>OZ010799.1:137157255-137368996 GCA_963932465.1 Maratus speciosus
TGTCTCATTGAAGGCGACATGGATCTAGTCGCCACGATTGCCGTTGTTGCCGGCGATATTCGGGAAATGCCTGGTGTCTTTAAAAATGTGAACCAGTCCCTAACCCGCAAGTATTAAGCGTGCATCACAGCTGGCGGAAGATATTTTGAGCAATTTCTTTGAGCATGTACATAAATTAAATTCCTGTAAATAAATTTTTTTTCTGAAGTATCTCCTCTCATTCTTGTGTTAGTTATTTAACTGCAACAGTGAAAAACTACCATTTAACTTCTCACCGCTAGCGTTCCTACCATATATTTTATAACGAAATTTGCTCGTATAACTGCGTTCTATAACCCCGTAAAATCTTGCTCCCTTTTCATATACATCCTGTATATAATATATATAAAATCTTTGCGATGGCATTAGACAAATCGTAGCTGCTAATAAAATAATCGTAATGGTGATGGCCCTTATAACAAATAAAGACTCAAAATACGTATAAAATATTTGGCTAATATTAATTTCATCAATGTTCTTATGATTATTACAAGATAAAATTCACGTAGACAAACTCCGTGTGTTACATCATGAAATGAAAAACAAAATCACATAAATTTCAAATTTTATAGAAAATTCAGTTTTTTAAGTGATTTTTTTTTTACAATTTCAGGGCTAGTTTTTAGAACAACAGCGTAAAAGATTTAATTCTAATTCAGGAAGTTTAGAACTCTATACATTTGATGTTACTTCTTTCTATAAACCTTTTACTCTGCTTTCTACTTTTACCTGTACTTGCTCTTACATCATGTAAAATTGCATATATTTATAAACACTTATGTGGAGTACATTTTCATCTAGAATTGTCGGTATTCCAAAATAAAATGTACTAAAAAAAATCTGCTTTAAATTTTAAATCAGAAATAAGATAATGTTATGACAGAGCAAGTATGTAAAATATGTAACTTATTTCCAGCTTTGATGGATAAAACCGCATTGTTTCAAATTTCTTCGTTTTCGAAACATCACTATGCCTCAAGTGGTTGGGCTTTTAAATATTTATGAGATTGACGTTCCATGGCATGAACAAGAAAGAATGTTGAAATATATGTATATTTAAATTTGAGAATGTACACAAAACATGAATTTTTTATATGCTAATATGCTTATTTTAACAGGAAATATTTTCAAAAATACAGTATACATGAAATACAGTATAAATATACAGTAAGCAAAACACACACATATATATATATATGTGTGTGTGTGTGTGTGAAGTTTGTTATTGCAGTCGACAAATCCAGCCGACTTGTGTGAAGATTGTTGATACAGCTAATATCAGGTCGAGCATTTTAGTGGTGACACCGTGTCATAGGATGCTAATATATTCGATTTATGCAAAGAATATTTCAATGTGCGGACTAATAGACATCAATAGACAACTAATAGACATCAGATAACAATTTCTTGTGCACTTGAAACAAAACAGAAATCTACGCTCCAAATACTGTGAATCGGCTTTTGTTAAACTCGCAGGGATAAAAAAGATATCGATGTAGCCCGGAAACGAACCAATCAGCGAAAAGTGCACTCCAGTAGATGCGCCGCTAAGCTAATGACGTGAGAGGCTTAAGGTGAAATAATCCCTTACCGAGTAGAGTGGTCTTTTAGAAGTAAAAAATGTAGTGTCGAAAAGGCTTGGAAAGCTAGATTCGTGGAATAAAAATCGGAAATATAAATGACAAAGTGGCTTTATAAAACATTAAAAAATAAAAATAGCTTCTCTCAGAAATTTATAGATTGAGAGCTGATAGAATTTATGAAGGGATTAAAAGATTTAAATTAAGATTTTGAATGAGATAATTGTCAATATACCTGTTAAAGCTTAAAGAGAATTCGAATAGGAATAAGTAATAGATAGTATATACATTCTGACGAACAATCGGTTGTGGGAGATTAAAAACGGGATTGAAAATAACTATGAAAAGATGGTATTTCACCATGAATGAAGAACCGCCCGCTTCCTTGTTGTTCTTTTTCATAGTTTTTCATGCTCCAGTCACTTGGAAATTATTGCATTTTGCTTTTATCTCATCCGTAATGCAAATCGGCTCATTTTAATTTTTTGATGCAAAATCGTGCTGCGGGTTTTACATCTGCAAGATTTTGTGATCTTCTGTCTCCACCCCTCTTTCTGAAGGAGAATTTCCAGCTTTCATATGCTTCTTGCACAAGTTTTACATTCTGAATTTGGATATTCCAAGAATCTTCAGAAATGTACTTACACAAATTTTAAGATGCTTATTGATCTTAGACTTTATATAGTACCTTATAGTAATGCCTTTGGAAGCACCCTGAATTGCACTTGCAAAAAAAAAAATAAATAAATAAATGAAAAATAAATAAATAAATAAAAATTAGGAAAGACGGGGTCCCATCTCCCGGTCCCAGGCCCTTACAGGCCCATACGTCTACGCGCGGAAAGACCCCCGTTCCAAACCCCGCGGCGCGTCCCGAAGGTCGCCTCCAGGAGTGGCCCGTTAGGGCCGATCCACACGCAAACTCCGGTCAAGTCGGTGCACTGCCCAGTGCACGTCACACCGGTTATTCCCAAGAGGACGAATGGTCGCATGCGACAGATCCCACCACTTACTAGAGGAGCCAGATAGTTCTTTCTCTTGGTTCCCGACCCGGGACGCCCCGACAGCCCGCAGGAACCGAGCACCTATAAAGGAGTCGGGCCCACGAGCCAATTCGAGGTTACCGAGCCGGAGTTGATGTACGGAGGCCCCTCTAGATCAAATACCATTATCCGGCAAACTCATTTATGAGGGACAACCGATTAAAGGGGGAAGGTGCCGCTCGCGAGCCCAGGAGAATCGCGGAAAGTTTCTCCTTGAGCGCATAGACACGCCCTCGCTAGGGGTTAATTTTGCGTTTTTTGGATGCTTCATGGAAAGAAAACACACTTGGACGGCATCTTGAAGGAAGAGTTTCAGATGTAAACTAACAACATATTATTACGTTAAAAAACATAGAGCCATGGCGATACCGGATTGGATTAATTATATTAGTGAAAGACCTGTTCTCATGAGCAGGATATCAGCACTAATGAGATTTATAGAAAAAAATGAAGTCACTTTTAGAAATAATTATCCATACCTCTCGGAGACTTCTTCAGACGATGATTTATGATTTTTTTTCCCCATTGTAAATAGTTTTCATATATATTCATTAAATATTATTATTATTAATTTTATTATTATTGGATTATAGTTATTGCAAGCAGTGTTTTTGTTATTACTATTTTGCATTTATTATATTTCGTCAAGTTTTGAACCAGACAGCTATATTGAGAATCTTACAGTTTTTTTTTTAAATTTACTATAGCATAAATATAAACATTGAACATTTCTTTTTAACTGCTGCTAAAAAGATTTCGGCCATCCGTAGGAAAACACTGTATCAGGCTTGACATCAGGCATGACACCATCGACCCTTTCGGCAGAAAATTCCCAAATTCAAGAGGAATTTGATGGCCATAGCCAAATATAACATTATCGGTGACATGACTTTTCATTTAATGTAATACATGATATATTGTAGTTTAAATTTGAAGTTTGTGAATATTTTTCGATAGCGCAGCCTAGCGACAGAAAGATTAGAATGAGGGAGAAGATGCTAATTGTTGAGATTTGTTATAAAATTGCTTTCTTAATTTTTGGAAAAATGTATGGAGTATTAATGAACAAATTATGTCACATGAAAAAATGCATTACCTGACTGCACCCTTCCACGGAGCGTAATGCTCCTAATTTTCTGGGGTCAAATCGACCCCACCGAAATGTCGGGCTCGACAATATAACCTTTTGGACAATGCCTTAAAATGAGGTCGAATTTTAATGTCGCTCAAATAGGGTCAGAAAAATTATTTAAAATATACAAGTGTGTGTATTTTTTGTATCAGATAGTGTTCGAAAAAAAAAAATCCCTTCTTTAAATTTCTTATGCATTATAATAATCAACAGAGAAATGCTTAGATTTAAATAATGTGCCGTGCAAAAGCATTTTTTATTTTTTGAAAAGCGATTTTTGGACAGAATAAAAAGTTCTTATTCGATTTTTAGAAAAATTACATATTTGTAATCAGCGTCGAAAAATATTTATAGATGGATAAGTTTAAAATCTTTAAATGCAGTATTTGTAAAAATTTTATACCCCGCAAAATAATTCTAGTCCAGAAAATATCTGTGGTTTCAACAGGTGCCTGGCTTTCAAGGTTCTCGCGGAGAGGAAATAAAATCTAAAATAAATCTTTTCATTAAATCATATTTTAGTGTTCTAGAGGGAATATTTAACAAAAATTACACCCCACCAGTGGCCGAAAGGTTCTGCTCTCGAAGCTGGTAGAGGGGAAGTGCTGGGTTCAAACCCAATAGCGCCCATTGGCCTAATCTTTCGGAGTTTTCATGGTTTTCTTCGAACCTTGGATGCGTTAATACGGGTTAGGTTCCCTTAGAAAGACACCCGGCCTTTATCCCTCGTGTTGATAATTGGCCGTCATAAACACAACCAACCATTAACGAAAATTACATATTCGGAATAAGCGAAAAAAATATAGATAGATGCATAGATCTTAAATCTATAAATTCAATATTTATATAAATTTCAAACACCGAATCTTTCCCATAACCCTTGGTGCCAGCTGTCTAACTATGAAAGATATCTCAAATATCTGTGTTCTACTAGTTGTCTTTGAAAAGAATTAAAAATAATTAATGTGAATCGAATTTTAATGGATATTTTCATTTCCAGATGGAATTTCCAAAAAATGATTAGCAATTCTGAAAGAGAAAATACTTTTGCGTCAGTATGCGCAATTTCCGGGAGATTTCAAGATTCAAGCGTCATTCAAAACACGCCGTACATTTATCGTCATGGGACCCCTTTAAAATTGTTGCAAACACTTCCCTTTTTGCGTTTATGACAGAAAATCGTTGTGGTTTGATTAAAATCATTTCTTTAGTTTAATTGTAAACCTCTTCCATTCTCTTAATTGCGGTTTTTATTTGATAATGTGCTTTAATTAAGACTTTTTCCAAAAATTATGATTTGTCATGTGATCTTAGGTGTTTAGCAATAAATATGCAAAATTCCAAGTCTCCAACTTATATAATTTCTGATAACGAGCTGTGTGACGATCAGACACACACATACACACATGCACAGACAGAGGAGCTAGACGAATAGGGTTTCCTCATATTAACGGAACCCTAAAAATGACTGTTTGTACATAAGTATTATGAAGTTAATTTAATTTTCTACTTCTTATGTACCCAAAACAGAAAACGAAAGTTAACTTTTATAGCAATATAAATTTTATTTCTATTAAAAATCAATTGCGCATAAATTTACCAAAAGCAATCTTTTTATATGCTTTGCATTTACTTAAAACTGGGAAAAAAATGTAAGCAAACGAAAATATCTTTAGCAAAATAATTTACAGCAACTTTTAATTTTTTATTTATTTTTTGTAATTACTCAAAGTATCTCAAAAATATCGTAAACTTTAAAAGATATGGCATAAGACTTAAAGTTACAATTTAACTTAAAAAACATAGAATCGTAAATATTGTGACCCGTATGATGTGCTCTTACACGTATATCAACATATATAGAAGTGCAAACGAGAATTAATTTCGTTAAGCTAATTATTATATAACCTTTCAAAATATCATAAAACCTTGAAGTTATCATGTAGTACATTTAAGTAAAAGTTGTAAATTAAGTTACAGTTATTAATCATTTATGACATGTCTTGTATGAGTAATTGTGTTCTGAAGTACCAGACATTGCCACGGAATGAATCGTTGTATGCATTTATATCCTGCAACGTTTTCAAATATTGATTGGATAGAAGGATATTGTTCATTTATCAATTTTCTTTGAGTTTATTACTGGGAAGAGCTTTTTTATTCTGTCAGTAAAATATGTATTTTCGTTGAAATTATTCAACTTTCTTACAGCTAACAAATAATTTATGTATTTTACAAAACGTTCATACATGTTTTTTACAAATGTTTTAGTCATTCAAAATTGAAGGAATTAAAAATTCTACAAATTTTGTGCACAAAGTACACAACTTTTACAGTAATTACAAAAGAAGAAAGTATGAATAGATTTCTTACTTGAATAAAATTTCCTCTGACTTTCTACCACCTTAAACAGTAAAGTGTGTCTAAAACTGAACGAATTACAGTTTCTATAAAAATCAACTGTGCATAGATTTCACAGAGGCAATTTATTCGTCCTGAGTTTTTGCCATAACTAAAAACAATAAAAGTTAAGTAATTTAAAGTGCCTATTTAAATTCACTTTTATAAAGAATTCATTCTGTATCTTACAAAAATAATAAAACATAAAAGTTTTCGTATAAGATTTTTAAGTAAAGGTTATACATAAAACTAAATAGATTTATCCTTTCCTACGAAGTATCTTGCCCTGCGTGATTAATTTGGTTGTAACAGAAGTACTGAAATATATAACAGTGTCAATTAAATTTGATTTTGTCCTGCTAATTATTCTAGTATAAGTAGGTAAATTGAAGAACTTTAAAATTATAGTATAACACTTCGAAGCAAAATTTATAAACTAAAGTGATTAATCTTTTTCAAGAAAGTATCATGCCTTGTCTGATTAATTTTGTTGCAACATATCTAAAACGAATTATATTGCTATGCGAATTAAAATTGATTTACTCGTGATATTTTGTTCAATTTGTTTAGAAAAATCTTGGAGCTTTACTGTTATGTTATAAAACTTTAAAATGAAAAATCTAAATTATTGGAATTTTTTCTCTAAACTATCCTGCAGGGATTTGGATAAAACTAATAATTTATATAGTTTTTTTTATTGTGCGGCAATTATTTTCTTATATTAAGAATATTATATATAAGAAAAAATGCATTCATATTGGGTAACAAGAGAAATTTTTGAAATAGACGAAAATTAAAAAAATAACATGGTTATACAAAAAACTTTATTTTATAAACGTTTATTATAATTAAGAAATCAATAAATTAAAAATACTTTTTCTTAATATATTTTGTCAAAATAAGCCTTTCCTTACTCATTTACTAAAATCTATTTGAAAAACAATTTTACTGAATTTTTATATATTGGCTCATTATTTCATCAATAATAAGGCAATTCAAGAAACACAAAGTAAAAAAGTTATTTAAAAGAATTAAATATTTCTTCAAGAATACAACTGTTAACTAACTACGTTAAAACTTACAAGAGGAAGGAAGTAGGCAGTGACAAACTATATTTGAAATGAACGCAGAAATGTACTTAGTCGAGGAAAGAATATCCTCTTCCTGCTACCCCAATCCCAAATCATCATTTGAAAGGGCGATTGGACCAATCGCATAGTAAACATTCTATAATTTATCGCTATCTCATTATATGCTGATGGGTTGTCTACATATAGAAATTGTACGGAAAATTCCAACTTCTGAATCTGATACAACAGTTTTGACATCATATTTTGATTCTTCGTTATATATTAACTTCGGATACCAAACGGGAAGTCATAGGGTCGAATACATTTTGAAATAAGCAGGTGATGGTCTTCTGTGATTGGCTGATGCTTTGTGCTTTTCTGTCGCCTATTTTCTTTAATTTGCCACTTTTCTGGACATTGAAAGTAGCGAGATTATTATTAGGAGAGAATAATTATGATTGCTTCATATATCCTCTTATGTTCCGTGTTCTTTTGATTTCGAAATGCACTTTTGTGATTGGCTAATGCTGTACTGTCTTCTTGCGTACTATATTTTTTCAGTTTTGATCCTGCTTTCCAAGCAGTAGAACATCTTCTCTTCGCTCGAAGAAGAAAGACAAACGTTGACCGAAAGATATAGCGCATTTTCTATTTTTAATGGTGTTATTAAGAATTCATTTTGCCCTTAGATGCTGTATTCATTTATATGTATTTCTAAAAGTATTCAGCTGTTAAAATGCATATTTTGCCTGTTGCTATAAAATGGACTTTCTTGAAGTTTATGTTATATTCTTAGCCACATATACGAGATTGTATCAACAAGTTTTTGCCCTCACATAGAAATAATTGAGTGAAATGTATGAAATTGCTACGTTTTACGAGTCCTTTTCTGTATAGTCAGTGTGCACAGTAACACAGCCGGTATTTCAAAGAAAGCTGGGAAGATTTATTCCAGGAGGCACGATAGTAGACTCAAAGGGGGGGCATTTTTTCTAACTTTTACCGGCCCCCACATGTGACATATTGTAGGAAAATCCTTTGACCACTTATCCATGCTATGCACCTCCCGAGCCCCTCCCCCAAATTTTCCTCCGGGAGGCACTTTTCTAAATTTTGAGGACATCATTCATACCCCCCGGGGGCAAATTTAGGGAAAGGGTCACGGGAGGTGCATAGCATGCATAAGTGGTCACAGGACTTTCCAACCATACGTCACAGGTCAGGGGTCGGCAAAAGTTAGAAAAATGCCCCCCCCCTTTAGGTCTACTATCGCACCTCCTGGAATACATCCTCCCCCATTCTTTGAAATACCGTTTTCTGAAATGTGTTACTGTGCACGATGACTATATAGACAACGACTAATACAAAGTAGCAATTTCATAAATTTCACCATATCATTTCTATGTGAGGTCAAAAACTTATTGATACTCCCTCGTAGCAAAGTCTAACGGTGAATACTTACTTTCATAACAATGCGATACTTAACAAAATCCCGGAAATATTACCTTACACATATTTTGCGATATTCCATTCCAATCATAATAACTTAATCTTATACAGGATAATCTTGTGCAATATTATACGTAATATATATATATATTTTCATTTTAAACAATCTCCTTCAAAGTTACACTTTCGAATATTTAAATAATTGTCCTTATTTAGATAATTGAAGTAAATGGTAAATAATTTTTTATTCCAATATTTTTTCTTACGTTTTTTGTTTATTTAGCCTTTTGTACATTACATAAAATTCTGTAAACTTTAAGGATCTCAGACTAGAATACGTAATATATTATCATAATGAAAAATTCAAATTTAGAATTTAAGCAAAATATTTTCTTTCAACATTTTTTCTCAAATCTGAAATAGTAAATAAAGACACGAATGTCATGATAATACAAATACGTGAAATTTGTAAATATTTTTTATGAATAAATTCTTGTTGTTTAAAGTTTTTTAATTTTCAAGAAAGCAGAATGCCTCAAGTAGTTGTACTGTGAAATATTTATAAGTTTTATATTTCAGAGCTTTTAACTTAATTTTATTTGTCAAGGGAGAAAAGCAATATTTTTTTTAATTTAAAAATGGGATATCTGGCATTTCTTAAAATATAGTCTTTTCACATATTTCGTATGGATAGATTTAAAACAAATCCATAACTAAAATTTAAGTTATCATTTTAGAACACAATATATTTTAAATGTAAAACATATTAATTTGCATTATAAATTACTAAAATTTCTTTTAAAATGCATTAATATTGCGCTAAATATAAAATGTATTAATGCTATCAAATTTAATGCTAAACTTAAGAATATTTTCCATGCATTTTGTGAAAATAAAACTTCTTTTATGTAACACTTATGTTTCATATTTTGATGAGCTAAAAAAGAGCAACGAATCTCATATAAATATGAAGATGAAAATAAATTGTATTGTTGAATTTTCAATTTTTTATAATTAAAAAAAAAGAATAATAATATATATATATATTTTTACATCCAGTTTTCGATGGATTTACCCGTTTTAAGGATCAGAGATCACAAAATGCCCTTTTACAAAAGACTGTCTGTGCGTTCTTCTTGTGTCCCTTCCTCCTCGGGAAGTGTATAACGTTATAGACATAAAACAACTTGATGTATACGCATTCCACTAAGGACTCAGGTCTCATTTGAAAACAGGGATATTCCCAGAAAGAGGCAGTAGCATAGCAATTTTCTCGATTTTTTGCACTTTAACTTAAGAATTTTTTACATTTTTTGACGAAAATCTATATTTAGATGTAATATAATAGGACTAGGTTTGTATAAAATCAAAGAGAAAATCTGTCTGTAATGCTGTAATAGTGAAATTAGGTGCGATTTTTCTTTCGCATCGTCGGAAAGAGTATCAGGTTATAGATAGAATTCAATCAAACTTCATATATATAAGTTTTTGACTATTGTCGCCAGCACGCAGTTGAAAATAAAGGTATTCTTCAAAAAACGAAATACTATGACTACAATTCGTTCAAGATTTTCTCGAATTTTTGCACTTTAAGTTAAGAATTTTTGAAAATTTTTCGACTAAAATCTATATTTCGATGTAATGTAATAGAACGAGGTTCGTATAAAATTCCATAAAAGAATCGGTCTGTAATACTGTAATAGCGAATTTAGGTGTGATTTTTCTTTTGCATCGTCGGAAAGAGTGTCAGGTTATAGATAAAATTCAATCAAACGTCATATATAAATGTTTTTTTGACGTCAGGACGCAGTTGAAAATAAAGGTATTGTTGCGGAAACGGGAGCTGTTATAGCAATTCGTTTACGTTTTTCTCAATTTTTTGCACTTTAAGTTAAGAATTTTTGAACATTTTTCGACGAAAATCTATATTTATGTGTAATGTAATGGGACGGTGTTTGCATAAACTTCCATAAAAAATCGGCCTGTAATACTGTAATGGCGAATTTAGGTGCGATTTTTCTTTTGCATCGTCGGAAAGAGTATCAGGTTATAGATAGTATACAATGAACCTTTATAAACATGTTTTTGACTATTGGCGTCAAGACGCAGTTGAAAATAAGGGTATTGTTGCGGAAACGGGAGCTATTATAGCAATTCGTTTACGTTTTTCTCGATTTTTTGCACTTTAAGTTAAGAATTTTGAACATTTTTCAACGAAAATCTATATTTAGATGTAATGTAATAGGACGAGTTTGTATAAAATTCCAGAAAAAAATCGGCCTGTAATGCTATAATATCGAATTCAGGTGCGATTTTTCTTTTGCATATTCGGAAAGAGTATCAATTTATAGATAGAATTCAATCAAACTTCATATATATATGTGACGTTTTGACGGCAAGTAGTTTGTATTGTCGAAAAAAAAAATGAGGGTTTCCATTCCTACACAACACAGGTAGCAGCCGATTGGTTTTAAAATACTAAAGAAAAATGAAGAATTAACATAAGGCAGTCGCTTGGAACATTATTCACTTTATTTCCACACTCTCGATTAAATCTAGGGAAGATGCTCTCTCCTTCCATGGTAAAAAGAATAAAGTCTATTCTTCCTGTCACAATTAGTTTAAAATCACTCCATCTCTTGACTGCGTTCTAGTCTTTAATCCGTTAATATCTAACATCTATCACCCATTACGATACCGTTGCTTCCTCATTCTACTCACATAATAAACAGTATTCATCCAACATTTTCCTACCTCCATCGAGCAATCACATTGAATATCCAGTTTGCTACGACTGCAATCCACCACGTTCACCTCTACATGCTAAAAACTAAAAAGCTTCTAAACTAACAGCTCCTCTACTATATGCTATATCCTTCTCTCTGGTTCCCGCCATTCGTATTTATACTCTGCTGAAAAGATTGTTCTAGAAAATTCTTATATCCTCGCACCAGCTATCTAAAGCATAAACAAATGTTAAAATCTGTAGTCGAGATTATGCAAAATAACACTTTTTTCCCTCTTCAGACGATAAAAGAAATGAATTTATGTCTGCGAAGTTTTAATCTTTGAAATATTTTAATTACACCTGGATATTTTAAATAAAAGAATAAATTGAAATAAGTAGGTTTTTTCTAAGACAGAATAATATTTTAGCAGTTAAATAAAGATTTAAGGGGAATATGATATACCGGGATTTAATAGCGGAATTTAATAGGAATTTAAATAATAAAAGTTTTATTAAAGAAATATAAATAATCGAGCCATTTTTAGATTTACGCAATTTGGAATAAATATGAATTAAGATCTTAGAGATTAATAGACTTGGGTTTTAATTTAATAAGCCGGTATAATATACGGAATATTACTGAAAAAGGAAAATTTACATAAAATACTTTAAATTTGGCGCAAAAATTTAAATTTTGTAATATATATATTTGACTATTGACGTCAGGACGCAGTTGAAATTAATGGTATTCTTCCAGAAAGGGTGCTATGACAGCAAATCTTTTACGATTTTCTCGATTTTTTGCTGTTTTACTTAAAACTTTACGAAAATTAGAAGTTTGGAGAAAATTAACTTGAAAGTGGTGCTGTGATACAGAATTTTATCCGATTGACGTGCGCGGTAGCTGCAGAAAAAAATCATACTAAATCACCCAATTGACCAATCAAGTTTTAATTCAATGTTTGTAATAAGAATAATTTTTCAGGTTTTTTGATGTGTTACGCGCTAATAAGAAATACTATGAAATTTTGTCCTCCTTTTTTTTTCTTGAAACAATCATTCACAAATGACTTGATGTGTAATTAAAAGTATCCGTTTTTGAAGTACTAACCTAATATGAGATAAAAGACTGTATTAGGATTACCACATACGACTAATTAGAATTATATTAAAGCATACTTGTGTCAAATTTTTTACACTTTAATAAACGAAAAAAGTTGAAGAGTCTTGCCATTGTTATCCATTTTGTGGTTAAGCACACGTGTACTTAACTTAAAGGCCACACTAAATCTTTTTATTTGAGTAATACGAATTCTGTTCAGTAATTTTCACCTTGTTTAATCATGGATTTTCCGCGATTAAATAAAGCAAAAATTCTTATTTGTAAAAGTGTCGTCTAAAAATTAAGAGAAGCAAATTCTAGAGAGTATCAATGGGAGTAGAATAATGTCCTTATACGACTTTCTCTGCATGAATAAATGTCAAATGAATATAGACCAAGTGAAATTCTAGAATTAGTTAAAACTCGATTCGCATACTAAAACGCAGTCGGTCTGCCAAGTCATATCTTGGTGGAAAATACATGAAAATCCGATTTGAGCGATAGACTCGTAGGTTTACCATTGTGCTTTCCTGCACCCAAAAGCATGAAAACACAATGGTAAACCTACGAGTCAGCCGCTAATATCGGGTTTTCAGTGTTTCTCGACCAAGATATTGGTTGGCAGGCCGATTGCGGTTCAATATGCCAATCAAATTTTAACTACGTGGGTGACTCAATAATTATTGTCCCTAATGTAAGGTTAGTTGGGGTAACTGAACACACGAGGTAACTGGGCCATAGGCTATTTTATAAAAAACCGTTGATGTATTTTAAGTTTTAGCTTTTGTGAACAATGCCCTTAACCTCTACTTCTTAAAACAACGTGTGTCAACTCAATCATAACTCTCTCTTTGCTGTGATAGGTTGTCTAAAATTAACGTTTCTTTTTTTAAAAACAACGTTAATTTGGTTGAACTTCCTCGGCTTTTTATTAAAATTTTGTAAGTACTTTTATTAAACAATCCTTTTTTTTTTTTTAAAGATTAGGCATATAACTACGTTAATAATCTTAGGTATCTATACTTATTTACTTCATGTTTCAAATATAAGCCCGGTGTCCCAGTTATACCATAAAATTTTCAAGAATGGGGTAACTGGGACATGTATCCGGGGTAACTGGGCCGTGCTGCATCCAGTTACGCAATAGTTATAAATATTTTTTTTTAGTTTCTCTTACAACGGGAAGTAAATATCTCCATTGTTTTTTGCTCACAATAAAGAAAATTATGGAATATCTTATTAAAATTATGTAATAAAATTTTTAAAAAAGCATATTGAGTGGTATCAAACCAAATTTCTCGACTCCTTGAGAGGCGGCGATGCCGTTATGGCATAGCATAATTTTAATTCCTAATTGACACATTGGCACCGGAATTTTAAAATGAAAATTTCACCTTTATTAAGTACGCGAAAATGTACTTTACTTGATTTCAAATAGATTCTCTTGTAAATACTGGTGTCATTAAATTATTTCAACATTTTACGAATGCAAGTATCTTGCTTCTGAAAGCGAGATAGCCAAACCTTGAAATTGTACGATACACAGGGGTCTCACTCTATAGGGAAACTTTTATTGTTCCTACCACTATTTTGAAAATATTACCTTCATCGCACCTTTCACTAGAATATGTTAAATAAAATCATGATGAAGGTAACTCATTAAGAGTTCTGGTAGGAACCATAAAATTTTCCCTACATAATGCGACCCCTAGATACAGATAAAGTACTTAAGTTCTTACGTAGCTGTTTGTTTATAGATTTACCTAGCTATTTTTTCCCCTTAAACTACCACTGACTTTTATACTTATTACTATACTAAAGTACATAAGTTCTTACATAATTTTCATGTTTTTGGTATAAATAAATCTAATATTTTCACTTTTAGTGCTTTTTTTTTTAGACACATTGGCAGCAAAGGTTTCCCTTACAACGCTGTTTATTGGCATAAAATTTACATGGTCTGCCTGGTTTAAATTTTTTTAATTTGTTTATACTTTTTCTAACAAGAACTGATATCCCATATGAAGAAAAATGAACGCGTGTGGAACATAGACCCTCCTGGCCCAGTTACCCAATTTTTATGGGACAACTGGACCCATGAGGAAAAAAAGAAGAAATATGCATATTTTTATATTTTTAAATATTAAAATGTAATTTTAAGCATTTCTGTCTGATAGAGGGAACCTAACTGAACACATTTACAGAAGTCCAGTCTTTAATTCAATTGAACATTAGCTTTTTAAAGCTGAATTGTCAGAAGCTCCAGAGTCATATTGTAAAATCATGGCCCAGTTGCCCCAACTAACGTTATATAAAATATTTACACTGCGTTGGTTTGATGTGGAATATCGAAGCCTAATATCTCAAATGCCTATATGCTCAATTTCTGAACCGTAGCTGCTATATTAACATTGTTTTGGAGGGAGGTGTGACGTTTTAAAGACCTATTTTTGGGGGAGTTTTTAAGAAGGGGTTGAAGGTGAAATGCTGGTTCGGAGCTTATGACGCTACATTTGGACTGTGGATGAGATGTGGTTTCATCACTATGATCTCGAGTCCAAATGATATTAGTTACGTCTCATCCAATGTCACAAATCTATCCCCATAAGCTAAAAATCAGCCTTTCACCCCTATTCCCTACTTTCACTCCTACCTCCAAAACTATGTGAATACAAAAACTGCGGCTCTGAAATTGAGAATATAGGCATCTAAGGCATTAGGTTTCGATATTCCACAATAACCATCGCAGTACAAATATTTTATATACGCTAGGGACAATAATTATTGAATCACCCTCGTAATTCTGGAATTTCAGCCGTCAACTCGGTGAGGTGATTGATTGTGTTGCCGCCTCCCGGTCTTATGCCAAGTAGTTGGAAGATATGTATTAAAAAATATTGTATATTTAAAAGTAATAATGAAGGTTTGAATATTTTCTCCAGAAATATTGACCTTAATTCTATTCAAATTGTATTATGTACTTTTTTTAAACAGTTTCGAATCATTTGATATTTAGTGATAATTTCCAAAATGTTTCAAAGTAAAAAGCCAAAGTAAATACCATTTTGTAATCCTTAATGAATTTTTTTCAAATATTAAACATATTATCGACATTGGGCATCAGAGAGGTGTAAAGGAACATTGTTAATATAGACTAATGTCAGGAACAGAAAAGTTATTAATAGGTATGTGATGCCAAGCGATTTCAAGTGCAGTAATCGAACTTCTGCATCCAAAATCCATAGGACGCTTGTCACATGCAGTGATCCCTATGTTACGTCATTTATTAAAGGAGAAATCATAACAGTAGAGTTTTCAAAAATATTTGTCGTCTGTAAATCAATAAAACTATGGTTTATAGAAATGCATTGGGATTGAAAGTAATGGATTTGTATGGTATCTTTAACATTTTCTTTATGTCTATAGAAGCAGAAAGTGGACAATTTTTAAAATTAAGGAAAATTAACATTTCGTTAATAGAAAGAAAGAAAAATAAATTTATGTTATTAAACATAATTAAGTATTTTTTCAAAATGATTTAAAAAATCCTCAATTATTAAAATGTAAAATTGAACGTCCGCTTACGTAGAAATATAGCAAACAAGCATTGCCGATGTTACGCTGTGAAATTGCTTAAACGAATATTGAAAAAATGTTACTAATATCAGGAATTGAATCTGTGTTGTTGGATGAGATATGTCAATCGATTACAATTGGAGCAAACGTCTTTCGGTAGGATAGAACAATAGAATGCTTGTCACACGTATCAACACGTATTGTAAGTGTTTTATACAGAATATGATTACTTAAAGAGCAATGTCCACCACGTTTATCGAATAATAATTTCCTCCTTTTTTATCACAGAAATACTTATTTCATTTAAGTGATAATGATAAGATGTTTACATTTTTTTCCAGAATCTAATTCATTAATTATATAAGCGATCTCTAATTTTATTAAGTACACTATATTGAGGATACAAAAATTTAATCGAGTGATTTGATAAATATTTGTAAACGTTTTAGTGTTTTAAACACAGTAATGTATAAAAAACAGAAAACTTTAAAGTTCTTTAAATAATAAACATTTACAGTTTTTACTCACAAAATGATATTTTTTCATGTCAAATTCAGTTTCTCTAGGTGTCACCTTTAATAATATGTGTGTATAATCTATAAATGTACATACATAAAAAAAAAAAAATCTTCAAAGTTCTTTAAAGAGTACCGAGTCTTCTAAATAGGTCTACAAAAGTCATTAAACAGGTAGGTTTAAACTGAAATTGCAGTACGATGCGTAAATATTTTCCTCTCTAGTAATACTCCTATGCAAATTTAATAGCTTCCCATACATTGAAATCCTACAAATGAATTTTATATTATTTTAAGTACCATTTGCTACCATCACCGGGGCAGGAAATGTTATGCAGGAAAAAAATTCCGTTATGACGCAAAAAAATTTAAGTGATTGTATATTTTTCAAATTCATCAAAAAATATACTTTTTTTAGATAAAAGGGATAATATCTTTCGAAACGTAAATATTGCCTTTTAAATATTCATTATTTTCTCATTAGTAAGTGTTTGTTAGCACATGTAGCATGGACTGATCTACTTCTTCTTATACGCGTATTAAATAATGAATAATTAATGTGAGATAACTTTCATATATATTGAAAATATCGAATAGATGCTTTTAGTAATATATTTTCACATGGATGTTGTCACAACGGCACTCACAAAAAGTCTCAATGCAAAATCAACAATTATCTTAAAAATAATAATAATAATAATAATCTCCTCCGGACACAACGTTCACATATATATTTCTTATTTAACTGACATTTTCACGTGCAATTTCATTCGCAATAAAATTGCGATACAGCCGCAATATTCGTATATTACCGTAACAAAATTAAATATTTTATTATGCTTAAATAATTTCATACGGATTATAATAGCTTCTCAGCTATTTAACTCCGAACAATTCCATATTAGGTGCTGTATTTTCATTCGTTGCCGCAGAATATCTTTCGATGGCGGAAATTTTATTCTTTTGAAGATGCTAAAAAAAATTTTTAAGTGAAAAAGTTTCAGTTATAAAAATTCTGTTGAAAATGTTGTATATTCATCTTGATCAAAAAAGAATATTATCTCTTGAAACGTGAAAATTGCTTTTTAAAGTTTCGTTATTTTTTCTGTTTTACATATGTTAGCAAACTTTTCAATTTTAACTGATGTTATCTGATATTGTCAGACGACATAAAATATCAAAGAAAAGTATAACAAAATGATGAAAACTAGTAAATGCTCTGCAACGCCAAATTTCTTTTTAAACGGTTAAGTATTTAAGAAATCCACTATAAAAGAAATATATATTCATGTTATATTGAATTCTGTGACAATAACATAGAAAAAATATTTTTCTGAATTTTGTTACATCGATAAATTTTTGGAAATGTTATTATGAAAACACTCAGTTACATAATTAAAAAAAAATCTTTTTTAATTTTAATATGTGAAATACACAGAATACACCTTTTAAATATTTATAATTTACCTTAAATTATCGGGCCCCCTTAATGGCACATTAAAAAAATCTTTAATGCTTTAAATCACTAAGACAGATGTGGAAATATAGAGAAATTCCGAAAATATATTCTCTTTTTTGTAATGTTTTGAATGTTGTAGTCATCAAGAAGATATATTTATTAGAAAGTGTGTATATGTATATACGTTTTCTAATTTATACATATACAGTATGCCCACAAAAGTCCCTTGCCATCCTCTTATCTTTGAAACAGCTGCTGCTATACTCGTATTCATAAAAGTGGTGTCTAGGTGCAGTAAAGTAGACATGCGCTACTGAAGGAAACCGCCTACGGCGCCACCTGGTGAAAACCTGCGAGTAAGGATTGCTTTATTTGAAACGGAAACAGACAGGGGGAAAAGTGATTTGCAAAGTTGCAGAACATTATCGGTTTAGTACGAAAATAATCATTATGAGCATTAATGCGAAGAATAAAACGGTTAATGCCTACATTTGTTTTTTCGTGATTTCCTACAATGTGACGTCACAAAACTTAAACGGAAGAAGAAACGATTTTTTTTTCTGCGAAAACACTACACCGCAATGTGGCACAGTGGTGACGCCTGTAAATCCCAATCAAAAGGACTGCGGTTCAAACTGCGAAGATTACATCCTTGTGCTTTTTGCCTTTGTAAACAGAGTAGACAGTATGTAGATTGTGTAAAATATATCTTATCAACTCAACGCAATTTGCGCTTGATGTTTTAAATTTTGTCATTATGTAAATACGTAAGAAACGTCACGCCTGTTCACCTGATACAGGTATAAAAGAGACATCTTGGGGATGTATGTTGATGCTCATGGTCATGGAGCGATTTTCCAAAGCTGAGCATTGTGGGATGGTTTTACTTTACGGTGAATGTGGACGCAAGGCATGATAAGCAGCCAGTTTGTACCGGCAAAGTTTCCCTGCAAGCCAGCATCTATCTCATCAAACCATCCTAACTGTTGTAAAATGTTTAAGGGAGACAGTCTGCGTGACTACTCCAGCTCGATGTGGAAGACCAGCTAAGGTAGGACGGCAAGTTCAGCCGGATGATGTATTACCATCGGCCCTCGCATTCCGAAATGCAGCACAACAGAGATTAGTGAAAACTGTGACCTCTCAAAATGTGAGGTTTGGAAAATGCTAAGCTAATTAGGCGCTTATCTATACCGACAAACATCTCAACAGTTTTTACTGGATGGCGATACCGAACAACGCTATACATGGTTCAACTTCGTCATGAACCAGATACAAGCCAAGCCAACATTCTTGGTAGCCATACTGTGGACGAATGCGGCATTATTTTCACGGAATGGCATGTACAATAGGCAGAGTACCCATTACTTGGCGCTCGAAAATCCTAGATGTTTTACCAACGTTGGACATCAAATGCGCTTTGCTATTAACGTTTGGTATGTAATTTACAATAACAAGCTGATCG
This sequence comes from Maratus speciosus, assembly GCA_963932465.1. NCBI lineage: Eukaryota > Metazoa > Arthropoda > Arachnida > Araneae > Salticidae > Maratus > Maratus speciosus. The sequence goes on from OZ010799.1 coordinate 137,176,814, forward strand.
GCCCGGTATTTTACGATGACAGGTTAACGGGAGCACTATATTTACAAGTGCTGAAGAATGTAATACCCGATTTTGTGGACAAACTGCTGTTGTTTAACCTTCAGAATCTATGGTTTCAACATGACGGAGCTTCTGCTCACAAGACATCTCCAGTTAAACAGTACCTCTTCAAGGAATTCGTGAACTAAATAATTGGGCATGGCGGGTTAGAAGATTGGCCTCCACGTTCGCATGATCTGACTCCAATGAAAATTTTTCTTTGGGGATACCTGGTGTGTACAGCAGGTGTATGCGACCCCTTCACAAACATTGCAGGACCTTAAACGACGCATTACGGAAGCTTGCGCCAAAGTGTCACCCTCTATGCTCCAACGTGTGCAACGTGAAATTGAAACAAGAATCCATATGTGCATTGCAGATGACGATGAGAAGTTTGAACATATCAAATAAAGGTATATTTTTATAACCAGTTGTTTTTTCTTTTTAAGATCGTTTTGAACACTTCACAATGTGAGAATCCCGAAAAAACAATTGCGCGTTTTAACCGTTCTATTCTTTGCATTATTTTCCACAAGGTTTCTTTTCGTACTAAATCATTGATATTCTATAACTTTGTAAATAACTTTTTTCCAATATCTCTTTCCATTTTCAAGATAAGAATGCTAATTCCGCAGTTTTGTACCAGGTGGAGCCGTGTGCGGTTTCATTCACTAGCACATGGTTACTTTACTATACCTAGACATCAATTTTATTAATATAGCTGCAGCCATTCCGAATTTAAGAGGATAGCAAGGGTCTTTAATGGACATACTATGTATGTATGATTTTATTATTTTAAAACAATCATTCTTATACCATACAATTTGAATATTTCCCCACTAAGTGAATAAGTTTCCAGGCCGGGAATCGAACCCAGAACTTTTGCCTAAAATTAAAAATGCTCTTCTAGTAGAGCTACCTGGAAATCGGTATGCATACACAGTTTACTATGAAAATTTTGCAGTTTCAAAAGGTTGTCTGATTGAATTGTGTCTGCTGGTTGTTGTTCAAGGTATATCAATTGAAAAAGTTCTGAAAAGTTAATAAAAGATTCTGTTCACATTTTCACTCAGTTGGGAAAAATTCATATTGTTTATATATTGACATGTGTAAAAGCAAATTTCACTACCACTTTGAGATATACCTGCATTCAGATTATGTTTGTATAATTATATTTAATTTTACTCTTTTAACTTAAAAATATGTTTTATTATGTATTAATAAGTAGAGGTGAATCTAATAATTTATTTCAGCGTGGCCCCGAATTTCCCTTTATATTAAAAAACTTTTTCTCTATTTCCAGTGTTAGAGTACGTCTTACAAATAAAAATTGTGTTATTTTATGATGCTATGAAAATTTAAATACGTACGAAAGTTTCAGTTTCGGCAAATTAAATATGCATATCTTTCCCAAACTGTGATAATATCTCCTGAAAAGTGAATAATAATTACTTTCTTATTATTGCTTTTAAAACAGTAATTTTGCTATTTAAAAGATTCATGATTGTTGTGTTTCTGCATCTGTTACACAATTTTGATACTGTATTAAATATCTAGCCTCTTTTATCGACAAATATTTTACTTTTTAAAGTGCGTTATTACAGTGCAAAGTTGTGAGTTCGACAATATTCTCCTATATACATTTTGTAATGCTATTTAAAACAGTTAACCGGTTCTGTGAAATATGGAAATTTCATAATACATCAGAATTAGTCTATATTTGGTTACAACTGCGATTTTGCTGAATACGCTTCACTAGGATTTTATACGATATAATAATTGTATATTACCATAAAATCGTATATAATTGACCATTTTGTTCCTATCATAAATATCCGAATGATTGTCAAAGTTTCAGTTTCGTAAAATGAGCTATGTATAATATGGGCAAAAGTAATATCTCTTAAAAATTCAACATTGTTTTTAAAAATTACTTATTTTAAAATTCATATTGGGGAGAGTTGTACAAAACCGGGTAGGTGGGTATATCCGGGTAGTGCTGATTTCTCCTTAATTTGACCTTTTATCTGTCGGCCAACGCCAGGAATTGCTTGTCGAAAATCATTACGGCATTTGTAGCTTAAAGAAGCACTATTGTGTGTGCTTATTTTTTGATGGAAGGATTACGTTAAAATTTCTCTTAAAAAATTATTTCGTTTGTTTCAAGGTTTTACGCACATATTAACTGTTTACCAGCATATTAAATATTGGTATGTACTATATTTAATTCTTTGCTTTCCTGCTAGCATTTTAACAGTTTTACTGATATTTTACTGTAGGACTGAGAGTAGTGACATGTTGTTTAAAAATCTGTGTCACGTTGCGGTAAAACCGGGTACTTAAGAGTGGGTCCAAATCGGGTATACTCAGTTTTGTCCTACACTCATGGAAGGATTTTTTTTAGGATAGTTAATACTTTAGCAAGGAGTTTTAAATTGCAATTTAATGCTGTTAAGTACTTTTAACCCTTCTATGCGTCATTCAGAGCACTTCTAAACTTATACTACAAACAAGAGGTGAGAAAGTGATAACTTCCAATACTGGGTGATCTGTAACAATTTACTAAATTAGAAAATTATTCAAAGCTTCATGTTTTAGACCAGCAGTTACAAATACTCCAATCAGACCGTTTGAGAAAACAGGAATTTTTTCTTACAACAACGATATTTTTCCTGAATCTATTTGTTCCTTCGGAAATGACAGAGAAACCCATGAAAACACATAAGTCTACGCAGCCATAGGTTGTCATAGCTGAAGCAATAAATATTTCTGAAATATGACAGGATAATGAAGCTCATGTTTCTACATGTAAAGGTGTCGACACCACACAATCCAGCCTCTTCTATCGAGGTCTGATATTGTATACCCAGCAATCTGCATTTCCAATTTCAATTAAAATTTTATTAACCCTCCCCGGGAAGGCTTTAAGATTGAGAAAAGTGCTAGCAAAAGAAGGAGAAATTGTTATTTTAACTACTTCGCCCTATAAATTAGAGCTCGAAACAGATATTAAACAGAAAGAAGCCAAACAGTCTGCAAAACGAAAAAGGGTGATTCTTAAAAAGAAAATAAGAATCAACAGGAAAAGAAACTAAAAAAGATTGATTAGGCATCCTCAGAAGATGAAAAAGATAATGAAACCTGGATGTTTCGAATCAGCTTTACAACTGTTCTAAATCCAAAGACAGTTGGATATAGTGTGTGAAATGCCACGGATGGGCACATAAAGCATGTAGTAAGAAAGAGAATATGATAATAAATTTGTTTGTGATTTTTTCAGTTAAAATAACTCTAAGGCTTCCAGCGTAAAATAAGTATGCATATACAATGTAGATAATTTGCTACCGATTTATTTTTGACGCATGGGACACATGTAAGAAGATATGTGCAATTTCGTTTTGTTAAACAAAACAAAAATGTATCTTTTTACTATATTAAACAAGTTTATTTTTAAAGCAAATGAGATCGCCAGGTGTTTTAAATGGATACTCGGATTTACCCAACCAGTGGTGTAAAACCGGATTTTTGCATATGTCTGAAAAAAGCTATTTTTTATATAATCAGCTACATTTTATACTGAAAAGAGTATGTTTTAATATAGCCAAAGGTTCATTTAATATTAAAAACGGTGTTCAGAGTTTGTTTTCCCATTTTGTTGCATTTGAGAACAACAAACATTTATGGTACCCGAATTTTTCCTACCTTCCCCTACCTATATATATATATTGCAATTTTTTTTCATATAAAACATTTACAGAGCTAACTGCCAAATCTCCGGATTTTTGGATACCACTGTTTTAATACCAAAAATGATGATTGAAACCATTGTGCGATTTAAACGAACAACATTTTTTTTTTCTAAAATAATAGAGGTATGCAAAAAGCCGCGGACTTGACAACTCTGCTTATATATCTAGAACTCTTTACAGGAATAACAATGCAAAGCCAAATACGATATAACGAAGCAAAATTATTATACAAATGAGTATAAAAATAAAAAAGAATGTGAAAATAGTTAAAACAACAAAGTCAGATGTCTTATTCATTATATTAACATTTTTTCATCAAATAGAAGTGTTTTATGTATAGAAATACAGGGTGTCCAAAATGAGAGCAAGCGGAAATTTAAATACAGTGAAGCCACTCTGTAAGGGCCACTTGCTGTTCAATTGAAAATTGGCCCTTATGCGGGTGGGTCTTGAATAGAGGTGACAAAAAAAAACAACAACTAAAATAAGGAAATCAAAACCTATATAGGTGAAAAAACTGTTTATTAACATTTTCAAAGTCTATACATGATTAAAAAAAATTTCTACTTAAGATTGTTTATTTTTCATAAGTTTTCCGCAGACAATTTTGCTTTCTTATGATGCTTTTACTTTATGGAACCAAAGTACCTAAAATTGCATCATTTATTAATGCCTTAGAATAAGATAATAATTTATTTATTTCAGTTAGAATTTCCTCACAGGTGTAAAAATTGTGATTCAATATGCATTCACAGTTTTAGTAAATATGGAATGAGTTTTTCTAAATAACCAGTTATCCTTTGTGTGCCCACAACAAAAGTTCAAGTTTCCCCTCCAACCCAACCTTTAAAGGTTGAAAAGTCAAACAAAGTGTTAGGAACACTTGTTTGTCTCACTTGTGGAAAGGTTTGGGGTCCTTCATTGTATTACTAAATCCTCACCATCTCTCCCTGCCTTCTTTGTTTCAAGTGCAGTTGTTTGCTGAACCCTTCTCTTTTGGATCTGAAATTCAATACACCTGTTTAGGAGTTAAGGCACATGTGAAAAAAATGGCCTTTGTGAGGGGTAGGTGCGGTCCCAAATAAGAGTAAATTTAACATTATGTCAATGGGAAAAATTTTCGTTCGTAAAAATATTGGTCCTTAATAGAGGTGGCCCTTGAATAGGAGTGGCCTTTAAAAGAAGTTTCACTGTAATTCATACTCTACAAGAAAATTGTGATTTCTTGAAAGACAAGCGCAAGAGATTTTGAAGGATACTAAGTGAAACACTGTTCTCCAACGGTTAAATCAGGGTAAAAAACGTGTTCAAAATAATGTCGAGAAACTCTGATGCTTCTCTGCATTAACATGGTGATTTTCTTGGAACAGATTTGTTACATTATTGAAGTGTACTCTCTAACAAGAAATCGTGTAATGAAGAGAGAAAACTGTGTCTTGGGGTTGTAAACACGCTAATAAGGACTCATTTCATATCAGTACTTGAATTTGTAAGAATTCAGTGAAATTTGAAATTAAAAGGTCTCAGGACTCTTAAAATTGGAAAAAAAAGACAATTTTCAGTATTTAATATCATAAAATGCATATGATTTAAAAACGCAAATTTTATTGGGATTAAAAGTAATAAGTATGGTGTTTCATTTCATGTATTTAAAAAATTGTAAGATAAAGAATTTATAGGACGCTCCAAATTGAGAGACATTTGTCGAATAGAAAATTGATATAATAGTTTACGCGCAGGATTACAAAATAAATTTTGCAACTAGAATGAAATTTTTTGTTCCTGATTATACTTCAGATTGTAATAATTTTCCTGAACCTAAATAAATTTAATTTTAAAGCATTTTTATATTTTTAATGAAAAGTTGTATTTATGTAATACAAAATTTTGAAAATTGCAACAGTATAATAAAAAAATATTTTTAATTAAAAAAATATTTTTTTGAACAACAAAAGAAATTTTACGTTCGGTTTGTACAGACTAGCACACAACAAATGTTTTGAAAATTTCATGAAAAAATATTCAGAAGTTTTGAGAAATCCTGCGCATTATGCCAAAAAACGTAATTTCCAGAAAAATGACATCAAAGTTTCAGATACGCCGCTTTCGCTATTGAGAGAGTATAGTTCTAATAGCCATAACTTCTAATGAGGATTTCAAGGAAGCAATCATACCGAAATATTCAGAAATAATACAATTTCAACATCCGAAACAATTTAAATTTCAAAATTTTTAAGCTTTAAGTCATCAGACCCCTTAAATAATTAGTAGCATCAAACGCAATACAACTGGAAATACAATAGATGTTTAACAGTAATATTCACATGTGTGAATTTTCGCGTGTGTGAATATTTATATAAAATTGCTTAACTACTTAATAATGATTTTTAATTTAACATGTGTGCCTATGGTAGCATAACGTGTAAGAAAAAGTCTTTTTAGAAATAAATGCTTTGATTGCTACAAATTAGTTGCTAGCCTAGATTTGAGTACAATGATACTGACTGGTTTATGGTGGGACATTTACAAGATAAACAGGAGAAGGAAGCTTCTGTGATGAGGATATGTAAAGATCTCAAGCATCTTTGTACAGTTCCCAACAAGAGTGAAAAGGTTTGAAATGTATCTCAAATGTGAACTGAAAGAAAGGTGGTTACAGATGTTTTCTATGCTTTGCTTTTAAACTGTTGGTGCTATTCGACCCAACAATTAACATAACAACGCAGCAATGCTAGCATTACTTAAATGTTGAAAACAGTCTATTTGAACATGATGAAACATTTAGGTGTGTGTTTACAATTTAAATGAGGGCAAATTAAACATTTAATGTAGTTTAGAATAAAGGAATGAGGGTTTTTTCTTTGGATGTTCATTGTATTTTTTGAGAAATGTCACAAATTTTTTCTAGGATAACTTGTACAAGATGATAATAACCTGACACGCTAAATTCCATTTACGATTGAAACATTTTGCGAATATATATATTCATAATTGGCATGAAACGAGTTATAAATCTGTTATTTCCATAACTGGAATAACAGAAATTTAGCTAGTTAAAGAATATTTAGAACTATAAAATATGTAGAAGCAACACTGTTTCAAATACACGAAATAAACCCATCCGTTGATAATTTTTAGACTAAAGTTTTCTTTTTCTATTTTCTCTATATCTGACATACATAAAAAAATACAATAAAACAAAATAAATTAGAAAGTTTAATACAATTTATTTTATCTGCAATTTACTCTTTGTTTCTTAGGTAAACCGTTCAATTTAAAAGTCTTAAACTTTCAAGTCTTGGCTTGAAACTTTCAAGTAAAGGCATAAATTAACTAAATGTATTAACCTATAGCACAAAATTGTAGAGTTATATAATTACTTAGGTTGTAATTAGAACACAAACGGTAATTATTTGTATTTTTTAGTCTGCGAAATTTTCTCTCTAGTTTATTTTTCGATAAAAGGGATTTTTTTTTTTTTCATCTGGATGAAAAACTTTTTAAAGACAAAAGAAATATTTTAACGAAACTTCGAAATTCTTATTTACTAAATGATGAATATTTTTTATCGAACAGATTAAATAATGCAATTAAAGAAATTTTTTCCATTATTTAAGGATATATTCTAGAAACAATTTTCTTCAATTAATTTCAAGAAAAATATGAATTTTTATTCTTTGGTGAATACGAAGATTTGTAAATACATATAATAAAACAGAATTTTTTTTTCTAATAATAATAAATTTCTTTTTATCTATTGATGAATAATTATTATAGCAATTACAAAATAATGTAGTTAACAATAATATTTTTATGAAATTTTCTTAACAGATGTGGTATTTATTACTGAATTTACTTAGAAATTCTTCAGTATTATATAGAAGCATTTAGAAATACTACTTTTGTTTTTTTTATAAGAAATACTTCAGTTTTATACTTTAGTTTTTTTATGAGAAAATTAAGCAAATGGCTCTTCGCTTAGAGCTGAATTTCCAAAAGTTATGTCATTAAACTTTGAATATTAAAAATAATAATAATAATTTAAACCTTTCGGTCCTAATTTTTTTTTTCAATTTGTGATAAAAATCCCTTTTACCCTAATAAAATTAAAAGTAACCAACCAAATCATAGAAGTTTTACTAAAACTTAACGAATATGTTAGTTTCTAAAACCTAACGAATGTAGTTATTTCGCGTTCTTTGCTTATGACGATAGTTGAAGGAAGAATTTTTTACCACCTTAGGAAAATGTCGTATTACAACAGGATCTAACAGACATAAAAACATGCTAGTATTTTTTATTGTTTATTGCAAATTATTCATTCGGAAAAAAGTCCCTAATTTAAGTTTAAATCCTTTCGGCCCTGACTTTTTTTCTTAAAGCACCCCCCCCCCCCCCCAAAAAAAAAAATACTTTTACAACTTTTTTTGCTTTTTTACTGTTTAAAAGCTTAATGGCGCTACTTGTCCACTAAAAAGTAAAAATATAGAATGCACATATGTGATTATGAGATTTTTGTGTAACTGCTAGGCGTTATTTATAGTTTAAACGTTTAAAGCTTTTTAAAAGTAAGGAACACATATGTGACCGCCAGGGTTGAAAGGGTTAAAATTATGAATCTTTTGAAAAAAAAATATGTGCTTAAATTAATTACTGTTGTAAGCAAAATAGTCAGGTTTTGTTATACTTTTCATAGAAAATTGTTTTCGAAATTTTTTAAAGGATTTAATTATTTTGCTCGCAAAAGTAAGAAACTTAATTGATTCGTCCGCCTCAGTTTTTCTTTGTTGTTGTTGTTTTTTAAGTTCCTTTTTACTTAGGACAATCAGTAAATTGGTCATTGCAAGACCTTTGTTAAATTTACTTGAATTGTGACGTAATCGGTTTAGGTCCTTTAAGAATAAAAAATAAAATACCCTTTATTCTTAGTAAAATCGCCAAGTTTAAAAGTTATACCATAAAACTTTGAAGTTTAGTTTTAAAGTTACAGAAAACTAGGAAATGCTTTAAGGGGTCACCGGAAAAAATGAAAAAAAAAAAAAAGACCATTTTCAACATTTATTAGTTTAAAATGTATTTGATTTTAAGACACAATTCTAATTGGGTTGAAAGATATAAGTATGTTCTTTCATTTCGTGCATTTAAAAAAAATGCAAGATGCAGAATTAGCATTTACAGGGGGCTCCAAACTGTCAAACATTTGACGAGCTGAAAATCGGGTTAACAGATTACGCGCAGGATTACAAAATAATTTTTGCAACTAGTAAATTTTGATGCCAACTTATACTACAGATTATAATAATTACCCTGAACCTAAATAAATTTGTAATTAAATCATTTTTATATTTTTAATACAATGTTGCATTTAGCTAAAGCAAAATTTAGAAAATTTCAACAGTATAACCACTATTTTTTTTTTTTAATTTTTTTTTTTTTTTTTTTTTTTTTTTTTTTTTTTTATTTTTTATTTTTTTTTTTACAATAAAAAGAAAATTTTAGGTTTAGTTTATACAGGCTAAAATGAAATATATGTTTTGAAAATTTCATTAAAAAATATTCAAAAGTTTTTGAGGTATCGTGGGCGTTATGCCCGAAAACGTCATTTAGAGAAAAATGACTTCAAATTTTCGGAAACGCCGCTTCATCTATTGAACGGATATAATTCTAAAAGCCATAACATCTGTTCTAATAGGAAGATTAAGAAAACAATTATATCAAAATGTTCAAAAAAGATATGAGTTTAACATCTTTAATTTAAAAGTTACAAAAAAAATTAAAATTTCGAAAATTTGAAAGCTTTAAGACTCCTGAGACCCCTTAAAATATAAGTGGGCATTAAAACAGTAGACGTGTTTTCCAGAAGACTTCATCAAAATAAACGAATGACTTTTTATTTAATGCAATTTCTTTTTTACATTAATTTAAACTGTAATTTACACTGTCTGCTTTGAACAAATAGCGCATTAATTACTAAACGTTATCTTATAAAATAAACACTGATATTAATATTCATATTTATTACTCCAATGACATACTATTTATATACATCACCGTGTATCTATGTTTTTAATATTGTATCTAAATAAAAATATAAAGTTGTAGATAAAAAATATCGCTGAATTGATAACGTTTTGAAACTCTTTAAAATGTTTTAAATAAGTGTTACTTATCTAATTAATTATTTGTTTCAAAAAAAAAAAAAAAAAAAAAAAAAAAAACGATCTGTTTTTGCTCACATGCAATTATTTTTTGAAATGCTGTTGTGGCTGTCTGTATGCTTTGAATGTCATTAAACTTTAATATTTTATTTTTGCATGCATAAATTTAATTACTCGGCTAAAAAAAAAAAAAAAAATTATTGAGAATTAATAACATCCTATAAAGAGGTATTCTAATTTAGAAAGTTCCATGCGTTAATACGGATTAGGTTCCCTTAGAAAGACCCCCACGGAGGGCACTCCCCCCGGGCCTATATCCCTCGTGTTGATAATTGGCCGTCAAAAATCAACCCAACCCAACCTCTAATTTAGAAATCGTGATTAATGAGCTATAAAAACTATCGCGAAACGTTTTCGAAAAGTAGTAGCAGCAAAAGAAACTTTGTTTTGATAAATGTTTATTTCAACCATGAAATCATATTGGTTTCTGAGGTATCCAAAATTAAAGATTGTTTTTCGGAATAATGAGTAAGTCGGACGAGATCATTACATATTTTCATTCGTACTTATATTTTCCCATATTAAGAAAATCTCATATTAATGTATAATGAAATAAACCCATATTAATGTTATATACAATTGCAGTTTTTACCCGACTGACAAGAAGGGTTGTGTGTTTCACACGTATCTGGGTATGTGGATTTTTTTATACCCCTGAAACATCCCAACGGCTGAATGGATTTTAATGCATAAGGTCTCAATCGATTCGTCTTAACGGCCCGATGGTTATGGGCTAGGTTTTGTTTTTATGAATTAAAAATAGCGGCCGTAAAATACAAAATGGCGGTAGAGACGAAAAATTTTTTTTACTCACCCTATTGAGTGGCCTATCATTGGTTACGTCTTTCAAAATGAATACGATGTTTCATTGACTATTTTACAGTCAGAAGCTACGTTTAAATATTATACAACCTTGGAGTTGTGTAGTGGAAGTTGTGATCTTTAGCTTTACTGCAACTCTAACCATCACAGACATCTATAGAGTATAGACCTCCTCAAAACAGTGCTTATAGATAGGAACTAACTATTAAACACAACTTAAAAGTTATCAATACAAGTAAATAAAAAAATAGGTAAGTAACATAAAAAAATAATTTCACATTGATGAGGAATAATTAATTAGTTTGTTTTTACGCAGTCGGTTTTTTTGATTTTTTAAGTTTAATTCGTTTATTAAAGTGTATACTTAGTAATTCATATCCAAACTGGTGGATATATCAGAAACTAAAATTTTGTGAATTAATAAAATGTAATATGTGCGATCGGAATCAAAATTGCTTGGAAATTTTTGTTAGAATAACCTTTCAGACGGTTGAACCTCTTTTCAAGCAGAAAATGTATGCTCGATTTAGCGGAGAATATAGTTACCTCGGTAGACATCATCTGTTTGAAGGCAAAGTTGTTTAGTTTTCCTTGAATTTGAGTTTTTATCAAATGTCACCAATCATCAGTAACTCTTTTTTGTTAATTTAAGTATTTAATGTAAATAAAACTACTAATTATCGAACTTAAATAACTTCTAATTAAAGAAAATAAAGACAATTTTATTATAGAGTTTTTGTGTGAGTAGTCACTAAGTTGCGCGATGTCTAAACTATATTTATTCAACCAATGGACCAGAGAGTTTTACTAAATTCGGTACTTTTTGTTACAGGTGCCACAATGACTCAAATGCATTTCCAAATTGTAAGACGGATAACCTAAACTAATAGGAAAACATGTCGTGGATGAGTTATACTCAACGCTGAGCCTCAAGAATCGTTCCTATGACAGTGAAATTTCGAATACAGTAGAACCTCGATTATCTGACGTAATTGGGACCAACCCTCTTTCGGAAAATCGAAATTTTCGGATAATCGAGAAAGCTTCAATTTTAAGATTTAAGGACAAATGTATGCACTATTGCTTATCATGGTAAAAAGTGCTTAATAAAAATAAAGCAATAGCAAAATAGAAACAAGAATAAATTACCTGAATTTTAATTTTTAAATTAAGTACCTTTTACATATTTCACAAGGGTTTGAAACAAAATTTTGTCTCTCGCAATTTCGATTGCTTTTGCTTTGCAGTTCAGTCACGAATTTTTTTTAATACTATTAGTTCATCAGCATCACAGTTTTTCTTCTGCTCCAGCCATACTAAAGCTCGGGATCATTTGAGTCACAATATAGCCAATCTTTTATTCCTGCAATATCACAGCCATCACAACCAGATATTTTATTAAATACTGATTCCAAATCGGCAGCATTATTCTCTTTTTCGTCCATAAAGCTTTCGTTCGTTTCAGTAGCTAAACTTAAAACAAGTTTTCTCCAACTTCGACTGAACGTATGCTGCTGCAACAATTCCCAAGCTTCACTTATGATGTATATACAGTGTTTTATAGATTAAAAAAGCTATAAATTAAACTTTGCACAGAAAGAATGTAATAGTAAAAAAAAAAAAAAAAAAAAAAAAAAAAAAAAAAAAAAAAAAAAAATGGATTTCGGTTAACCGAGAGTTTCAGTTAAAAGAGTTTCGAATAAAAGAGGTTTTACTGTACTTGTTTCTCATCACGTTAAGACTGGTGCCGATATTCATGTTTTTTGCTGTGAGACTGCGCTCGAATTCATATTTCGCTTCATCTGCTTATTCAGACACTGTATCTATGAACCGGCCCTCTCATATTTATTGAATTGAACTTGAATATAACAAGCAGAGTTGATTGTGAATGACTGAAAGTTAGTAAAGAGTAAGCAAATTACTTAGAGACATGATTTTATTGACTACATATGTACCAATTAAATAGAAAATGTCTGACAATCTAAAGAAATATGGACAACATGATGTAAATGCATTTCTGTAAGGTAAAAGCCACGCCCTTGGTCAATGATATTTTTTGAATGAAAGCGACAAATCTCTTTTCACGTTGTCAATGTATTAAGTTGATAATTATAATTTGTTTTTGCTACTGAATTTTCGAATATTAAAGTGTGACCCACTTGTAGTGCACGCCGTCTATAGCATAGTTGGGTGTGACCCACCTGCAGTACACCACTCCTATGGAACAGTAGAGCATGACCCACCGGTGATGCACGCCGCCCGATGAGACAGTCAAGCGTGACCCACCGGTGATGCACGCCGCCTGATGGGACAGTCGAGCGTGACCCACCGGTGATGTACGCCGGCGTGAACGTGTTATAGTCCAAGAGCTGTTAAACATTTTAGGGAAGGTATTTGAGACATCCTGATAATTTGTGCAACACTACTTCTGTAATGCCTGAATACAAAATCGAATGTCTGGCTGAAGGATCGTGGCCCAAAAACTGTGCCAGACACGTGTCAAGTGCCATTTTTTGACTACCCAATAAAGGTATTTGAGGCACGCTGAGATTGAGACAGAATAGTATTTATGCTTAGAAAAAAATATTTTGAAAATGACAGGCACTTTAGTCGGCCCAAAACCTGTGCCAGACACGTGTCAAGTGCCATTTTTTGACTACCCAAAAAAAGGTATTTGAGGCAAGCTGAGATTGAGACACAATAGTATTTATGCTTAGAAAAAAATATTTTGAAAATGACAGACACCTTGGTCGGCCCAAAACCTGTGCCAGACACGTGTCAAGTGCCATTTTTCGGCTACCCAAAAAAGGTATTTGAGGCACACTGAGATTGAGACAGAATAATATTTTTGCTTAGAAAAAAATATTTTGAAAATGACAGACTCTTTAGTCGGCCCCAAAACTGTGCCAGACACGTGTCAAAGTGCCATTTTTTGACTACCCAAAAAAGTTATTTGAGGCACACTGAGATTGAGACAGAATAATATTTATGCTTAGAAAAAAATATTTTGAAAATGACAGACACTTTAGTCGGCCCAAAAACTGTACCGGACACGTGTCAAGTGTCATTTTTTGACTACCCAAAAAAGGTATTTGAGGCACGCTGAGATTCAGACAGAATAATATTTATGCTTAGAAAAAAATATTTTGAAAATAACAGAAACTTTTGTTGGCACTTTCTACTTGCCAGACAACATAGAATGTTAAACGCGTGTGCCAGTAAAGCTGGACTTGCGGTACCCCGCTCAAGATCCATTTACTGACTTACGATACAAACAAAGCGTAAATCGCGTTGCACCCCTTTTCCCACTTTATCCTTAACCAATGAACCCCCCCAAACTAATCAGGGAAGTTCCTTAACATAATAAACCGGCTTACCGAATTCGGAGCAAATCGAATAATTTTGCATGAAAAACCCATTTATCTGAAATAAGAGGAATGTGGACTAACGGCCCTTTTCCCTCTTTATCCTTAACCAATGAACCCCCAAACTAATCAGGGAAGTTCCTTAACATAATAAACCGGTATACCAAATTCGGGGCAAATCGAATAATTCTTCATGAAAAACCCATTTATCTGAATTAAGAAGGGGTGGACTAACTCCCCTTTTTCCCCTTTATCCTTAACCGATGAGTCCCCAAAACTAATCAGGGAAGCGGCATATCAGAATGAAACAAGAAAAAAAAATGAAGCAAATGGGATGTTTCTATCAAGAGTTATCGCGTTACGTACATACAGAACCGGCGGGGGAATAAGGTCTCAGGCTTTGATAGCCTGTGAGCTAAAAATAAAATATTTTCGATTATTTGGCGCTAAAAGACGAATGTGCACGTGATTTGGCGGGTAAAACTTTTCCTCACCAAACGCGAATATTTTAATGCATCTGAAAATTTCTTTTTAAATGATTATTCGAATGCGCGGTACTTAAGGAATTTAAACTTAAACAATGAAATATTTTGTTATTTTTTCTATAAGCTTATGTAATATATACAAGTTGCGCGTTGCTGAAGTTATTTAATTTTCGGACGGTTTCACCATCTGGATAAATTTAAGTGCACTTTAAATGTAACTGTCCGATTAAGAACTATTTCATTATATATTTCCAAATTAAATAAGTCGTTGTTTCTATGGCAACAATACTTTTCTCATGTTGTCTCCGACACTAACACTATCGAACACAAATCGACAGTCTTCAGAATCGGGACCTTAACTTTGAGTTTAAAGCAATTTTGATTAGTTTAAATTTTGTACTAACCGTCATTAAACGATCGTTAAATTTCATTACATATAAATATATATGACAAAATCATAGTTATAAAAGTATATTTATATACTTTTATATAAATATACTTTAAAATATACTTTAAAATATACTTTTCTATAAATATACTTTTATATAAGTATACTTTTAAATATACTTTTAAAAAGACACCGGAAGTCCAGCTTTACTGGCACTCGCGTTTAACATTCTATGTTGTCTGGCAAGTAAAAAGTGCCAACAAAAGTATCTGTCATTTTCAAAATATTTTTTTCTAAGCATAAATATTTTTCTGTCTCAATCTCACCGTGCCTCAATTGCCTTTTTTGGGTAGTCAAAAAATGGCACTTGACACGTGTCTGGCACAGGTTTTGGGCCGACTAAAGTGTCTGTCATTTTCAAAATATTTTTTTCTAAGCATAAATATTATTCTGTCTCAATCTCCGCGTACCTCAAATACCTTTTTTGGGTAGTCAAAAAATGGCACTTGACACGTGTCTGGCACAGGTTTTGGGCCAACTAAAGTGTTTGTCATTTTCAAAATATTTTTTCTAAGCATAAATACTATTCTGTCTCAATCTCAGTGTGCCTCAAATACCTTTTTAAGGTAGTCAAAAAATGGCACTTGACAAGTGTCTGGCACAGGTTTTGGGCCGAATAAAGTGTCTGTAATTTTAAAAATATTTTTTTCTAAGCATAAATATTATTCTGTCTCAATCTCAGCGTGCCAGAAATACCTTTTTGGGGTAGTCAAAAAATGGCACTTGACACATGTCTGGCACAGTTTTCGGGCTACGATCCTTCAGCCAGACATTCGATTTTGTATTCAGGCGTTACAAAAGAAGTGTTGCACAAATTTTTAGGATGCCTCAAATACCTACACAAAAATGTTCATCAGCTCTCCTACTAATAGAGTGTGTAAGAAGCCACTAGGAAACGATTTTTAAAAATTCACATCCTAAACTGCTAAATGGGGGATCGTCATTTATGTAATTTCACCATATCTCAGCAGCAGTTTTAGATAGGAGCGCGAAATTCAGGATAACAAATTTACTAAATAATAGTTAAATGAATATTTCAATAGTTTTAGAAATTCAACCACGAAGGTGTTAAATTAGAGATCGAAAGTTTTAGATTATTACGACACATCATAGCAGCAGTTTTAGGTAGGAGCGTACTATGCAGGATAACAAGTTTATGAAAAAATTTTAAACACTTGTTTAAACGATTTTTGAAATTCATCCAACATGGATGTTAAATGGGTTGGTTGGAAGTTTTAAATCATTTAGCATATCTGAGCAATTGTTTAAAGTCATTTCGCCATATCTCAGCAACAGCTTAAGGTAGGAACGTAAAATGCTGTATAATAAATCTATTAATAAAATAGTTAAACAGGTATTTCCCCGATTTTGTCGTCAGCATCGGCTGTGAACCGTATAAAGGAAGATTACACGAATAAGACAACTACTACGGAATTTTTATTAGACAATTTCCGAAAAACATTTTCTCAAGGAAAATGTTTTTTCGTCACATATTTTATTAAAAAATTGTACGCTTTCCATCTTTTTGCGATCGTTTTTTTTTTCAAACTTTATAAAAATCTATTCAAAGAGCTCAGTAATTGAATTTATTATTTATACCACAAAATCTTTATTTACTTGATTTTGTGATGATTTTATCCGCTATTTTCGTTTAAATTAAAATAAAGTATTCCTATCATTTTTTCTTTTTTTTTTCACGTAAAATACACCTTGTGCATTTTATGTGACCATGCAATCTCCGGGCACACTGCAAAGACCCGTGTGCACCCTGCAAAGTCCGGGCTTTACGCTTCAGAAGGCATCTGGCACTCCCCCCCCCCCTCCCAAACCGACTGGCTAGTACAGTGTAATTACATGTGATGAACATGAAAATTTATTACGTATATGTCCGAGTTATAGCCATATATGACACACATATATTACATGCGTGAAACATGTCTATGGCGTATCTCTGATGTATAAGAGGAAACTTTAGATATATATTGACTTTTAATGGTGTATTTGATAGTTTGGAGTGCATAATACATATCATACATATATAAGCTTGATCATGACCACAGGGAATCCGTGACTGTTACTATACTATAATCGTAATTGTGGAGGCAGCTATAACAAGAAAGCCCACAAATTCGGATAAAATCTTTAACTAATATCAGTTTTAGATCGTTTTCTTCCCTTTCTTATTATGATTATTATAAGATTAAACTTACAGTAAATCTGCCTACATTATATAATGAAACGAAAAAAAATCACATAAATTTCCAATTTTATGGGCAAATTTTAGTTTTTTAAATGAATTTATTTTAGCGATTTCATTATCGCCCTAGCTCTTTTTAGAACAACAGCATAAAAAATTTAATTCCATATCAGGAAGTTTGGACTCTATATGTTTGATGTTATTTTTTTCCATAAATATGTTTACTATGTTTTCTTATTTTACCATTTTATCTCATAAAAGTGCGTATATTTATATATCTCTTAAAATATAATACTGCGCACATTATCATCTAGAATAGAAGTTATTTAAATATATATAAATACTCAAAAAATCTGCTTTAATATTAAAATCTCAAATAAGATAAGAATGTTATGACAGAACGAGTATATAAAACATATAACTTGTTTCTGTCTTTGATTAATAAAATCGCATTGTTTAAAATTTCTTGGTTTTTGAAACATGGCAGTGCCTCAAGTGGTTGGGCTATTAAATATTTATGAGTTTGACATTCCATAACTTGAACCTGAAAGAAAGAAGAAATATATGTATTTTTTTCTTTTTTTTAACATGAGAAGGTACAGTACATAAACCTTGATTTTTTAGCTACATTTGGTTATTTCAACAGGAAAAATATTCAAAAGATATATTTTAAATTTAAATGTATAGTAGGCAAAGAGTATATATACCGGGTGTCCCAAAAAGGACTGACTGATTTTAAAATTCAATAACTTGCAAACGGTGACAGATATTTAAAAAATTCTTGCAGGAGGGTTATGCATAAGGTCAAAAGTTTTTTTACAGTGATTTTCAATTTTAGTTCGAATTACAAACAATAGATGGCGCTGCGATCAATAGACGTTCAATTCAGGCTCGATTTTTGGTACTTCGTGGCCCGGATAATACATTTCCATCTCCTTTTTCAGCATGGAACAAGAGAAAGGACTAGAAATCGAGCCTGTATTTAGCGACTATTGCTTACAGCGCCATCTATTGTTTGTAATTCGAACTAAAATCGAAAATCACTGTAATAAAACTTTTGACCTTATGCATAAACCTCCTGCAAGATTTTTTTAAATATCTGTCACCGTTTGCAAGTTATTGAATTTTAAAATCAGTCAGTCCTTTTTGGGACACCCGGTATATTCATTGCATTATGCATTTAATACTTTTACTGCCGTATTTTTGTCTCATATATTTATTGATTAGAATTTGTTAAAATTACATGATATATACCCGTAAGTCATCGTGACGTCACGGCGACGTCGTTGTGAAGTCACACTGTGACTTTGTGACCGTCGATGTGACGTCATAGTGACTAGAATGCGAAGTCGTTATGGCCGTTTTAGAGGTCGTTTGTGACGTCACATTGTGACCACTCTGTGAAGTCACAGTGTGACAAATTTGTGAAAAGTGTGACATTTGTGACTACTTTGGCATTAATTTTGTGACAAACATGTGACGAAAGCGACAATGCTTTGAAGTCACGCTGTGACCAATTTGTGAAATATGTGTCATTTGTGACGAACTTGTCATAAACACTGTGATGATTTCAAATGAAAATTAAATTTCAAATTAATTTCTTAAAAGGCGCAAAGGCCAACCTAGTGAAAAAGATTCCACGCCGGGATTCGAACCCGGGGCATCAGTATAACGCACTGACATTCTCCCGACTAAACCACATGGAACGACACTCAGCCTGGAAAATTTCTCGCTATTACATGTTGGCAAGGCTACACAAGTAGCACAAGATGGAATATTTATCGTGAGCCACCGACATGGAACAAACAGGAAACTTAATTCAATCCAGCATCGATTGAATCTATATTAATACCTGGAAAATTTTCCAGAGAGAATTACATGCTTAAAAGGCAATTTTAATTTGAAATTTGATTTTCATTTGAAATATTCTATGCAAGGCAAATGTTTCTCTCTGGAAAATTTTCCAAGTCTTAATATAGTTTCAATCGATGCTGAATTTAATTAAGTTTCGTGTTCGTCCCATGTCGGTAGCTCACGATAAATATCCCATCTTATGCTGCTTTTGTAGCCTTGCCAACATGTAATAGCGAGAAATTATCCAGGCTGAGTGTCGTTCCATGTGGTTTAGTCGGGAGAATGTCAGTGCGCTATACTGGTGGCACGAGTTCGAGTCCCGGCTTGGAATCTTTTTCACTATGTTGGCCTTTGCGCCGTTTAAGCAATTACTTTGAAATTTGAAATTTGATTTTCATTTGAAATATTGTATACAAACCGAATATTTCTCTGTGGAAAAATTTCCAAGTATTAATACTGTGATGAATTTTAAAATTCACAATTTTAAAATAAAGTTTTGTTTGAGATATAAAATCGTATCTTTTTACCATACTTTTAAGCAAAATATAGCTATTTTGGAATCCTATTCTTCTAAAATAGTTTTAATTTTTGCACTTAAAAAACAATGTTTGTCAACTGACATCTTTTTTTATTAAGTTCCAAGCTTGATCGTGAGTTCAAGCTTGATATTAAGAATGTGTAAGATTTTAAGGTGTTGTGGTTGTGATTAATCTTTGCTTTATTAAATACGACGTCAGCCATATTTATTTAATTTTTTTATTTCCGTGTATATTGTATTTTGTGAATATGAGCTAAATAGATTTGGTATGTTCTATAGGAAAAGACTGATCTGGGAAATAAAAAAAACAAGTAAGAAAAATCATGCGTTAAGCATAGATTATAAAACACTTTCCAACGCTTCCCGAATGCTTTAACAAAACTTCGTTATTTAGGGAAGTAAGGTAAATAAGATAACTAAGTAAACATTTTAGAAAACGCATAAAATATTTGAAAAACTGATTTCCGCAGTTACTGTCCATATCTAAATAGGTTTTTCAATTCTTTTGAACAGCCCTGTATTTGATCTGTAGGTTGATATATAATTATATAATGGGATAATTTAGTTTAGCAAGAAAACGCATAACAGGTTGAAACTCTCTTTCAGAAATTTATACTAATATATGGAAACATACTTGAATACTTTTGTACAACCCTGTAGTTGACCTTGAACTTTAATTACACGCCACCGTTTACTTAAAATTAAATTCAAACTAAAACACACTTAAAACAGCTGAATTCATATTTCCAGAAATTATAATTTATAGACGGCCATGTGTCCAATTCTTTGCATGACCTTGTATATCATTTTATCTATATTTTACAAACAGTAAATTAAATTCAGTTCAGCGTAAAAATGCACAATTCATTTAAAAACCACCTTTAAGTAACTTGCGCTCATACCCAGTAAACCTTGCGAATACCTTTGTGTAGCCCTGTATATGAATTATAGCACTTATATACACCATATACTATGCATAAATATAGTGAATCATAAAAGCGCATATCATAATTAAATATGCATTTCCAGCAATCATCACTAATGAACAGTACTTCGGATACAATATAATATCTGAACTATATTGTGTGTGCCTGTAAATGCCATACACACTTCGCATTCTACATGAAAAATTTATAGTATGTAAACCTCAGTGACGTATATCATTTTCAATATATATGAAATAGATTAACATAATTAAAGTACGCCGCAAACAATTCCCTCCACTGCTATATCATTATGTATCGGAATTCCTTTTTAGCCCTGTAAATGAACAATAACTATTCTTTGCATCGGATATTCATAAACGCATATCAGTTTTTTTCTGTTTGAAAACGTGTAAAATCTTGAAAAATCCTTTGAAACGATTTTTTCCCATAGGCCGTAATGTAACGGAATACTTTTGACTGTCTCTGTAAATGAACTAAACATGCTACAAACGTCGTTACACATAGGGACCGTGCTATGGTAAACGTCAATAGTATCTAAAAATTTCAGGGCAATCCGAGTATATTTACGAGAGTTAGAGCACGGACAGACGGCTAAACAAACCAAAGTCATAAACACTTTTCAACTTTGTTGAAAGGTGTTAAAAAGGAAATATAAAAGTAAAATAAATGACTGCATATATGAACTATTTTTATTGTTTGAAAAACATTTTAATGTAAAAAGTAGTTATTAATCTCTTTGAAAAAATATTCAGCCCTATATTATGCATGTAAATATCAACTTTAAAAAATATATACTAAAGCAGTTTAATCTATAAACTTGGTATCAGGCATGAAAAACACTTTATTTCAATGCTTAAATATAATATTTTATTTTTTAAGGGTGTATTTCAATCCAAACTGCTTATTTTCTGATTCATTTTTCTTCTCAAACGCATCAAACTGAGAAATTATCTTATTTAGAAAACTTATGTGCCGTGCTTCTCGATGTTTGATAAATGCAGAAAATATTATAAAAAAATGCTGTCAAAGTAGGCGTTTTGTACCGAATTTTTCGCAGCGTACGATCTGGGAATGAAAAAAAAAAAGGTCATACTGAGAAAATAATTATTTAAAACTCAAATTCTAATGAAATGAGGGGGAAATGAAATCACACGGCCTCTTAAACATCTCTTCAAAAATCACCTCAGCAAGTTTCATGTTTTTACTTTTAAAAATGAGTCTAAAAATGTCTCAGAAAATATCGAGCTGTTGAAGGTGGAAAAATATTTTTTCGAATACATCCTTAATGCAAATATTTATGTGTATCGAAAACGTAGAAAATGAGTTTACAATCGAAGAAAATTTAATAACTGATTCTGAATGTCTATAATTAAATGTTTAATTAAAATCACAAATAGCAAAAAAAAAAAAAAAAAAAAAAAAAAAAAAAAATGCTTACATACAATTAAAAAATAAATAAATAAATACAGTGAAACCCCGTTTTAGCGTTATTCAAGGGACTGTACAGAAATGACGCTAAATGCGGGAAAACGTTAAATCGGGGCAAGACGAAAACAAAACACTAATTTACGTAAGATACGTTTCACTTCTTGATTTACAATGATTTAGACATCAGTTTTCTAAATTATGTTTTAAAGAATTGGATTATTTTATTTTAAGTACTGTTTTTAGTAGCTACAGCACAAATCGCTCTCTAAACTTAGAGGATTTTATTTTTTGTAAACTTTTTTATTGATCTTCACTATTTCGAAGGAATACACTATATTTTACCACCATATCTAACCATCTAAAGCTAATAAAAAAATTTCTAACGATCTATCAGTTCCGTTCTAGTACAAAAAGTATAATCGAATAAATTACAAAAAGTATTGGTGCGGATGGAAGAGAGGAGGGTTTTCAAAATATTGCACCCGCAGTTGGTAAGAAAGACAAAATCAAGAGAGATTTCAAATTCTGCACGCATTGATAAAAACATTTTATTTATTTTCATCACAGTTTTTGACTATTTTATAAAAATTTCATTGAGTTTTTACCGCTGAAAAAAAGTTAAATGCGGGTTACGTTAAATCGGGGTTTCACTGTATATCAATTTGAAAAACACTAAACATAATAATTAGTATTTTTAATTGTACTATTAAACAACAACAAACTACAATAGGTGAATTAAATGCATTATTAGATTTAACAATTTCTCAAAAATATTTCCATATATTATAAAGACTTCCTATTATTTTATAATTTTGGCAAATGTTAAATCTGAAAACATTGGTATGAAGATTTAGGATTTTAAATAATAATTAAAAATATTATTAGCAATGAAAAAAAATCTTTCAAAAGTTTTACTACTATAATATGTAAAAAGACATTTTCCCACTATAATGTTAATTTCTAAACTGAAACAGTTTCGTAATATCATAATATTCGAATATAATATTTAACTCCAAAACAATAATGACGATAAATTGTTTAATAAATTGGATTGATGAATAAGTCACATTTGTTTTGTTTCCGAACCTTTATTTGCTAGATCTGGTATTATCCTTAATTTATGGACATGAGTGTATAAATAGACTATCTCATTTTTTTTTCAAAATGGACTTGGTCTACTATGGTTGTGAACCCTTCATCTAGTAATTGATTAATGACAGTTAATGATAGCTAATGATTTCTTTTACAAATTTGATGCAAGATGTAGATATTAAAACATATTTTGTCTGTTTGTATAGAAATAGGTTTTTAATTAATTTAAATAATAAAATATGTTATTTAAAAATTTATCACATTTCTGGCTTAAAGAAAAACGGTATAGTGCAGTTTTACTATGCCATTTTGTAGGTCGGAATATATTTTTGGCACAAAAAATATTATTATAATAGGTACAGTGTCTGTTATTTGGAGGATATTACTATATATAATGATGTCAGTATAAATGTGAAAAGAAAATTTGTAGAAGACTAACAACTCTCTTATAAAAGGAGTCTAGATTTATGAATGAGAACATTCTGGCAATATTTACCTGTGTGCGTAAAAGCGACATCTCTCCTTCCTGTTACTTTAATTTTCTTCTGGCTCTTGGAATCTGTGGTTACTGGTTTTTGCTGTAGTTTCGGGTAAATCAGGTTGCGCTGGTAAATTTTTAGAGTATGCAACGAGGACAGAAAATTTGAATTGACGATACTTGGGTCTAGACCTGTCTGTATAAGGATAGCGATATCAGCATACTACTTTTAGAGTAAAGTGTACCACGTGCTCTAGGGAAATGGAAATGTAGCATTTAGACGATTAGAGATTTACAGTTGTGATAAGAGAGAAAGTTAAGTATCATTCAATAAAGCTGATCGACAATCACGGGTTGCTAGGTTTATTGGCATTTATATAGTTATTGAAAATTTTAATCTAATAATGTCCAATCTTTAAGCTATCCGTGATTGTCGTTTTAGTCGAAAATCTTCTATAAATCGGTCACTTTCAGAATTAGTGATGCTTTATCTCTTATATCGTTTTTTAGAGATTTTGTAACAAAACTATGCGGTTGTTTGCAAAATTCGTAGTCATTAATTTTATTAATTATTTATTATAAGTTAAACTTATTTTACACTTTTCTTATTTTGTCTCCCTTGTTTGAAGTTATGCTGTATTTATGGTCACACTGTTAAAAATATGTAGCTTTTGCTGCGTAGTCACTCCAGCGCTTTTATAGAAAACGATTACTTGACTATATTATGGAGCATTCTCATTGGTCGACTTTAAAAAGAACGTGGAAGACAGAATTATAATTTAAAAAACAGTGACTCTTGTAGACGGGTTTCCTTTAAATTTCTATTTGTTTGGGTAATTTTAAGGCCAAATCAGCTGCTGTTAAACACTTAAAGGTTGTTTTTTATGTTTGATTAAATGGGATCATTTAAACAATTGAATTACACAGAGTCTTTGCCTCGTGGTATTTTTATAACAACGCTTTAACAAATTCTTGTAAATAAGACATTGTAAATGTATAGCTTTAAATCTGATATAATTTTCACCAAAGCTTTTTTTTTTATATTCACATGAAAATTCTTTTGCTGTTAGAAAGAAAATATTATTTTCGTTGTCATAGCATTTACAACAATAGTTATAAAGATCGTCTCAAATATGAAGTAAATGTCTCGTAAATAGATTTTTGACTTTAAACTGTTTCTCAATATTATTATTTGGTCATTCTAAATAGGACGCAATTTCTTCTATTTACTGCTTTTAATGCAAATCAATAAATTTATTATTTTAAAGTTTGCTTTCTCTTTTTAGTATTCATGTGTACATTTTTTTTTTTTTTTTTTTTTTTTTTTTTTGTTGCTAGAAAAGAAATATTTTTTTTTTCTGCGCTGCCTTAGAATTCGTAACAATAGTTTAAAAGATCATCTAAAAATGTGAAATAATTGTTCGTGTAAATTTATTTTTAAATTTAAACTGTTTGGCAATATTATTACTTGCTCATTTTAAATATGACGTAATTTCCTCCATAATGAATATATTATTTTAAAATTTTCTTTCTCTATTAATGTTCACGACTAAATATAGCTTTTATGATGTAATTTTCAATATTTTCCTGCTTTTAATACGTAATCATTTAATTCTAATTTGATTTTTTTTTTATGTTTATAAAAGTCACGTGTAAGCAAATTTTTTATTTAAAGGAAATATTATTCTTTGTGCTGTTTTTACAATTGGCAGCAATTTAAAATAATAACCTTTTCTAAAATATGTATGAAATAACTCTCGAAATGCTGATAATTTGAATAAAAAAGAAAAACAAAATACTCAAAAATTTAGTCATATTAAAAAAATAAATGCAATCTGCTCACCGGAAGATTCTAATGCATATAGTTAGATTTTTTTTTTTTATTTCTACGTACAGTTTTCTCTCCTATAAAACTTTTTTATGGAATGATTTTGACCAACTTTAACATTAAATGTCTCTTAAAATAATTCTTCGATTTAAAAACTGACTGCATCAGCGTATCAAACATTTTTCTATAATACTACTCTTTTTAATATTTTTGTGTGCTGTAGTTTTCTTAATATTATGGATGAAAGGCCCTAGGTCGCAAAAAATCCATTTACTGCAGTGGTGACTGCGTTAGTTACTTTTTTTAGAATAGAGATAAAATATCAGTTAGTTGTTCAATGTTGCGACACAACGATCGTATAAGGAAACATGAGTTTATTAGACCAAGATTTTGCTTAATAATGGCCCATTATAAACTTAACCTTGTTAAATATGCACGTATCCGCGGACAATCAGTATTTCAAGACCTTATAGACTGAAAATTGTATTCCTTTAAAATATTGAACAAATTTGTAAACAAATAAGGCCAAAATAGTTTTTTAATCGCACAATAAAACAGAGGTAATTTCCAGATAACAGAGATAACTGTCTAACAAGAAGACTTTTTAAAAAACTTTGTCTTTCTTCTTCATGCCGAAAGATTACGTGCAGCCATTATTAAAGCAGGAGCACGAGTGATAGAAAGTGAAAGGGTAAATGACAAGTTAAAGCAAACAACCAATAGGAAAGTACAATACATCAGCCAATCATAAAGAATCTTTACCCAAACGCAGAACAGAATGAAAAATATTTTGCTATGAGGGCGATTATAAGGTGGATTATTAGGAAATGATTATTAGGAGATTATAATGAGAACTATGAATGCTGCATATTTATCCTTTTGTTATGTATTCTTTTGATTTGACAGTGCCTTTCTGGGATTGAACGATGCTTTCCTGTTACTTGCATTCATTAAATTGCCCCTTTTCATTCCACATTTATTCAGTTTTGCTCCTGCTTTGAAAGTCGTAGAAGATGTTCACTACACTCGAAGAAGAAAGACAAACTTTGTTGGAAAGACCTACCGTATTTTCTATTTTTAATAGTGTTAAGAAGTTATTTTACCATTATATACACTTATTCATTGAAATGTATTTCTAAAAGTGTACAGCTGTTAAAATACATACCAAACCTGATGTTATAAAATGGATTTGTTGAAATTTATGGCATATTCTTAGCCACATACATCAAAGCTAGAGGCAAATACCTGGCACGTAGTCAATACGAAAATG
This sequence comes from Maratus speciosus, assembly GCA_963932465.1. Classification (NCBI taxonomy): domain Eukaryota; kingdom Metazoa; phylum Arthropoda; class Arachnida; order Araneae; family Salticidae; genus Maratus; species Maratus speciosus. The sequence goes on from OZ010799.1 coordinate 137,203,572, forward strand.
CTATAATTAACTAAATTCTGGAAGTTTTTACTTACAGATATTTTGAAGAAATGTTCCATTCTAATCTTAATAAATACATATTTTTGCGGTATTCTGACATGTAATTATTATGTTTTCCTTTTAAACAATCTGCTTTAAAATTAGAATACTGAACATGAAATTAATTTTCCTTGTTTAGATTGTTTAAGTACATTGTAAATAATTTTTAGTGTTCCGTACTTAAAAAGTGGAAACGGTACCATTATAAGATCACTCCTGCATCTATCTGCCGGTCTCTCACAGACATTTTACTCGTAAACTATGGAACGTGGAAAGTTCATATTGGGGGAAGTAATAATGACTATTAACCCACATACTTACAGATTATGAAGCATTTACAAATATATTTAGGAAAAATGTAGAGGAGCTAATTAAGTTACTTGAAAAAAAAATATTTGCTTATACTGTGGGGGTATCAGGTGAACGCTTTCGTAACGCTAAACTCAATAATATATTTCTTTTAATTTTCGGTAGTATATTTTCAGAGAAATCGTTGAAAATGTAGTAAAATGTAGTAGTCCCCCCCGCCCCTCCACTTTTTCCTAATTTACTGGAAATTAAGAAAAAATTAATTATTTTTAAATTAAATTTAGGTAATTAAGAAAAAATTAGAGGTAGTAGACGTTAATTTAAACCTTACAGGAGAATTATAGCGATTACCCTGGCTCACATAGTTTTTGAGAAAAGTGCAATTTTCCGTTACTCACAAATTTCGATTTGCAGGCATCCATCGAAGACGTTGAGGAGTGCTGGGGGTACCTATCGTATCAGAAGTATAAAAGCATTGTTGATAATGATTTTCGAAAAAAAATCGTGTGTAATTAGCTGAGATTTTAACCCTTAAAGGCACGAATGGTTTGGGCATACATAATGACAAGGGCGGCGTACTCTATGTACCACCGGCTTTTAAAGCCTACATTTCAAATTTTAATGATATATTAGTGAAATGCAATGCTCAGTATTAGCATAAAAGCAATAAATGTTAAATTGTTAAAAACAGACAAATTTAATTAGAATTAAAAACATAAATACTATGGGATTCTCGACTAGTTTGCACTGAGTCAATTTCTCAATACGCCTTAAGCATCTTTAAAAGTTAATTAAAAACTTATATGGAAAAACGCAGCACGGAGAAAGACGGCGTTGCAACTTTGCGACCCCCCTCTCCAAGCGCGCTTAGCAGAATGTCAAGGTTAAAATTTTAATAAAGGTTTTGCTTTAGCAACACTGCAAAAAGAAAATATTATTACTACGCGAAATTTTGTTTTATGAATTGCCACATGAAGTTTAAATATGCATTAATTTTATTGTCAGTACCGAATTAATTTAATCATAAACAAATTAGTATATGATTAAGAAAGGTGTTATATAGAATAGCAATATTTGATATTATTTAGGCTTCATATCTCTTTAGACTTTTGTGGTATACCTATTCATATTTTTATTTTTACTGTATATACAGCTATAAGCAACCCTGTATTGTATAGGTTTTTTTTTTTTTACAAAGTCTTATTATCGTTTTAGCAACATTTTTTTTTTTTTTTTTTAAATAATTCAGTTTTTAATTCACATATTTATTGTACGGAACCCTTTGAGCGCGAGTAATACTCGCACTTGAAAGTTTATTTTATTCTAATTTTTCTTTTCGTTCTTTGTTTACTTTACCTTTTACACATTACATAAAAAAGTCCTTCCGGCCAGTGCCGGGAGGAAGAGGTAGCTTTCATATTCCTTATTTTTAAAAAGCCAACTTATATTATTCAAACACACGAAGCTCAATTAAGTGGAAACCGAATGTAGGAGATTCAATGCTAATTTTTATCAATACTAAATCATTATGAATGAGAATTTCGCGAAATTAGTCAGCTTTATCCAAGCTGCTTTTATTTAAAATCACTTATATTTGGCTGCCAAATTCGGCGATTTCTTAAAGTGCCTGCCATTTTAAGACAACATGGTAGATGAGGCTAACCAGTGAACTTGGTCGAGACCTTAGTAATTGTTGTGCACATGCTCACTCACATCGGAATCGGTTGATATATACGAGTGCTGTCGCAGGCAAAAAATCAGATTTTTCAAAATGTCACCCACTTTAGAAATTGAAACTGCTATATCTGAGCCATTTTTTAAGATAAAGACAAACAAAAAATTGCTCCTGAATCCTTATATCAAGGTCAAATAGTTAAGAAAAAAACCTTTTTCAATTTCTAATTTTTTTGCACCTCACTTTAAATATAATTTTTTTTTTAATTTAATGGCCGCCATTTTGAAACAAGATGGCTGATGAAGCTGGCCAGCGAACTTGGTCGAGATATTGATGTATACTATCCACATGCCTTCTTCCATCGAAATAGGCGAATAAGTGTGGTATCGCGTGACAAATACAAGATCGTTTCAAAGTGTTAGCCATGATAGAAATTCAAAGTGCTATAATTCAACCACTTTTTAAGATATAAACAAAAGAACAAATTTTCAGAATCAAAAACTGCTCCAGAATCTTTGTATCAAGGCCAAACACATAAAAAAAATCTTTTTCATTTTCCAATTTTTTAATACCTCATTTTAAATTTTAAATTACATTTTTTTAAAAAATGGCAACCCTTTTGAAACAAGATGGCGAATGAAGCTGGCCAACGAACTCGGTCGAGACATTGGTATGTACTATGTACAGACCAAGTTACATTCAAATCGGTTCATAAATACGCCTGTTATCGCGTGACAAAAATCAGGTCGTTTTAAAATGTCAGCCACAATAGAAATTCAAAATGTTATAACTCAACCATTTTTTTAGATGTAGACGAAACAAAACCTGTTCCGGAATCTTTGTATTAAGGTCAAACACATACAAAAAAAATCTTTTTCATTTTCCACTTTTTTGGTATCTCATTTTAATTTTTTTTTAATTTTTTTAAATGGCCACCATTTTGAAACAATATGGCGAATGAAGCTGGTCAACGAGCTCGGTTGAGTTATTTGTATGTACTATGTACACACCAAGTTACATTCAAATCGGTTCATAAATACGCCTGTTATCACGTGACAAAAATCAGGTCGTTTTAAAATGTCAGCCACAATAGAAATTCAAAATGTTATAACTCAGCCATTTTTTTAGATGTAGACGAAACAAAAACTGCTCCCGAATCTTTTTATCAAGGTCAAACACATAAGAAAAAAATATTTTTTCAATTTTCAATTTTTTGCTACCACATTTCAAATTTAAATTTTTCTTAAAATTTTAAATGGCCACCATTTTTAAACAAGATGGCGGATGAAGCTGGCCAACGAACTCGTTCGAGACATTGGTCTGTACTATGTATAAACGAAGTTACATCGAAATCGGTTCATAAATACGCCTTTTATCGCGTGACAATTTCCAGGACGTTTCAAAATGTCAGCTTCGCTAGAAATTCAAAATGCTATAACTTAGCCATTTTTTAAGATATAGACGAAACAAAAACTGCTACGGAGTCTTTGTATAAAGGTCAAACACATAAGTAAAAAATATTTTTCCATTTTCAATTTTTTGTCACCACATTTCAAATTTAAAATTTTTTTAAAAATTTTAAATGGCCGCCATTTTGAAACAAAATGGCGGATGAAGCTGGCCAACGAACTCGGTCGAGACATTGGTATGTACTATGTACACACTGAATTACATCCAAATCGGTTCATAAATACGAGAGTTACAGTGTGACATAGGTCAGATATATATATATATAATATATATATATATATATATATATATATATATATATATATCAATTTTGAACGGAGGGTGGTTTCGGGGTCTGGGGGTCATGATCGATGAAAATATACCAAAAGTTTTTGAAATCGCTTTCCTCCGAACGGCTGCAATAGGTAGCTTTTTGTAAAGAAAGCTACCTAATTATGTAAACTTTAAACATCTCAAACTAGAATACGTAATGTATTGTCACCATGAAAAATGTTATTCAAATTTTGAACGTACGCAAATATTTTTATTCAAACCTTAAATAGTAAATAGTAGACACGAATGTCTTCATAATACAAATACAGGAAATTTGTAACTATTTTTATATGAATAAATTCTTCATGCTTAAGGTTCATAAGTTTTCAAGAAAGCAGAATGCCTCAAGTAGTTGTACTATGAAATATTTATGAGTTTTACATTTTAGAACTTTTAACTTCATTTTATTCGTCAAGGGATAAAAGCAATAATACTTTTTAAAAATGTAAAGACGGAATTCCTAACATTTGCTAAAATATACTCTTTTCAAATATTTTATGTGTAAAAATATAAAAAAATCTATACGATTTTAGAAAATAATAAATTCAAACTACATAAAATGAACAAATTATCAACATTGATCGTAATAAACATTTAAAGGAACGTTGTTAATATAGTCTAATATCAGGAACAGAAATTTTATTAATAGTGATGCCAATCGATTTCAAGTGCAGCAATCGAATTTTTGCATCCTAAATCTATGGAACGCTTGTTACATGCAGTATGTTACGTTATGTTATGCACTATGTTACATTACTTATAAAAGTAGAATTGTAAATAGAGAAATCACAATATTTAGCTTCTTAAAAAATTCGTAGTATGTTAATCAATAAAACTTTAGTTTAAGTAAACGAATTAAAGTAAAGATAATGGCTTTTAATTGCTTTATTAAAATTTTCTTTATTTAACCAGCTGAACATTTCGTTAAAGTAAAGGACAGAAAAACGTGTATGTGATTAAATAAAATTTAATATTTAATTTGAAAGGAAAGATATTATGCGAGTATTAAATTGTAAAATTAAATGGCAACGTATATACAAACATACCAACTTTATCTGCCTTACGTTGTAAAATTGATGGAAGTAATATAAAAACTTTAGACTAATATTAGGAAATCAAATGCTATTGAATAGGAAAGGACAATAGATAAGAAATACATCATCCGGCGTAAGGCACTTGTAAGAACATACATTTTAAGGGAATTATAGAAAATTTTATTACTTCAAGAGTAGTGTTTTTTGCTTACGTATTATCCACGTTTATTGTTATACGTTGTATTACGTTGTAGTTTGTTGCTTACGTATTATCCATTCACAATGCTATAGCACTGTGAATGGATAATATGTAAGCAAAAAAGCGTGCAAAAACACGTTCGTCTGACATTAGCCTAGTTGTTAAAAAATAGTGATTGCAGATTACCCCTGTTTAATAAAGCTCAATTCTAAAATATGCAGCCATTTTAGAAATCATAACATTTTTTTAAAACAAAATGCACATAAATGCGCATGTTTTAGTTATAAACCTTTATACTTAAAATAAATAAATAGGTAATGACATTTTTTGTGTCTATTATAGGAAAAAGTGACTGTCATTTATATTTCACAGTTACTCCTTCTAAGATATGGAACGTTGCGCGTTAAAATTAACGCCAGTCATCCACATGAATTTTAGGATCCCAGGAATCCTAGGTCTCAAAATTTAAAGTAAATTTTAATGGAATTTCTGTAAAGTTTTCAACTAAATTTCTACATTTTTCAGAATAAAAGGGAGAAAAGGGGAAACGATAAAGATTATTAGTTTTTAAATCGTGATTTTTTAAACTGAAATGGAAAATGGAAATTATTTTCTATTTCAATAGATGGTCAAAACAATTTGTGATTGAATTACATTTTTAAAGTAAATCTGAAGAAATAAAAATTTATTTTTACATATTTAAGCTTCACGAATAAATTTATTTTAGAAAACAAAACAAAAAAAAATTATTTGTCGACTGGGACACTGACACAAATTCCAATGACGAAAAAAAATTTGGCTTGGCTTTTAACAATGTAACTTTCCACCAATGAGGTTAAAGAAAACACATCTGAGGTCCAGGCATTTAATTAAAGAATTATTGCTCCAGTATTTCTAAGAAATGAATTTAGAGAAGAGAAACGTAGTTTTTGAAATATTTCTTATAGATGATGATTAAAACATTCCACTAAGTCCCTTAATTTCGGCAATGTTCCGCCAGAAAAATTCAATTTTGTAAGCATTTATTTTATTCATAAACTGATTTTTGAAAAATTCACCCAAATGACATCAATTTTCTATATATGCGTTTGTAGGTAGAAAAGGGGGAAGAAAGTACTAAGTTTTATTATATTTTATTGATGTCATTTTGTTAATAAAATTGATAAGGTTAAATATGTGTAATTTTAATTGATGCTGAAAAGATTATCGCGAATAAATTACATTTTCTTAAAATTTAATAAATATTTTTTTTTCTCATATCTTATCTTTAGGCATCAATGTACAACACCTAAAATATAAGAAAAACCATCTATAGAGAAATTGACATAAAGAAATTATTCCACTACAGAGTTTTTAAATTTTATATACAATCACTGACGTAAAAAACAAAACGAATAATTTACTTTCCATTTATCTAGATAATAATTTCTCTCTATATACAAAACATACATTTAAAGAAGAAACAGATATTTTTAACTGTTTTTTTAGATAACGGTTGAATTATTTTTCAAGGGCGTTTAAAACAAAATGTTTCAGCAATAAAAAATAAATTGTTGTAAACATTTATTTTAATCATTCTTTTGAATAAATTTGTCAAAACAGCTGCAATATTGTATAATTTGAATAATGTGATTTTTATCCTATCGCCAAAATTAGAAGTCAGATCTTCGAAAAACGAAACTGTTTAGAAAATTAAAAATATCGAACAGTGCATTTTTGGGGGGGAAAGCTTTTGTAAATATGATTTATTACATGAAATATTAGTATTTAATAAAATTAATATTATTATTCCCTGCAAAATTACAATAAAGCTAGGTTTCGTCACGCCTTCAAAGAATCGAATGGTCTCATGATATAAATCAAGACACCGTGCTGCCAAGCAGATAAGTGTTATTAGTATTATCTTTATTTCCAATCATTCAAATTTAAAAACCTGCAACAACCGTCTTGTTTTCTATTGACCAAGAAATATCTACAAGTTTACATATATGTATAAATACTTTTTTTCCATGGATTGCGAAAAAGGTTTTGATAGAAATGAAAAGGCTTCAGACTTGAATATTTCTTAAAATAAAATGTCGTGAAAAAAAAAAAAAAAAAAAAAAAAAAACGTCTTGTACAATTCAGAGTTGACTTTTGAACGGCGGGCAAACACAGTTTCTAGTATTAGAAGTGATTAGCGATGGTGACAGAACACTGCGCTGTTGCTTTTGCTTTTCGTTCTACGCAACTTCTTAATATCACATCATTGCAAATTGTATATCATCCAATCAGAATATCAGAAAAGAAACCTTGTTTCGAATGAGATCTGTTTGAAAATTGTGGCTAAATTTAGTGACTTTCTAGGGCTTTTTAAATTAATTTTTAAGCATTATATTTTTTTTTAATCTGTCTCAAATGTGAAAAAAGTTTCATCATTTAGTATTTAACTGCTCAGAGAATATTAAAAAGTAAAATAATGCAGATAGATCATAAAATCATATTAAACACCATATAAAATTTTGACGCAAAACGAGTTATGTCATCGAAAAGGCAGATTTTCACATTATGTTCAACATAAAATTAATATCAAGATAAATTGAATTAGTTAAAAGATACGTTGTTTTAGAATGCGCTCGGAATTAGTTTTATTTTATCATTTGATTAATTGAATTCTATGTCGACGGATGTTAAAATCATTTTCTGATATTATATGGAAAAAAAATATCTTTAGCTTAAATGATGAATTATGCATTATCTTAATTTAAATAACAGGACAAATGTAAGCTGAAAAATCTTAGACTTCAAATAACACAATTTAGATTATTGCTCAGTAATTTGAAATGTAAATAATTTTTCTCAAAGTTAGCTTTTGCTAAAACTGCAATTTGATACTTTTTTACTTTAATTACGCCATTTTTATCTGTTAAACACTAAAAACGATAAAAATATGTAAGTTTTTTTTGTGAGGACTTTGTAATGTGTATGACTCTTTACTTCAGTCGTGTGTAATCGAGAAATATATTTTTAAAATATGCAAAATCTTGAAGAAGATTTATGAGTTATTATGTGATTCCAGATACATCGTTCTATTTTATTTTGAAAAGTTTAAAAACTGCCTCATGATGAAAAATACGTTTAATTAATTTTTTTAAACAATTTTGAAAAAAAAAATAGTGAAAATTAAAAAAGGTATGAAAATTATTGTGGTATACACTGAAGAGCCAAAACATTAGGACCACCTACTTAATAATGCGTTGGCCTACTTTTGGCCCGCAAAACAACTGTAATCCGCCCTGGCATGGATGCCACAAGTCCTTGGTAGGTGACCGGAGATAAATTGTACCATATGTTCAAGCAGCGACCATGCATATCCGAGATATTCCAAAATTGTTGTTTTTGAACTCTGCGCCGCCGTTATATGACACCCGAATTGTGCGCTATCGGTTTAAGATTTGTCGAGTTTGCGACAAGGACCTTAATTGAAATTCGGTATTATGTCCCTGTAACCAATTGAGTGCAATTGGAGTCCTGTGATATGGAACATTGTCTTGCTCGAAGACTCAATTTCTATTTCGGAAGGCAGATACCATTTAAAGGTGCAAATGGTCCGAAATGATGTTCAGATAGTCCGCGACCTACATGTTGTTCTACTACAACCACAGGTCCAAAAGACGCCCACGAGAACATTCCCCACAGCTTAATATCGCCTCTGGTGGCTTATGTATGACCTGTTGTATAAGGGGGAGTAACAGATCGTCTAGAAGACGGCGTACCTAACACGGCAATCAACTTGTTGAAGAATGAATCGTGTTTCATCCGACGAGGCAACTCTCTCCCTATAATCAATAGTCCAGTCATGATGTTCCCGGGCCTAGTGTAGGAGTATTTGGCGATGATGCTTGCTCAACAGAGGTACATGAGTGGGACGTTTCCTGCGTAGCCTCACATTCAACAGTGCCAGTTGAACTGTGTGCTCCGGAGGAATTCTACTTGGACCTCTATTGTATTAGGATGTCAGTTGAACTAGTCTCTGCTTTACCAAGAATTTTGCTTTACCAAGGCGGGGGGAGGGCGTCTCCGACGTTCTTTTTATTTTATAATGCTTAAACATCCAACGGGATGGCTTCTACAGACGGTTTCACCGTCATTCGTCCACTTTGTATGGGTACTAACGACGATATGTCATGAACAACCCATGAGAGGCGTAGTTTCGAAGATATTTGTTCTGAGTCTTTTGGGGACTGAATTCTGCCCTCTATCAAAGTCACTTAGATCAACAGCCTTTACCATCACAGGCAGAAGTAAGCGCCAGAATGATTTCTCTGACTCCCTAGCAGCATTTAAATACCATTCCCACCTGATTATAGTCTCTCCATGTCATCCAGTCGAGTTCAGTTCAATATGTGGTGATGGTCATAATGTTTTGGCTCTTCGGTGTATATTCCGCCAAATGAAAAAAAGTAAGAAGGAAAAAATGTAGATTTCTTTCAATTTTTGAAGCTTTAAAATCTATTTAGTGATATTAGGCCTCATGAACGCTATTAGGAATGATATTGTAAAGTAAAACACAGTTGTAAAAATTACCAAAAATATACAACAAAATCAATAAAAAATAAAAAATTATATATATGAATAAAAATTTATTGATGATTGAATAGATTCATGCATGTTTATTTTTATTTAACCAAAAAAAAAAAAAAAAAAAAATTATCGTTATAATTAGTTACAATTTACTTAACGAACAATTGATTATGAAGCGCTTTACTAAAACTTTAAATGATGCAATTTTCAAAGGAAATAAAAAAAATACTTTCGGGAAGAGACCGAATTCGGACCACTTCGGGTATTTTCATGTGTAACTCAGTTCGTTTCTGGAATATTTTCAAAGTATCACTATACATGATCAACCTGTTCATCTACTAACTAAATAAATTTTTAGAACATTTTTTTTTTTGAAAATGTTAAGTTTTATTTTAATTTGAAAATTTTCTCAAAAGTGGTCCAAATTCACCGACTGGTGGTCTGAGTTGGAACCCCAGTGTCCTAAATTGGACCTAAAAATATTAGGTTCTATTAATGAGTAGGGAATATAATTCTATTAAAACCAAAGTTTTTGACTAATGAAACAATTGAATAAAACCGCAGAAATGAAGAAAAATGGCATCATATGTATGAAAGTAAGAGTAATTGTATTAAATCAAAATGTATTCAAAATATTAATCAAAGTTATAAGTAATTAAGAATAAAAAATTGTGTAACTAATTGCCAATTACTTAAAAATCATGTAAGAAGTGATCCAAGGCTTACACATGAATTTCCTTTGTACATTTTTTATTCCAGCGCACGGAAATCTGAACACAGAATCAATTCAGAAATTACATTTTTCTTACAAATTAGGCAAAATCAATCATCACTGTCTTCATTTTTTTTAGATTCTGAATTATTAGATATTTTCATTTTTCTGAATCATTAGATATTTAGTTTTCTTTAATTTATGTCCGTAGTTCTTCCCTTCCATCATTTTTTCCAATTGAATTACGCCTATTTGTTTCGAACTTGATGTTACAATAAATTTTGTGCTTTGAGAGATTCCTTTTTGTCGGTTTTTTTTTCCCTTTCAAGGCTTACGAATCTCGAAGATGTTAATACGGCTGTTTTTTACCCCCCCCCCCCCCTTGTACTTTGACTTAACTGATTTTGGTGAAGAAGATAGCATTTCAAATGATTCTTCGGCTTTTGCGGGCGTTTAGTTTGCAAGACAAATTTATTGCATAAACACCCAAAGACATTTTTTATGTTTATATAGGCCTAAACTCTATAAAGAAATTGATCCAGATATATAACAAAAAATAAATATTAAAAAACTTGCATGTAGATAGTAAACCATTATGGATTAGTTAAAAAAATAGTGTCCAAAGCGTACAGCCTTCGAAATTCACTACTTACTTTTCAACTTTATTATCGTATATCTGGTCCAATTTAAGCAACTCAAATTGGTCCGATTAAGTCAATTGTGACATTTTTCAAAACAGAAAATCTCAAGACTATAAACAGAAACGAAAGCAAAGAAATCCGCATGAAAAATATGCGCAATAAACACATGAATTTAGATATGTATATGAAAACATAACAACTTACCTTAGTAGATGACGTCTCTTTCTGTAATTAAAGGCTGAATTACAGCGGTCCATTTAAAGCGGCTGTCCAAATATGGCTTCTCCCCCACCTCCCTATTTATTGTATTTAGACTTTTCTCATGCAAACTAATTTTAATTCTTTTCAGTAATATAAAAGGAGAATATAAATGTGACGCAATTTTTTTCAAAAAAAAAATCACTTGTTAAGTTACTTCTTAATTTGTTTATTTATAGAAATTCAAAAAACAATTAAAGCTGTAAAATAACTAATTTTTTTATATAAAAAATGGAAATTCGAAAATTATGAAATCTGCTTTTATTTTAAAAATTGATTTATACCATCCATTTTTGAATTAACTATCCTTTTTAAATAAAGATATGTTATGTAAAGAAGAATGTTTTATTCAAAAGATATTGATTTTAATGTAGTTTGTATTTTATATTTTGCGATTTAATGGCACGGAATTTAAAATAATCTTTGAATACATAAAATAATGCTCATAGCTAAACTCTATTAGAATGTAATTATCGACTTTTAGTCGCAAATTATTATTGCATTGCAAAAGTAATTTGGGAGATTTAAAGTGGAAAGCTCAGATTTTTTGAAACAAACAAAAAATAAATTAAAATTATTAAACTTTTTCAAAACTGCTGTTTTTGGTAATCACTTAGTCTTATTTTACTAGGGAATTGTTACGTTACATTTTTATTAGATTCTCCGATAAATTTTGTTGGATAAAATATGTTAGGTAGCTTTCATTACAAAAAGCTACCTATTGCAGCCTTTCGGAGGAAAGCGATTTCAAAAAAATTTGGTATATTTTCTTCGATCATGGCCCCCAGACCTCGAAACCACCCTCTGTTCAAAAGTTGATATGTATATATATATCTGATCTTTGTCACACTGTAATTCTCGTATTTATGAACCGATTTGGATGTAACTTTGTTTGTACATAGTACATACCAATGTCTCCACCGAGTTCGTAGGCCAGCTTCATCCGCCATCTTGTTTCAAAATGGCGGCTATTTAAATTTTTTTTAAAAAAATTTAATTTGAAATGTGGTACCAAAAACAAGAAAATGGAAAAATATCTTTTTTCTTATGTGTTTGACCTTGATACAAAGATTCCGGAGCAGTTTTTGTTTCGTCTATATCTTAAAAAATGGATGAGTTATAGCACTTTGAATTTCTAGCGTAGCTGAAATTTTGAAAAGTCCTGATTTTTGTTCCGCGATAACAGGCTGATTTATGAACCGATACAGATATACCTTCGTCTGTACATAGTACATACCAATGTCTCCACCGAGTTCGTAGGCCAGCTTCATCTGCCATCAAAATGGCGACCATTTAAAATTTAAAAAAAAAATAATAAAATTTGAAATGTGGTACAAAAAATTGAAAACGGAAACATATTTTTTCTTATGTGTTTGACCTTGATACAAAGATTCCGCAGCAGTTTTTGTTTCGTCTATATCTTAAAAAAATGGCTGAGTTATAGCACTTTGAATTTCTAGCGTAGCTGGCATTTTGAAACGTCCTGATTTTTGTCACGCGATAACAGGCGTATTTATGAACCGATATGGATGTACCTTCGTGTGTACATGGTAAATACCAATGTCTCGACCGAGTTCGTTGGCCAGCTTCATCCGCTATCTTGTTTCAAAATGGCGGCCATTTATTAAAAAAAAATTAAATTTAAAATTTAAAATAAGGTACCAAAAAATTGGAAAATGAAAAAGAATTTTTTTCTTATGTGTTTCACCTTAATACAAAGATTCCGGAAAAGTTTTTGTTTCGTCTATATCTAAAAAAATCGGCTGAATTATAGCAGTTAGAATTTCTATTGTGGCTGACATTTTTAAACGAAGTGATTTTTGTCAGGCGATAGCAGGCGTATTTATGAACCGATTTGGATGCAACTTGGTGTGTACATAGTACATACCAATGTCTCGACCGAGTTCGTTGGCCAGCTTCATTTTCCCTCTTGTTTCAAAAGGGAAAATTATTTATTTATTTTTAAATTCAAAATGAGATATCAAAAAATTGGAAAATAAAAAATATTTTTTATGTGTTTGACCTTGATACAAAGATTCCGGTGCAGTTTTTGTTTCGTTAAAAAATAGCTGAGTTATAGCATTTAGAATTTCTATTGTGGCTGACATTTTTAAACAATCTGATATTTGTCACGCTATAACACACGTATTTATAAACCTATTTGAATGTAAGAAGGCATGTGGGTAGTATATAGCAGTTTCTCGACCAAGTTCGCTGGCCAGCCTCATCCACCATCTGGTTTCAAAATGACGGCCATTTAAAATTTTTTAAAAAATTTAAAATTTAAAATGAGGTATAAAAAAACAAGAAATTGAAAAGATTTTTTTCTTATGTGTTTGACCTTGATATAAGAATTCCGAAGCATTTTTTGTTTTGTCTTTATCTTAAAAAAGGGCTCAGATATAGCAGTTTGGATTTCTTTATGTGGGTGGCATTCTGAAAAATGTAATTTTTTGCCTACGTCAGCACACTTATATATCAACCGATTCTGATGTGAGTGAGCATGTACATAGGAATTACTAAGGTCTCTACCAAGTTCACTGGTTAGCCTCATCCACCATGTTGTCTTAAAATGGCAGGCACTTCAAGATATCGCCGAATTTGGCAACCAAATATAAGTTACTTTAAATAAAAGCAGCTTGGATAAAGCTGACTAATTTCGCGAAATTCTCATTCATAATGATTTAGTATTGATAAAAATTAATATTGAATTTTTCTATAATCGGTTTCCACTAAATTGAGCTTCGTGTGTTTGAATAACATAAGCTAGCTTTTTAAAAATAAGGAATATGAATGCTACCTCTTCCTCCCGGCACTGGCCGGAAGGACTTTTTTTTCTATAACCAGCAAACGAGATTTCTGTTAAATGTTGTAAAATTTACGACAACTTTTGTTTCGGCGTTTGCTGAACAGTTAAGTTAGACATGAAGAATGATTTTAAAAGAAGTGTTTACCTTCAAGTTTATTACATTATTTTTATCTACATAGGAGTCCTGTACAGAAAAGTGTATATAAAATGATTTAGATAAACTTTAGATAAAATATTTTTTCCTTTAACCAGCAAAAAAAAAAAAAAAATATCTTTTAAATTCGTAGTTGTAAAAGTTTCTACAACTTTTGTTTCTGCGCTTGCTGAAAGGTAATGTAGACATGAACAAAGATATTAAAAGAAGTATTTACTTTCGAGTTTTATTATTGTACATTTATCTACGAAGAGTTATGCACAGGAAAGGTATATAAAATAATTTATATACAGGTAGATAATATATTTGTTTCCTTTAACCAACAAAAATGATTTCTATTAATATTCCGCTTACTTTGAAAGGTTAAGGTAGATATGAAGAAAGATTTAAAAAGAAGTGATATTTACCTTCGAGTTTTTCATTTTATTACAACACATAAATTATCGTTTGAATTCCTTTTTATTATAAATGTACATATACAAAGGTTGTTCACACATTTTCAGACGATTTATATTGTATTCACAAAACTAAATTACATAAAATTCTTGTGTTTTATATGTTCTATTTGACGGCACTTATTCTAGACTACTTTTCGACGTCGCAATTTCCAGAATAATAATGCCTTTTGAAGTGTGAGAAGAGGTATTCTATCCCATTCCACCTGAACAGCTTTCCAGCGTCCTGTAAAGGTTGTGGAATGACGTTTGGATAACGCAGATTTTAAAAGTCCGAGAGCACAAAAATCCATAGGTGATACATCGGGAGATTTAGAAGGGATATCAGTGAAGGGTACGGCCTTGATACCGGTTTTTTGTTCCATTTCTTTTAGGAAATTTACAGTGGATTTTGATGTGTGAATGCTAGCTTTGTGGTGATAGAGTTTCACAGATTGATGGCACTGCTGGTAATTCGCTGGTATTTCCTTCAGAGAAATTGGCGATTAAATATGTTCCTGATAGTATTTGGAGTTAATCTTGACATTTTTTCCCACTCTCTTTATTTTTAACTTGCCATTATATGAAAAACCAGCAACAATCATGAATCCCTTAGAAAAACTTTCTTTCGATTCTTTGAAAAATGTATTTAATTTTTTTTTCTCCTCATTTTATGATAATAAATGGCTTTCTTATTGCTGCAGTCATTTAAACACACCCATGATTCATCTATTGTGACAATGTTTTTCCATTTTTGTTTATTATCATCGGTTCTGGATAACAATATGAATATTTCTCTTCGGAAAGAGCGTAAATATATCTTTCGAAACACTGCTTCGTTAAAAACGCCATTTTGGATAAAAGCAAAAATCTCAAGATGCAGACGATAATTTTGACTTTTAAAAACATAGTACAATTGCAATTATTTCTTTTGTAGCAAACGATTTTTTATTACCGCCATCCAAAATCGTCTAAAAAATGGGCGAACAGCCTCTGTATCAGGACTGACTTGAACAAAATTAATATATTAGGTTGAGGAAAAAGCTCTGGAAAATTTGTGAATGTTGCCGTATTATGCGCAAACTAACAACAAAAGCAACAAGGGCTAATCTTCAAAGTAGAGACCATCATAGTCCATGACTTCATTCTGATAGATTCCGGATTTTCTGGAATTATGATAGCGGCTACTTGAAATCGAAAACACTTTACATGCTTCTTCAGCTTCATTAAAGGATTCAAATCGACGGCCCATGGAAAAGTGTTCGATTGATCGAACGAAGCCATACTCGAATGGAGCCACGTCTGGACTGTGGGAGATGTGCATAAGAATTTCGAAGCCGTCCAACTGTACAAACTTGTCATTGGTCCTCTGGGCCTTGTGCCATTTGGCGTTGTCCTGTTGAAACAATGCGTGCTTTAGGCGGACTAATCTTGAATACTTCTGCATCAATTTGTCGTAGACGCGATACAACTGCTGGCAACAGAGATCCTATGTACGATAAAATTGTGGTAACTATTAGATTAAAAAGTTCCCAGAACTTTTTGCTCAACGTCATAATAAAGAAACAGGAGTGAAAAATTAGAAGGTGTCAAGACTCGAATCTGGGACCACAGCGTACCGTGATGTTGCTGAATACCCAGGTTCGAGTCCTGCCCCTGCTGATTTTTTACCCCTCTTGGGTGATTGTATTAATTGTATTCAAATCTGTCTTAATATATGCAAGAATTCATGCATAAATTTATGTTCTTTAATAAATAATGTGTGATCGATTGAATGGTAATTTATTCATCATTGTCCCGTCATTCCGTACTGTCTAACTGCCAGCCGGTAACGTTAACCGACATGCTTTATTAGTGAGAAACTGCCGAGCTAAGACGTCGGTGAGGGTAACTTAGTAGTTAAAGCAACAGTTTGGTACGTTCTGGACCCAAGTTCGATTCCTGGCCGTGTCTAATTTTTTATTCCTGTTGGGTTTTTGTATTAATTGTGCTCAAGTCAGTCTTTTAATATATCACTCACCCGCAAGAAAAGCGACGCATCTCGTAAAAATTCATTTTTCTTTTTATTCCACTAATAGGTCTGTCAAAGGTGCGTTATGCTACACAAACGGTTTCATATGTGTAGCTATGCGGAAAGTCCCTTTGTTGCGCTATATGTCCATTTGTGACTACAGAAGAGGGGTGAATTTTGTGTGGAGATAAAACTACCTAACCCCCCAAACGTCATCCTAGGTCTTCATTTTTAAGGGTTTTACGCTTTTATGTACGTTTTCATTCCTGCATGCAGAGTTAAGTGCTATAATTTTATTTTAGAAACTTTATTATTATCTGCATTGGAGTGCTGTACTAAAGTTTATACCGTGTGAACACTGTTTAAAGTCAATCCAAAATCAAATTGGAACATGTTGTATTTTAACTCGACAGCGAAATTAAAAATTATAATCAGCATAAATCCAGATATAAAAAATTCTCTCAAAGTATTGAGATTTTTTATATCGTTATAGAAAAAAAACTACACAAGAGACATTGCAGCGCCATTTCGAATCATAAAAAATAATTCTTCATCAGGTCAAACAAACACGGTTTTAAAGTTGACTGTAAGGTAAGTTTAGAAGACTATCGTACAAAAAGGGAATGAATGTGAAGTTAATAAATAATTAAAATTAGAAAAAAATACATAATTTTTAAAAAAACAATATATTAAAATAAAATGTTGTATAATATGATTTGCTACTATATAACCCCGGTCAAAAATGACGGAACGTGAATGATAAATCTTCAAAACAATATTTAAAAAAATACTTTTCTGACTAAAAAAAAGTTATGCTTCATGCATTTTGTCAATCAAAAAGTATCATCCTTTGACTTTTGATTATTAGAACAAAGATATTATGTAAACTACAGTTTAAAATCATATTTTAAATATTTCAGCACGGAACATAAAAAGATCAACGTTGTATTATATTTGTAACATATGCATATGTGTATATACGTATACATATACACACCTATAATATATATATATATATATATGTATGTGTGTGTGTGTGTGTGTGTGTCTTTAAACATGAGTACTGTATTGCTTAATCGAAACTGATACTCTTCAAACTGTGGACATGTATAAAAAGGTTTAATACATCACCAAACATACAGTTTAACATTCAAATAACATTATAAAACTGAGCAATAATTGCCGCAAAAGCTTCCCTGAGCCTTGCGTTAAAAATCACCAAACAACACTATGGTTGAAATCTATAGAACGCCGTCATCTTGCTCTCCTCTTTTCAGTTCACTTTTTACTAGTCTCGCTTGAGATATCACGTTCATTGAACCTTTAATTATATTAACTTTTATTGTTCCGCACTTTATCTTTTATTTCTACATTTTCGGTCATCCCGATGTTTCTGGCCACCTCGTCAATTACTTCTTATAAAAATTTAGATACAAATTCAAACAAATAAACAGTTAAACATAAAGCAAAAACATCTCACGTTATGCATATGCGTTACCCCACGCCTTCATATATTCTGCAGCAGTTGGTGTCTTGTTGGGACCATCATGGTCTCCAATTTTCTCTACATCATAACGATCGTGTGACTTTACTTTAGTGACTTTATATGGTCCATGGAATTTTTCTATTAATTTCAGACCTGTGTCGTACTGCGTTCTTTGGATTGCCACGAGATCATTTAATTTATATCTGTTAGGCTGTTTCCTCTTCTTGGTAAATTGTTTACTATTTTCTTCTGGCATTTTTAATATATTTTTCCTCGCTTCTTCTCTTACATTTTCCCGTTCTGTCATCACGTGGTTAACGTTATCTTCCTCTAATATTTCTTTAAACCTTAAGTCATTTTAATTTTTAATTTTTACGCCAATCATCAATCCAAACGGACTGTACTTTGTACTTCTTGCAACTATACTATTGAAGATTCTCTGCACATCTGCCACATATTTATACCATTTCGTGTTCTCACTTCCTGATGTCTTCGCTAATACAGGAATCAGGTTCCTATGAATTCTTTCGATCTGTCAATTTCTCTGATCTGTCCCAGATAGTAATTTTGCCGTGTTCTATCCCTTGTTCTTTGCAGTATTCTGTAAACTTGTCTGATTTGAACGCTGATCCCGGAACCGTTGTTATTCTGCTAGGATTCCCGAACAAAGTTTGTTGTTAAGATAACGTTTCAATGACTTCTCGCGCTGTTGTGTATGTCAACGGGTAAAACCATACAAATTTTGTAAAGGCATCTACAACTGTAAAGATATACTGATGTTTTTTGTTTGTTGATGGCATCGGTCCAATATGATCAATGTGATAAGTGCTTAATGGTACATTCTCATTTGGTATGGGCATTAGAAACCTTCGGCTTTACCTCGTTTCTTGTTAAATAGAATACACTCGATGCAATTTACTACTACTGTTTCAACATGTTTTCACAGAGTAGGAATGAAGAACTCTTTTTTCACTAATTCTTCAGTTTTGACTGTAGCAAAATGCCCTTTATCGTGTGTTTCTCGAATACTACCAAAGGCACTACAGGTAAGTCTTTTTCGTTATCAAACTAATACAACACATTATTCTTGATAAGATATTCCTTTTCTTCACCCATTTCAACTAAAGATTTTATTGATTTTATTAGCTCATCTCTCGCCTGTGCTGTAGCTATTCTAGTCGTCAACTCACCCTGTGATCTTGTAATTACTAAATTAGCATTCCGACTCAAAGCATCTACATGTTTCATTTTATTTCCTGCCTATGTATAATTTAATAAATGTATGCCTGTGTATAATTTACTAAATTTTAAATAAGTATAATCAAATCCTTTAATGAATAAAGCCCATCTTGCGAGTTTTGGAGCTAATTCGTTTTTGTTTAGTGTTTTTTCCAATGCTTCACAATCGGTTACTATCTTGAATTTTGTACCTAGTAGGTAGTTCCTGAATTTTTTTTAAAGCTTCAATTAATTCCTCTAATTCATAACTACAATATTGGTCCTGTTGTGGGGTTTGTCTTTTTACTCATGTATTGTATATGGTGAAATTTTCCATCCTCCTCCTTTTCTAATAGTACTGCTCCGAAATCATGGCAACTGGCATTGGTGTACTGATTTCCTGATGTACAGTCGTGGAAAAAAAAGTAAACACCCCCTACTAACCCCTCAACAAATTATCATAGAAGAAAGTTACTGGTACCGAACGATCGGAAATAAAGTCTACTTTTAAATGATGTATATAAAATTTGCTTAGGGGGCCATATACATATTAAAACGAATCCAAACTTCATTTTT
The DNA here is from genome assembly GCA_963932465.1 of Maratus speciosus. Taxonomy (NCBI): domain Eukaryota; kingdom Metazoa; phylum Arthropoda; class Arachnida; order Araneae; family Salticidae; genus Maratus; species Maratus speciosus. The sequence continues at coordinate 137,223,472 of OZ010799.1, forward strand.
TTCAATGACAATACCCAATTTTAACGTAATATTTCAAATCTTTGGTTCAAACTATGCCTAGACACCGAATTTTGAGTCATTTGAATGATAAGTTTTTGAACTATAAACATTCAAAATTTAGTGCTTCTAATGTTAAATTGCATTTTCATATTTTTATTTATATCTCCAGAAATTATGCTCCTAATGTGCTATTTTTTTTTGTGTAGCAATAATACTAATATACCCAAACATAAATACGCTGAAATTGCAATTTTTATAACTTTATGATATGAATTATGATTTATGAAGTTAATACTCGAAAAAACTATGAATTGCAACCTACAATTTTTTTGATGGAATTAAATTTATTAAGTCCTGCTTTATGAAAATCCAAAATTTCACATTTTTCTTCCAAGTAGTTTTCAAATTATGCTTTAAAAAAGGCAAAATGATGGTTTAAGGGGTCGTCTATAATAAGAGTGACTAGATATTTTGAAATTTCTTTTGCTGTCGTGTAATCTATCAGGCTTCATTGACTTCTTAAGGTGCCTTGATCAAGATGAGGGCTCTCTCGGTTATCAATCGAGTTCCGAACTTCAATTTGGATACAGCCCTTAAAATACGCTCGTTTAAAAATAATTAATTTCTCAGAAACTTATGGTACGAATTGCATAAAAATTTGTTTTTAGGATAATTGAAGGGTGTAGAGTTCATTTATGCTGTCAGAATCGTGTACTGCTATTGAATAAAACAAAGTTACGGTTCGTTTTGATATGTAGATGGCAACCTAAGCAAATTTTATCTATATCATTTAAAAGTAGACTTTATTACCAATCGTTCGGTACCATTAACTTTCTTCTACGATAATTTGTTGAGGAGTTAGTAGGGGGTGTTTACTTTTTTTTTTTCCACGACTGTACATAAACCGAATGGACACATCAAAAAATCATATTCTCCTTCGTGTGTTACAAATGCGGCGTATGTCCTACTTTTCCCCTAAATTTTGACATAAAAAAAAACATTCTTTATATCAAGAGTCATGAATACTTTTGATCTTTCTAATTTATCCAAAACATCTTCAATTAAAGGCACAGGGTAGCAATCTTTCATTATTTTCCTGTTCAGTTTACGATAGCCTATGCATAACCTATTCAAGTTGTCTTTCTTCTTAACTAAAACTACTGCTGCAGCGTAATCTGAAAAACTTCGCCTTATGATTCCTTCTTTTAACCATTTTTGAACATGATTTTCGATTACTTCTTGCTCTTTAAAAGGAAATCTTCGTGGACGTTCAGAAATAAGTATTTCATCAGATTAAATTATGCTCATCTGTAATCCTGTAATATTTAATTTATTTGGTTTGTATTCCTTTACTATGTATTTATTTTCTTATTTTCAAATTTTTCACGTGATTCAAATCAATTTCATCATCATCTATTTCGCTCGCTAAATTAATCAAGAAATTAACTCCTGCATTGATATAATTTGCAACTATAATGTATTCCTCACGTGAATTAGCTAACGATGACGGTTTTATTTCATTATTACTTCTGGCAGCATGATTCAATTTTTTATCAAAATTCTTCAGTCCTTCAATGCAACCTACTTGAACATTGTTTTATTTGCCAACGTTTTTAATTTCCTTCTCGTCCACCGCCAAATTTAATCTGCTAATCACATGAAATCTCAATAAAATATGATATGCAAGAGATTTTAACACATAAAAATTTACAGCGATTAGAAGCCCATCAATACTAAATTCATAATGAAAGTATCCTTTAGGGTAGGGGTGCACAACCTTTCTTACAGAAGGGCCACTTACAAAAATATCTTGGTTGTCGAGGGACACATAAGTAACATGAAGAGAATTCTATTTCGGGGAGGAGATCTGTGTCCTATAATCGGATAAAAAAATATGGTTTCAGTGAGGGGTGGGGGGGGGGGTTACATCTCTAGGTTCCCCTACCCAGTCAGCATATCAAATTCAGTAGGCAAGGATATATCAACAGTTTATGTTTGTATGTATATAACACAGATACAGCAAGGATTGTTTTCAAGGTGTGATAATGTTCCTTGACTTTATTCGGCGGAGTAAATTTTGTTTTATTATAAGTGCTAAAAAACAAACATAGGCATGAAAGTGGCTAGTGCCGAACAAAAAAATGGAAACTTTATGAACGAAGGGGAGAGAAGGAGCCAATCCATGAGATTTGATATTTTTCCACACCCGATCAATGAAATTCGCGATTATTCTGCGCCCAAACAGAAAACTTTGCGATTTTTACGCGCCTGATCGACAAGCCGGTTGACAAAATTCGCGATTTTTCCGCATCCGACAGACATGATTCGCTATTTTTTTGCACCCGATCGACAAAATTCGCTTTTTTCCGCGCATGATAGACGAAATTTTCAATTTTTCCGCGCCTTATTGAAAAAATTCGCAATTTTTTTCGCGCCCGACCAACGAAGTTCGCTATTTTTAGGAACCGATCTATAAAACTCGCAATTTTCTCGTGCTTGATTGACGGGATTTACGATTTTTCTGCACCTGATTGACGAAATTTGAATTTCTCTGCCCCTGATCGAAAAAAATTCCGTACTTTTCCTGCACTTGACCGACAAAATTCGCTATTTTTCCGCGCCTGATCGAGGAAATTTGCTATTTTTCCGCACTCGATAGACGAAATTTTCAATTTTTCAGCATCTGATCGACAAAATTCGCGATTTTTTCATGGCCAACCAACAAAATCCGATATTTTTCTTAGACCCTCATCGACGAAATTTGTGATTTTTCCGCGTTCGATCAACGACATTCGCGATTCTTCACTGATTGACGAAATTTGCAATTTTTTTCCCACGCAAACTAACAAAATTCGCGTTTTTTTCTCGTGATAAACTGACAAAACTCACGATTTTTCCGCTGCCGATTAACGAAATTTTCAATTGTTCCGCGCATCATCGACAAAATTTGCGGATTTTTCCACGCCCGATCTACAAAATTTCAGATTTTTCCGCGCCTGATCGACAAAATACGCGTTTTTTCGTGCCCAACCAACGAAATCCGCGATATTCCTTAAGCTGATCGACAAAACTCGCGTTTTTTCCGAGGCCGATCGGGAAAACTCTGATTTTCATGCCCCTGATCAACGAAATTTGTGATTTTTCCGCGCCCGATCAACGAAATACGTGATTCTTCACTGATTCACGAAATTTACAATTTTTTTACGCGGCAAATTGACAAAATTTTGTTTTTTTCCTCACGATAAACTGACGAAACTCACAATTTACCGCTGCCGATCAACGAATTTTGCAATTTTTCCGGGCATCACCGAAAAATTCGTGATTTTCCGCGCACGATCAACAAAATTCGAGATTTTTTCGTGCCCGACAACGAAATTTGAGATTTTTCTTAGCCCGATCGATAAAACTTACGAATTTTTTCGCGTCCGATTGGCAATTTTTCTGACACTGATAAATGAAATTTTCTGGTTTTCCCAAATTTGAAGTTTTTTTCGCGGACAATTGACGAAATTCGCTGTTTTTCCTCGCGACTGACGAAACTCACGATTTTTCTGCAGCCAATTAAAAACATTTTGAACTTTTCTGTGCATCATCAATAAAATTGACGATTTTCCCGTGCCCGATTAACGAAATTTATGATTTTTCCGAGCCTGATCGACAAAATTCGCGATTTTCCCTTACCCGACCAACAAAATTCGAAATTTTTCCGAGGCCGATTGACGCAAAAACTCGCATTCTTTCCGTGTCATATCGGCGATTTTTCCGAGACTGATTGACGAAATTCGTGATTTTTCCGAGCCCGATCAGCAAAATTCGAAATTCTTAAATGGCTAATTTTTCTCCCGCGGCAAATTAACAAAATTCGCGATTTTTTTGTCGCGTTTAATAGACGAACATGCGATTCTTTTCGCAGCCGAGGAAAGAAATTTGAGGTTATTCCTCTCCTAATCGACAAAATTTGCGATTTTTCCGCAACCGATCGACGAAATTGGAGATTCTTAACTGACTGACGAAATTTGCAATTTTTTCCCCCGGACAATTGGCGAAATTCGCGGTATTTTCTTGCGACTGACAAAATTCACGATTTTTCCGCAGCCGATCAAAACAATTTTGAATTTTTTCGCGCATCATCAACAAAATTGACGATTTTTTTCGTGGCCGACCAACGAAATTCGCGATTTTTCCGAGGCCGATCGACGCAAAAACTCGCATTTTTTCCGTGTCCGATCGGCGAAATTTGCGATTTTTCCGCACCTCACTGACAAAATTCGCGATTGTTACGATCCTCATTGAAAAAATTCTCGCTTTTTAAATGGCTGACAAAATGGCTGAAAAAATGGCTTCAATTTTTCTCGCGACAAATTGACGAAATTCGCTTAATTAATTTTTTCCCTGCGACCTATAGACAAAAATTGCAATTTTTTCCAGTTATAAATTGACGAAGTTCGCGGGCCACACGCTAACCCATCGCGGGCCACTTTTGGACCGCGGGCCACAGGTTGTGCATCCCTACTTTAGGGCAAACAACTATTTCATCTATGCCTGGCAAAGAGATATTATTTGAAAATAATCTTGGCGATACCATCTTTGTATAGTATTTATAACTCACCAAATTGACACCACTTCCTGTGTCGATTAGGACACGTGCTTTTCCCCGTTAATATCAATATCTATCATGCGATCTGGTTTGGCTCTGTTTGTTGCTTTGATTACTGCGCAATTCATTTATTTGTGGTTTTTAACCGCTGGTTTTGGCTCCGATGATTTTGGCTGCCATTATTTATTTGAGTGCTATTTCCATTACTACACTGTGATATTATGTGGCCAAGACAGTTACATCTAAAACACCTAATCTGTGCCCTATTCATTTACATTAGTTGTGTTATGTATAAATTGTTGTTTTCTTAAAGTATCATAACTTTGAGCTGGTAACCATGGTTTTGTATTATTATTTTTAATTTTTGGAATATCATCGATAAAATATCGGTAACCTTTACTTGATTTGACCTACTAGTACTAATTCTTTTAAGGTTTCAAAATTAGATACATCAAGACCGCTAATCCATTCTTCCAAATAATCTTTTAACTCAAATGCTAGATCGCGGCAAGTGGCTGAATATTCTTTCTTGTGCGACCTTAATTTTTGCCTAAACACGTCTGAAGTCATTTTGAATGTTTTAAAAAGCAAATTTTTCACGTAATTGTAATCATTTGTTAATGTTTCTGGTTCTCTAGCTATAAAATAGCAATTTAAACCGGATTAAACTTAATAAGTGCATTATCCATTTTTTTACTGCATTAATCCTAGAAATCTGTCTTCATTTTAAAGCTAAATGGTTACTAATATCATCCTTCCCGTCAAAATGTGACATTAATTTGAACAAATCTGTTTGCATACCTGAACCAGTTACTGCCAAATGGTCACTTATGTTTGTCATATTTCTTTGAAGCTCAATTTTTCTTAATTCGTACTTCATTTGCAATTTCTTTTATTCTCTTTCCACTTCCTTTTTTTGTCTTTTTTCCTCCATCTATAATTTATTTTCCTGTAATCTGCTTTCTGCTTCTAGCTTTCTTTCTTCCTTTTCTGTTTCTAGTTTTCATTCTTCTTCTTTTCTTTTTTTTTTTTTGCTCTCTTAGTGGCAAATGACTTCAAGTCGAAGTTTAACAAAATGTTCTCCATAATCCTTTGATTCAGATACTAACTTTATTAAATCAATAATCCTTGAACTCTGAGTCACAGCTATACCTAGGTCATCACACAATGTAAACAAATCTGCTTTTCTAGTTTTATTCAGAACGGACATCATTTAATTTGTTGACTCTTCAACAGAACAAAATATTGCACTATCTGGTACGGTTGATTACTGATGATCTCTAATCATTATACATCAGATAAACAGTTCATTTTTTACATATTATAAATTCAGTAAAAAATACTTTTCATTTTCGACTAAAGCACAAAATAGCTTCGCTATTCAAAATGAAATCCCGGCCTGAGCCCCCAAAACCGTAGGTTTAAAGGTGAGTACTGTATTTCTTAATCAAAATTGATACTCGACAAACTGTGAATATGTATAAAAAGGATTAATACATTACCAAACATACAGCTTAACATCCAAATAACATTGTACAACTGAACAATAATGGCCGGAACAGCTTCCCTAAGCCTTGTGTTAAAAATCGCAAACCAACTCTATGGCTGAAATCTATAGAACTCCCTCATACCGCTTTCCTCTTTTCACTTCACTGTTTACGAGTCTCGCTTGAAATATCACGTTCGCTGAACCCTTGAGTCTATTATATATAATTGTTCCACGCTTTATCTTTTATCACCCCCCCCCATATATATATATATATATATATATATATATATATATATATATATATATATATATGTATATATATGCATACATATATCTATATTATGAAAAATTACGCTTAATTCTACAAAATAGTCTATAAAATATTTTATATATGCATATTACTGAGTAAAAAGTTATTTTTATATATTATTCTTTACCTTATATTAATTTTGTAACTTAGCAAATTATTTTACTACTCGGAAACTAATAATTAATACCCTAAACAGCAATTTTTGAATTATTTTAATCTGCATCGTTTCTGAAAGTATATTGCTATTAATCGCATTATGACTTTTTTTTCACTACTATGATAAAATTTATACTTTTATTTGCAAGGTAATTAAAATATATTGTACAATTGTGTTTTACATTCTTTATGTTTCAATTCCAATGAGAATTGATAAGAAATATTCATTATATTTACAATACCTTCAAATCTGATAAAATGCATTTCTAAAAAGTACGATTATAACAGTGAGTTTATTTGTTTATATTAATTGCTGATAGATGGTGCAACAGAAATTAGCAGGAAACATAAGCTCCTGATTTCCCTCCTGTACTCCCGAGGGCAGTTGCAATTGATGTCTTGCTGGAGTTCACACACTACAAATAGGCAGTTCTGATTAGTGGAATTACACTGACATCCACTTGAAGTACAATGGTCAAAATTATCAGAGGATTGCAATTTCCCTATTTTTAATTTAGAACTTAATTGGATAGTTTTTGAAGGTTTTAAACAAAGTCAAAATATTTAAAGGTTTTAACATTACATTTACAAATATTTTAAGGGCAGCATCGACGTTAACCTGATTTTTTTTATTAATGAAGCATTCAAAGAGTCTTTCATTTGTTTGTAGATTTGCTGGAATTTAATTCTGAAATCTGAATGGCAACAGTGTCATTTGCTTAGATCTGGTTTCTATGTTTAGAATAGCTTAATTTTAATTTAGAACTTAATACATAATAAATGGATGATATACTTGTTTTATGTAAAAATATGAACAGTCATGATTTCAAGTGAAAGAAATTATCATTTAGCTGTCATATGTTAGAATAAGTTTTTCATTAAGCCTAACATGGCGTTTAGCTACGGTCGATTCGCAGACTAGAGTGATTTGCACCGGCATGGTACCTACACTATCCTGCACTCGGATTTTATTATAATTAGATAGTATGTTTTATGCTGGAAAAAATAAACATATATATATATATCGATTTACTGGTGAGTTTTAATTAAATATGAACTATTGTATGAGATTCATTTTTATGCATTAATTTTTATGCGTAAGGCAATTTTAAAACTGTCGAAAAATCTATTTTTAAGAGATTTTATCAAAATATGTTTATTTAGGGACCTTTTCAAAGAAACCTCGTTGAAAAATATGCTTTAACAGAGAAGTTATGTTCATAACAGTTTTCTACGATTTAAACAGTTTGCCTACATAGCTGCAATATTTATCACTTATATTTGTCATACTCTTTGGTGAGCTTCTTTCTAGGTTCGACAGCAAAATGGTTTGATACCGAATGTGAAATGGTTTAAATGCGTAATACATCAGGCAATTTGTACTAAAATCTTTGCAGTTCTTGCGACAGTCGTCTCTTTATATATCATATTCACCAAATAGAAGTTCATTTGAAAGTACCATTTGGACTTTTTTTTGTGTTCAATAATGCGCACATGTGTACACTCTGATTATAATACTATCCTTAAACTATGTGTTCGGGCATAAAAATATGAGCAACAACTTGCCTTGAACTCTTTATATATCTTATCAGGTCTTATAAAACCCCTTCAATTTTATTTCTAAATACTTCGAGATAATCTTCTGTGGGTATGATCCAATTAGATCCTCTAAATGTCTCCTTTTTTATACTTATTCTCCCGCAGAACGTAAGTAGTTTGTGCACAGAATATTTCGTAGTTAATCTTTTTTCTAATTTTTCGATAAAAAATAAATTTTAAATGAAATATAATTATTTCACGTTTGAAAACCAGCTCACTCTCATTCTTTTAGCAGTGCAATTTTCTAATTTCATTTATTCTTATTAAATATGCAATACATTTTATTTTCCTTTATTAATTTCGAAAGATCGGTAATCTTCGTATTAATTTAATATAGTAGTTACAATGCCCTACGCGCAATTTTTTACATGATGTAATGTTATATGTGTAAATCCGAGTCACGATGTTCTTTGAAATATTGCGAAAACTATTGACATTATTTTTGATAGATGATGAAATAAATTTCTTTTATAGGAACTCACGTCACGAACAATGAAATATTGTTGTTCGAATGAGATAAAGATATATTGCATATATAGCCTGCGGGTTATTCTTCGGATTATTATTGAGATGAAACTAATAAGGAAAGACATTAAATAGCGACCAAATAATTAGATGACAGAAGATTTTACAGCAAGATGGAAATACTGCCAAAATCAGGCAACGGTTAATACCAGGGAAACAGGCATCAAAAGCTAAAAGAAGAATGATAGATGTATCAGAAAGAAAAAACAACAAGAAAGTTGGTTGTTGATAAAAAGTTTAATCTTGCTCAAGAGGAACGTAAAACGAGATTTCAAGTGCATCCTTTGACACAATCAATATGGCGACGGCAGTCAAAATTGTTTTTGTATCAGGCCCAAAAACAGTTGATCATGAAAACTTATTTTGAAAACTTCATTAAAACTTGAAAATTTAATGAAAACTTCATTAAATAAGATTTTCGCTATATGTGTCAGATTTGAGACATCCTGCGATTCATAAATGATTTGTAGCTCACAAATAGTGGCGTCTCTTGCGTACTACGAGAAGCGCTACTTATGGAAGATGTGATTGGTTTCAACTTCTGTAACACTTGTAAGTCCGTGTGTCATCAGCGTCGATTCCAGCGATAAATATAAGTAACGATTTTTCAACCCATCTCTGCCGAAACTTCAACTCTTTACTTCGTGCTTAATTTCTTCGCAATTCTCTTACATGCAGTTATGCAGTCTGTGGGAATCGAGTTACGGTATTGTAGACAAAATCATCAATAATTCTGCGAGTCAACGATACAAAAAAATCTTTATTTAATTTCAATTTTCTATACGCATTAAAGCTTAATCGAAAAAAGCAGAGAAGTGTCTTACGCTGCTTGTTCTTTTTTTAACCGACATGAATAAGATATTTTCATCATATCATCTAGAATAAGATAATACGAGTCTTCAATGGAAGAAAGTATTGCAACCGAAAATTTTTTAACTTCCGGTATCGTCGAATGTACACGTTTTAAGAGCCAGAGATCACAAAAACACATTTATACAAAATGTCTGTCTGTCCGTGTGTCCGTGTCTCTTCATGGTACCATTGAAAAGAGTATGAAGTTATGCATAGAATTAAGCCAATTTTTGTGCATTTTTTTGTTTATAGTCAGCAGTGCCTTCTTCGATTTTGAAATATTTCGCCGTAAAAGCGGCGCTATAATACCGATTTTTGTATAATTTTCACTTTTCTATCATCAAAAAGTGTATGAAGTATTTGTATATAATTGAACCAAATTTCATATTTATGTTTTTGTCCATGGCAAGAAGGTCCTCCTTGAAATTGGAAATATTCCGCAAGAAGGGGCCACTGTAATAGCGATTTTTTGTCCATTTTCATTATTATACCATAGAAAAGTGTCAGGAAATTATGAAAAAAAATGAACCATATTTCATATGTATGCTTTTGGCTATAGCAAGCAGGTGTTCCTTGAATTTCGAAATATTCCGCGGGAAGGACGCTGCAATAGCGATTTTTGTATACTTTTCTCGATTTTTCGTTATTGTACATGGACGGTAGATGCAGCACCGGAAACATCGTATCCAGCTAATCAGACCATTCTCAAACAGCTGATGTACAACAGAATAGCGAAAAATTATTAATTTTAATAAATATTATGATCGAGATTAACTTGCTTTTACACCAATTGACTGAAGCAGAAAGTTAAAATGAAAAATAAAGTTAGTATTGCATTGAACTTATAAAATATAAGTATTAACATATCTAACTACTTTTGAAATATTAAGATGCATGAGGTCGAAGAAAATTATTGGTTTATTATTACTGTATCTTATTATTAGGCCATTTATTGACTAATATTATTTACTGTACTTTAAAAAAAATCTCGTTTTATTTCTATTTGTTTGAATTTAATGTACGAAATAAAGTAACAATGAAAATTAATTCATTGAAGTACGAAACAAGTTTTACCTTTACAGTTGTTTGGACAGTGTGTAACAGTGTGGCAGTATGTGTAACTTGGATAAAAATATTGAAGAATGATATAAAAATCTAGAAAAGTTAAAAATGAAAGCACTGAATCTCGGTTACAGAGGATTCAAGTACTTTCATTCATATTTTAGCTATTAATAATTCCGATAATATTCATTATATTGATTGTCATTAAGACTCGAAATTTATTTACTAATGTTGAAAAGATATCATTTTCTAGTATAAACATTACTATTCCTTCATTCTTCTGCATTATATTTATAAAATCTGTTAGAAATACTACTTCTACTAATAAGTTTTGTATGCGAACCTGCGACACAAATAACATATTATATAGACTTATAACCCAACTTGTGGGGTATGTAAACGTTTGTGGAAATATGCACAACATTTATCTAATCAAGAAAAGTGAACCTTCACGTGGAGCAACGGAAAAGCTTCATCTCATCACTCACAGATGGTAGCACTAAATCTGCCAGGCGATCCACCAGACAGCATTATATTAAATTCATATTTGAAGACCAGATAGCAGCACCATTCAGTGAACATTGCAAAGTGACTGTACTGAAATAAATTAATCCGCTGACTTTGCACAATCTATTGTCTTTCTCATCACCTAAAAGAGTCTCCGTGAACACTTTTTTGAACCCTGCAGTCGTCGTAAAACTATCCATCCAAACGGACATGCTGTCCGACGGGATACAAATCCCATTGTTATCCCAGAAGGGATTTTTTCTGGTGTTCAAACACCAAGAAGCTTGCCGATTGTAAAAAACGATTCATTTTTTATTAATCCATTTTATTAATCATTTTGTATATATTTTGTAGCATCCTAGTCCAGTATTAAATATAATTAGACGTACGTATGCTTCCGTATCCAGTCATTGTTGGAAAGCGTTAGTCTCATCTTAATAAATAAAATATATTAAATTGGAACAAAAAGGATACACATCTCGAGCCTGTCCTCTTGCCGAAGATAAACACAGGTAGGTAATATATTTAATATTCATTATATATATATTTCAAAATAATCACTGGGTATACTCAGCCCTGGCTGGCGACTCTCAAATAAATCCCTTGCTTTCTATAGATTATGAGAGCTGAAGGTATATAAGCAAGGGAGTGAGAAATAAAAAATAATAAAAAATAAACCCAGTTAAAAATAAAAGGTAGCGTATTTGCACCTTTACACATACGGAAATAAATTTATGAATATTGAAAGTTGATAACATTTGTTAAATATAATTGTGCTTCATATGATATGATATTGAAAATTATTTATATGATACTATTATATAATGTATATGTGAATGGTATAAATATTAAATTAGTGATTTGAATTAGTGATTATAAATAAGAAATAATAAGGAAAGTTTCAAAAACTTCTGAACTTAAAAATATAACATATTGTGATATATAGTTAAATAAGAAATATACAATGGCGATGTCAAAGGACTTAGCCTCAATTGAAAAGTTGAATAATATGAATTTCCTACACTGGGCGTTTAAAATTGAAAACCTACTTACTAAGGATGATTTATTTAAATTCTGCGTCGAAGATCCACCCCCTTTCCGGACGCCGCTTACTTAAAAAATAGTGCAAAGGCTAAGGCCATCATTAATTTGTGCATAGACGATGATCAGATAATTTATGTAAAAAAATTACAGACTGCGAAGGAAGTGTGGGAAAAATTAAAATCTGTCCATTAGCGCGCGAACTTATCCTCAAAATTATTTCTATTAAGGAAATTCTATTCTCAAAAACTCTCAGAAAATGGGAATATGGTGGAGCACATTAATAACATTCTTACAATAAGAGACAAGCTCTCTGCCATAGGGGAAAATATCAGTGAGACGCACATTGTAGCGATCATGTTGTGCTCCTTGCCCCCATCATATGCCGGGATGATAACTGCCCTCGAGACGCGAGATGCATCTGATTTAAAATTAGACTTTGTGAAGAACAAACTAATCGATGAATATACCCATCGATTAGAAAACAAAAACACTAATTCGTATATTAAACAAACCGCGTATAAAGTGGAAAATAAAGCCGCCAATCTACCTCCTATTGAGACGGCATTTAAATCTGAAAACAAACCGTACAAAAACAAAAAGTTTTGCAGCTTTTGTTCCCGAAGTGGACATGTTAAAAATGAATGTTTTCAACTGAAAAACAAAGAAAGGTATAACTCACAGAAGAATAATTATAGACACGAAAATAACAGGAACAGAAACAACAATTACGGTGCAGGTTATAGAACAAACGCAGGAAATAACAAAGGACAGGAAAACAGTAAGAATCATTCCTCCAACTACTGTTTCAACGGAAAGATAAGCTCAGCTAGTGAGCAAACAGGGTTAGGCGTTCCTCTTCCCCAGGTTGAACACGCATTTCAAAATGAACCCACGCTAGTTAACAACACACAAACAAGGAACACTAACACCTACATTATTGACTCGGGCTGTACAAGACATGTAACGTCCACAAAAGAACACTTTACAACGTTTAAGCCAGGAAATTTTGGTGACATCACCATAGCTAACGGGAAAAGATTAAATTCTCAAGGTGTAGGGGACATAACGATAAACACAGGCCTTAAAAATAATATAACACTCCGGGACGTATTATATTGTCCGGAATTAAAGAGTAATCTCTTATCAGTAAAAAAGGCAACCGATAATAACATAAAAGTAATCTTTGAGAAGGAAACATGTTTTTTCATTAAAGATAACAACACTATCTTAACCGCTATACTGAACAACAATCTCTATGAAGTAAATCCTAAGGATGAGTACGGTTACGCCTTAAGCACGCAAACCTCCTGTAATAATGAAAACTGTATATATAAATGGCATCGTAGATTAGGTCACAAAAATTTTGACGCAATTAAATATTTGGTTAATCATAAGTTGACTGAGGGAATAATTATAAATAACTGCAAGCATGAGTTGCATTGCACAAAGTGCATAGAAGGGAAACTGTCAATTTCACCCTACCCCAAAGCAGCTAAAAATAGGAGCAAAGAGACATGCTCGCTCGCGCATTCCGATTTATGTGGACCCATGGACATGGAGACTCAGACTCCAGGAGGAAAGCGTTATTTCATAACGTTTACAGACGACTACAGTCGATTTACTATGACGTATCTTTTAGCGCATAAATCTGAAGCGGTAGAGAAATTAAAGCAGTACGTAGCCCTAACAAAAAATAAATTCGGGAAGGTAATAAAAGCTATAAGGTCCGATAACGCCAAAGAATATCTTGGGGAAAGTTTCGAAAACTACTTAGCCGAAAACGGCATAGAAAGACAGTTGAGTATCCCGTACAGTAGCCCCCAAAACGAGGTTTCGGAAAGAAAAAATCGAACGATCGTTGAAATGGCACGTACAATGCTGTCAGACGCAAAATTGCCTAAGCATTTCTGGGGGGAAGCTGTGATGACAGCAACCTACTTAACCAACAGACTGCCGACAAACGCAAATGAAAATCACGCCACACCATACGAATTTTGGAATGATAGGAAGCCCGACCTATCAAACATTAAGACTTTTGGGTGTAAGGCATTTGCCTACATAGATAAATCAAAAAGAACGAAGTTTGACGAAAAGGCTATCGAAGGGGTCATGATGGGTTATGATTTTCGGAGCAAAGGTTACAGAATTCACACGGGAAATAACCACATAATAATTTCTAGAACGGTAAAATTCATTGAAGAAGGGACTAACTATGAGAAAATTAATGACACTACGGAAACCGAAAATAACGCTCAAACACCTACCGAAAATATCAAGATTGATTTGACAAATAATTATGAAGATCTGATAGAAACCCCGACGCCAGATAATCCCCAACCGAGGAGGTCGCAAAGGGAAAACAGAGGCGTAGCTCCAAATCGTTTCGGAGTGACCGTGAATTTGTGCAAAATTGAGGAACCGAAATCGTGGGCCGAATTAGAAAACATTTAGGATATAGAAACAAAAAATAAGTGGTTGGAAGCAGCAAATGAGGAAATAAGATCACTACAACAGAATAAAACTTAGAAACTAATTAAAGCTATACCCGGAAAACGCGTAATAGTGTCAAAATGGACATTTAAAGCCAAAAGAGGGATAAACGGTAAAATAGAAAGGTACAAAGCCAGGTTAGTTGCGAAGGGGTACTCGCAAAAATATGGGTGCGATTACGACGAAACATATGCACCAGTCGTATCGCACACCATACTGAGAGCATTTTTAAATGCAGCCGTTTACAAAAATCTTGACTTGACGCACCTTGATGTCAAAACCGCTTTTTTGCATGGGACTCTTGAGGAGGAAGTGTATATGTATCAACCGGAGGGTTATCTAAATAAAGGGGAGGAAGAAAAAGTATGTAAATTAAACAAGGCGATTTATGGCCTTAAACAGGCCGCAAGGGCATGGAGTTTAAAAATTAGCAAATCCCTGAAGAATCTAAAATTTACCGAATGCGACTCGGACCAATGTCTGTTTAAACGTATCAAAAATGGAAAAGTCGCGTATGTGATCCTCTACGTGGACGACATACTCGTAGCAGGTAGCAAAGATGACACGCACGAGATATATAACCAGTTATCCAAGGAATATGAGATTAAAAATCTGGGACAGGTAGCTCAGTATTTAGGGATTAACATAACTAAAACAGAAAACGGTAACTTACAACTTGATCAAGAACACAAAATTATGGAAATCGTGGAAAAGTTCAACTTACCCTTAGCAAACCCACTTACACGCCAATGTGTACTAACTATTTTAATTTAGATCCGGAAGGAGAATTAATGGAAAATAATACAAAATATAGACAAGCAATTGGCGGATTGCTTTACATCGCGACACAAACAAGACCCGACATCGCGACACTAACAAGACCCGACATCGCGGCCATAGTAAATATTCTAGGGAGGAGGAATAAACTACCCAGACTAGCTGATTGGGAAGCCATCGAAAAGGTTATCAGATACCTGATGACTACAAGAGAATTGAAATTCATAATAGACAGATGCAAACCGCCCATACTAACGGTCTACAGCGATAGCGACTGGGCGAATGATCGTATAGACAGAAAGTCAACGACAGGCAATCTGTTTAAGTTAGGCAACAACCTGTTAGCCTGGATCTCTAAGAAGCAGGCAAGCGTCGCCCTGTCTTCTACAGAGGCCGAGTACATTTCGGCGTCAACTGCAACACAAAACGTGATACATTTATTAAATTTACTCAATGATTTGGAATTGCCTCAACAACTACCAGTAACTGTGTATGAGGATAATTTATCAACCATAAAACTAACAAAAAACGAGAAAGCACAAACAAAAACTAAACATATTGAGGTCAAATTCCACCACATCAGAGATCAACACGAACGCGGAATAATTAATATCACCTATTGTCCTTCAAAACTCATGATAGCGGACATACTAACAAAACCGCTGCCAAAAGTTCAACATGAATTTTTACGAAACGAACTACAGCTAAAACTTGTCACAGGTCCTCCAAACAAAAAGGAGGAATGTTAAAAATACTACTTCTACTAATAAGTTTTGTATGCGAACCTGCGACACAAATAACATATTATATAGACTTATAACCGAACTTGTGGGGTATGTAAACGTTTGTGGAAATATGCACAACATTTATCTAATCAAGAAAAGTGAACCTTCACGTGGAGCAACGGAAAAGATTCATCTCATCACTCACAGATGGCAGCACTAAATCTGCCAGGCGATCCACCAGACAGCATTATATTAAATTCATATTTGAAGACCAGATAGCAGCACCATTCAGTGGACATTGCAAAGTGACTGTACTGAAATAAATTAATCCGCTGACTTTGCACAACCTATTGTCTTTCTCATCACCTAAAAGAGTCTCCGTGAACACTGTTTTGAACCCTGCAGTCGTCGTAAAACTTTCCATCCAAACGGACATGCTGTCCGACGGGATACAAATCCCATTGTTATCCCAGAAGGGATTTTTTCTGGTGTTCAAACACCAAGAAGCTTGCCGATTGTAAAAAACGATTCATTTTTTATTAATCCATTTTATTAATCATTTTGTATATATTTTGTAGCATCCTAGTCCAGTATTAAAGATAATTAGACGTACGCATGCTTCCGTATCCAGTCATTGTTGGAAAGCGTTAGTCTCATCTTAATAAATAAAATATATTAAATTGGAACAAAAAGGATACACGTCTCGAGCCTGTCCTCTTGCCGAAGATAAACACAGATAGGCAATATATTTACTATTCATTATATATATATTTCAAAATAATCACTGGGTATACTCAGCCCTGGCTGGCGACTCTCACATAAATCCCTTGCTTTCTATAAAATCTGTAAGTAAGAGAAAATCAACAAATTAAAAATATAATTTCACAAGTAAAACAAAAAAATTGGAATAATTTCCTTAGTAACCTTTCTCTTAGGGATAATTCATTATGTCAAATTAATAAAAAAAAAATCAATAATTATTATGCTCTCACTCCGTCTTTTAGTGATTTTAATATTATAACCTGCGGCTTTATCTTTATTTGATAAATAAAATGCTGAAATTCTAGCAAAAAATTATCCTGAGCAATATTTAACTAATCCTTCTCTTGGTATGATGCCTTATGATTCAGAAATAAACATCATAGATATCTCACCTCTTGAACCTAATTTTTAAATTCAAGTTAAATTAACTTCGTAAATTAAATATTGATTTGTGTTATGTTTTTACTTATAAGTTGTCTTACGCAGTTTTAAATGTTTGCTTAAGAATTGATCGAAAAAAAAATGCAATTTAACAAATTACAATGACCATTTGGAAAATGATTTTTTCAAAGACTAAAATTTAAGACATAAAAAATCGCACGGAGTTGGTCATACATTGCGTACGCCATGAATTAAACATTAATAGTGTCATTACACGTAAAAATTGACAGCGACGAAAATCTCCTGCGACTCGTCAGTTTTCTTGAAACTTACCTATTACCTACCTGAAACTTACGTATTATCGAAGCATTTCATTGGCTGTTCGGGAAAAGGATTTTCCATCGAGCAATTTTAAATGAAATTTCATTCTTAAACTTCTAAACATCCCATAATATTACTTTTTACACCGTCGTATAGACAAAAAAAAATGTACTTTTAAATGCAATTTGTTTGAAAGCAGTATCTCAATTTGTTTCTGAGTTATTAATTTTATTGTAGTTTTTATTACTTTTTTGTCATAGTGGCAACAGAAGCATCCATCTCTGTTGAAAGTAAAGGGAAAATACATATTACTGTATAGGCCAATCAGAAAACGAATAAAATGCGGATTAAACCAATAAGACGCTTCAGATATGCTTTTGATTTTATACCCTGACGAGGACAATAACCATTTTTCCAAATGGTTAATAACTTCTTATTCAAAATACACAATATGAACTTTAAAAAGCTCACAGTTTTAAATAAAACGCGACAAAAATAATAATAGTATAGATGTTACAAGTTAAAATATATACATTTAATTTAAAATTTATTTGTACTTTCTGCCTGCAGTTCATGCGCCATCGTCAGATAATATTTTTATTATTATTTACTTCATAATCTTACATTTTGTTTAAAATCTTTCGATTTGTAAACGAATAGAAAAAAAAAATACAATTTAACAAATTACAACGACCATTAGGAAAATGATTTTTTCAAAGACTAAAATTTAAGACATAAAAAATAGCACGGAGTTGATCATACATTACGTACGCCATGAATTAACATTAATAGTGTTATTACACGTAAAAATTGCAAGCGACGAAAATCGCCTGCGACTCGTCAGATTTCTTGAAACTTACCTATTACCTACCTGAAACTTGCGTATTATCGAAGCAATTCATTGGCTGTTAGGGTAAAGACTTTTCCATCGGCCAATTTTTAATGAAATTTCATTCTTAAACTTCTAAACATTCCATAACATTACTTTTTACACCGTCGTATGGACAAAAAAAATGTACTTTTAAATGCAATTTGTTTGAAAGCTGTATCTCAATTTGTTTCTGAGTTATTACTTTTTTTGTAGTTTTTATTACTTTTTTGTCATAGTGGCAACAGAAGCATCCATCTCTGTTGAAAGTAAAGGGAAAATACATATTACTGTATAGGCCAATCAGAAAACGAATAAAATGCGGATTAAACCAATAAGACGTTTCAGATATGCTTTTGATTTTCTACCCTGACGAGGACAATAACCATTTTTCCAAATGGTTAATAACATCTTTTTCAAAATACACAATATGAACTTTAAAAAGCTCACAGTTTTAAATAAAACGCGACAAAAATAATAATAGTATAGATGTTACAAGTTAAAATATATACATTTAATTTAAAATTTATTTGTACTTTTTGCCTGCAATTCATTCGCCATCGTCAGATAATATTTTTATTATTATTTACTTCATAATCTTACATTTTGTTTAAAATCTTTCGATTTGTAAACGAAAAAAAAAAAAAAAAAAAAAAAAAAAAATGCAATTTAACAAATTACAACGACCATTTGGAAAATGATTTTTTCAAAGACTAAAATTTAAGACATAAAAAATAGCACGGAGATGATCATACATTACGTACGCCACGAATTAAACATTAATAGTGTTATTACACGTAAAAATTGCAAGAGACGAAAATCGCCTGCGACTCGTACGTATTATCCACCTGAAACTTACGTATTATCCAAGCATTTCATTGGCTGTTCGGGAAAAGGCTTTTCAATCGTCCCAATTTTAAATGAAATTTATTCCATAAACTTCTAAGTATCCCCCAATATTACTTTTTATATCGTCATATAAAGAAAAAAAATGTACTTTTAAATGCAATTTGTTTGAAAGCTGTATCTCAATTTGTTTCTGAGTTTTTAATTTTTTTTGTAGTTTTTATTACTTTTTTGTCATAGTGGCAACACTTTGTTGTCCATCTCTGTTGAAAGTAAAGGGAAATACACATTACTGTATAGACCAATCAGAAAACGAATAAAATGATGTTTAAACCAATAAAAACCTTCAGATATGCTTTTGATTTCCTACTCTGACGAGGACAATAACCATTTTTCCAAATGGTTGAAAATTAATACATTTTATAAAAACTGCTCTGAAGCGTTTCCAAAAATTACGGGTAGTAAAGCAGACATTTATGTCTGAAATGCAAATTTAAATCTGGAGAATTTAATTGTTTCTAAGGTTTTTGAAGTTAAAGAAATCTCCTACGTTTTGTTCACTCAATACACCTTGTATCGTATAAAGAGTATGAAAAATCATTTAATTTAGTCACTAGTATTTTTAAGCTGAAAATGTTTCCTGCAAAAAACAAAATTGTCAAAAAAAATTGGGCCAAAAAAATAAATAAATAAATAAAAGAAGTGTAATAGATCTTAATCTTGAAAAAATGATATTCTTAAAGTGGAGCCTTTCGATCGTTAAGGAATAAATGCAACATAATTCGCCCTGTTTTAAAACATGCATGTTTTTATTGTCATAATGTCATTTTATTTATGCTTATTGAATATAAAATAAATTTCACTTTCATGAATTAAAAAAAAAAATTCTAAACTTTATATTATATTAATCCATTTCCAAGGAACTACAAACAACTGTTCCCATGGCATAATGCTTTTATTACAAATCTCAGTCACGATGTGTTTTGATATATTGCCAAAACTACTGATATTATTATTGATAAATGATGAAAGAAATATCGTTAATATAGATTAATATCACTAAGAGAAGCGTTGTTGCAATTAGAATGATGTAAACAGAATATACGAGGAAATTACCTAATTGTTTCCCCGCGCACTAAGTCGCTACACATTAAAATATTTATTTGAAAAATCAACAATTAATTTTTTTAAATGATTCGTTAATTCTTTAGATTTGAAACAATTATAAAAAATATTGAATTTTCTAATTATTTATATTAATTGGATTATGTTTGAAACTGAAATAAGCAGAACATTGTCTATGAATACTTTTTATTTAGTAAAGACATAATCAAATTTATTGTAAATGTGATAACTTTATCAAAAAAAAAAAAAAAAAAAAAATACAGGGTGGTTATAACTCTTCTCCCATAAACGGCATCCTACAGCGCAAACGGGTGAACGGCTGCAACGAAATTTGGTATATAAAATATACACGAGATGCGCTCACGGAATTTCGAAAAAAAAAAAAAAGTTCCAAAAAGTCAACCAAGGGGAGCATTTTCCGAAAAAAAAAAAAAAAAACTTTAAATTTAACACAATGAACGATCAAAACGGAATACAGAAACAATATTAACAATCCAGAACAAGAAGTATGAGTAATAAAATGTAAAACCGGTTGTTTTGGCCGTTTATTGTGTTAAATTTAATGTTTTTCCGGAAAAGGCACCTTCTGGTGGACATTTTGGAACTACATTTTTTTTCGAAATTCCGTGAGCGCATTTCGTCTATAGTCTATATACCAAATTTCATTGCATTCCGTTTACCAATTTGCACTGTCGGATGCTGTTTATATTGCAAGTTTAATTATAACCACCATGTATTTGATATAATTTAAACAATCGAACAACGCTACGTAAACTTGCAGATGATATTTAATTTTGCTAGATTAGAGTTTAAGGAAAAAATATTTATCATTGCTTGTTTATCTAGCAAATTACATTAAGGTATAACGGAAATTTACATTTCGGTAAACAAAACAAAACAAAAATGCTCAAGAAACGTAATACAAAAATACAAATGAGGTTTTAATGTACAACAAAAGCAGCAAAAAGAATCTATGAAAACCGAATTAAAATTTTCGTAATTCTATACTTATGCAAATAAAGACTTTTGAACCTATCTAATATAAATAATTAGATAGGATAAACAGAAGATAAAATAAATAAAATAATTAAATAGGATAAATAATCTATAGTATAATATATTATTATCATCATTAAATATTAATAAATGTGTTTTATGCGATAAATAGTATTAATATTTCTTTAAAATTCAATTCTATAGAAGTTAGATAAAATGAAGTAAAGCAAGTAACAATTGTTCTTTTATTTGTAGTTGTTTTAGAAAAGGTAAATTTAAACTCTAAAAAAATAATTCATACGGATACTCGAGTTTTTATTCAGGTCATATAATATGCAGAAAAAATTATTTTACCACGTTTTTGTACTTTAAAAATCAAATCATGTATTTATGTACCATGTTATCAAATCTTGATGTAATTTTAATCCTAGATATTAGGACGATTGTGTTTAAATATTTAAATAGATTAATACGTTTAATACTATAAATGCATCTATTTGTGTATAAGTATAGAAATTAAAATTATTGAAATCAACATAGAAATGATTATAATGGTAGTTAATTTATAAAATGAAATTGACAAAATAAAACGTTGTATGAAACTTTAATTATTTAATATATTTCTCGTTAAAGCTTTCATATATTAAATAGAGTAAAACGTACAAAAGTAGACCATGCGTATGGGGCAATTAAAAAATTTCCATCTTTTCTTCTAGATCTTTATTTTAAAATGTTTTTTCTGTTAAAATATTTTGTTTCAATCTTTTCTTCTCTTTGTATATAAAAACGTTTCATCGGTGAATTTTTCTAATCCAGCTTTGTTTTCAACTATTTTATTTTAACCTTTCTAACCTGAATGGATCTAATCGACCCATTTCTATAATTTGTTTCATTCTATTCGAACCAGAAATGTTTTCGCAAAGAAAAATAAATAAAAGGGAACGAAAACTAATGTAAATAAATACATTAAATAGTTTTTAAAGAAAATTCTTGTGCGAAATGTTTTTATTAAGGTTGAATAAAATTTCAACAGGGTAGGAAGGCAAAAATATTTTATTAATTGTTTTATATGTTTCATTATAAATGGAACATTTTAAATAAAAGTAAATTTTGATTTTAATAACAATTAAAGACTTATTTTTTATTTTAAAAATAATATACATACTTAATACGGTATTTCAGAATTTTTTTCTACTTTTTGAACTTAAAATGTTATGCATGGGATATTTTAATAAAAGTTAATTTTGATATTAATAACAATTAGATTGATTTCTATTAGTATTAATAAAAAAAAAGACTTATTTAAATACGATAAAATGTGCTTAAAATTGTACATTAAAGCGGCTTTTTATTTTTAAAGTACATTTCAGTGATATATATATATATATATATATATATATATATATATATATATATATATATATATATTTTTTTTTTAAGGAAAGTATATTTAAAGATGTAAAATGGCAGAAATCCATGTGTGGTCAAGTATTGCTTGCCGCGTGACACTAGTATCTCTTTTGCCACCACGTATGCAGAACATGTTTATATCAACGCTTGAAACTAATATGTGATTCAGTCGCTTTAACAGAATGCGCGATTTTACATTGTTTGGTAAAGGGGATGGTGAACGTTATATATATATATATATATATTATCATAGAAATATAAAATTTTGTGAAAATATATATTTCACCATAAGTAAATAGAACACCTTAAAAGAATATTCCAATCTTATTACAATTTTAAGATTTAAAATAATAATAATAAATTTTAAGCTAAATTTTAAAATACTCCATGCGTCTTAATTTTTGAGATATTTCCTCAATTTTAGCATTTTAATCCCTTAAAATCCTATTACAAACAAATCTCTGTATCAATTTTTTAATCCCTTGAATATTAATTTTTGAAAGCATTTTTCTGAATTCCATATCGATTTTCATCAAAATTTTGCCTTTTATCAAGTTAAAAATAAAATTTAATTACTTTAATGAAGTTGAATTTTAAAATGCATACACAGTTTCTTTGAAAGCAATATTAAGGATCTTCCTTATCAATTTCATGAATTTTGATTTAAAAAAAAATAAGACTTGTGAAGCATTTCCAAAATCTAAAAACGTTAAAATTCAGTTTCGACCAAAACAGATTTAAAGTAGATTAACAGATTTAAGAGCCGAAAAATTGTTTGTGTACAAAATTCAAACGATTGTAAGTTTACGAAAACTATATTTGCATCCGCATGCGGTTTTTCGAAAATAGCTCAGGACAAACTGGAGAATAATAACATGAACAAAAATAAAGGTCCACGTTCGCCCTAATTAATCTCTGCTATTATCACATGAAGATAAATATCTCTAGAAGCCATAGTCTTATTGTTGTTTAATATTAAATGTCATCAAGAAAACGCGCTTCTTCACTAACATTACTACAATAACAACACTTTATCACCGTTTATTTCGCCTGGTGTTTCCACATCGAAAGTTCATTTGTATTGTAGAAATTATTTTCATAACGGATAATGAGGTCATTGTGAGTTTTATTAAGCGGTGTGATGTTTATATGAAATGATATTGTTAAATCAATTTAGACAAATTGGGCAAAGGTTGCGTAGGTCTTAATATAAAAAGAAATAGCAAGGTGCTTATTAAGCACTAATACTCCATTCCGATTAAACTCGAAATACAAATAGAATAGAACTTGCTGAGGGAAATGTTTACATTTCATTATTTATAAACAAATGCCTGTTTAAATGTCATATCGAGATTTTCTCGTATTTTCATTATAAAATTTAAAATTAAGTTTTTGACGTAATTTCTACAAAAAATATATATATATATATATATATATATTTCTAGAAATGCGTATATGGATTATACGAATATGAATAAATACTTCATAAAAATAAATATTAAATAGTGAATTTAAAGTTTAGTTTTATTTTATTCTTTATCACATTTGTATTAAATAAATTTATGTTTACTATTTTTGTAGAATTATAATGCATGAACATAATTTTTAGTTTTGTTTCAAAACACAAAGTTATTCCAAAACGTAAACCGTGCCTCAAAAGGGATTTTTCTTTTTAGTGCTCGTTTTCAGACGCTTTCCAAAAAGTATGCGTTTTTATTCAATATTTTACAAAGCAATGTTAAGTGGAAATGACAGTTTTGATTAATCTATTTTATTACTGATGAATAAAATTGGATTGAATTTTCTTTCATCATATTAATAATGCAGTGTTTTCTAAAATAATTCTAAAATTCCACCTTATCGTAGGCATCCACTTTTAGTTTAGATCAGGGGTTCTTGTCGGTTCTGAAAAATATGTTTGCCTTATCAAGGTAGTGAAAACGTTTACGGACACATATTTTTTTTTTTTTTTCAAAGAAAGAAATTAAAGTAACACGCATGACTATTAAATTATTTCGGCTAATAACACAAACCAAATCTGGTAAACAAATTTTTTTGTTAGTTTTCTGCCATCAAAAGTAAAAACGGAAACATTACATGATCACTCGTGTGTCTGTCAAAGTCGTTTTGCTCGAAAACTATGCAATGTGAAACGTGCAAACTTGCCCGTGTTATAAAGGTTATTGACCCACATATTTATAGATTATTTATTATCCATTCACAAATATTTTGAGGAAAACTTTTGGGGGCTAATTAAGTTACATAAATTTTATATATCTATCGTCTTGGATATCGTTTGAAATATCTCGAAAAAACAAATAAAGTAATGTACATATGTAATTTTAAAAAGCAACGTTAAAAAAGCCAGAATAAGCAAAATTTCCGCAGACTAGTTTCGGCAGTTTTTAGCATACCGTGCTCAGTGCCACTGAGAACGGTACGCTAAACGCTACCGAAACTAGTCTGCAGAATTTTTGCTTATTCTGGCGTTTTTAAATTTACATCATTCTGCACCAAGTAGCATCTTAATAATTAATATATTAATTTTAGGTATTCTATCTTCAGAGATATCGTAGAAAATGTACTGTAAATATGCACCCTCTACCTCCTTATTTCTCATTCTATTGATACTAACACTAGTAAATCTGCAGATCAGGAGCCTCAACGTCAGATCTGCAATTCATTGTTTTTAGACCCACTCTAGTAATATTCAATTTCCTGCAAACCGCAATTTAAAGTTTTCAAATTACGTAATTATTTATAAGAATAAAAAATACGAAGTTTTCAGACATTAGAAGCGTTAAATTAAAAACGTTGTTATGGAAGGATATTTTGAATTTTCATGAGCTACTAATTCTGGTATTTTTTGTAAATAATACAGTATTCAGGGGGGTGGAGCCCCCCTGAACCCCCCGTGGTCTCATTAATTTACATATGTAACTTTTTATTGATTGCGCTAACGATTATGGTAAATCTTTTTACACTTCCGAGCTTTATTCTTCAATACTGGTGGGCAGAAAAGGATTTACATTGACGCAATTATATTAAAAGTTTAGGTTTTACGAACGAAAATGTAATTTCCTTTTAAAGATAAAAAAATTTTCATTCATATTTTCTGAAATGAGGCGGCATTAAGAACTAACACTCGTCAAAAAATATTTTTTCAGGCAATCTAGTTAATGTTTGTTTTTAAGAATGAAAATATTTATTTCCCGATACAATGACGTCCTTTTTGACAGCGATAATTTTGCGATGCATAATTTAGACATTTACTATCAATTTGCTTTTAAAAAGTTTTTTTTTCTCATTGAAATTTTCGATTAAAAATTAAATATTTCTGTTAGCTGCGTCCAGACGATAAACCGTGAGATATTAGTAACGTTTTTTTTTAATAAGAAGAATTAATATCATAACACAAGCCCCTTTTATTTCAACCTCAAAGCGTATTTGTTTTATTTTTGATATATGAGATCAAATTCACCTTTCTGTTGCTAGGAAACAGTTAAAATAAAATTAAGACAATGAAATATGTGATTGAAAAAAAGTAAATAAAAAAAAAAAGAAAGTATTTTATATTATTGGAACACATATATAAAATCCCCCCATAAGATATACACCGAATTTAAAAACTCTGACAAATGTATACACAAAATTTCAAACTAATATGAATAATGTATGGTTCTAATTAGGAAATTCCATCATCCATAATTTATCATTTAAATCTTTCAATCATATGAGCCATTTCTTTTCAACAAATAACAAGTTGGAAATTGCTCGTCAAACGTGGCAAATGAGTTGCGTTCGTACTATAACTAGTTTTATAATCATTTTTTGCACCCCATATTATACTGAATGTATAATTTTTTGCACTTCATGAAGTGCATAGTCTGATACATCATTAAAATGCACTTCCAATATTTTTTTCCCATTCCCCGTAATGTAACGGAACACTTTTGACTGTCCCTGTAATTAAACTATACATCCGATTTTCCTAAAATTTGAAATAGCTCAACAAAATTTTGCAACAATTATATCTTTAAAATTTCAGACCATTCGGAAGGCTCTAATATCATTAAAATCCACTTGCAATAATTTTTCCCATTGGCCGTAATGTAAAGAAAAACTTTTGACTGTCCCTGTAATTTAACTATACATCCGATTTTCATAAAATTTCAAATGGCTCGACAAAATTTTGCAACAATTATATCTTTAAAATTTCAGATCATTCGGAAGGCTCTAATATCATTAAAATCCACTTGCAATAATTTTTCCCATTGGCCGTAATGTAAAGAAAATCTTTTGACTGTCCCTGTAATTTAACTATACATCCGATTTTCATAAAATTTGAAATGGCTCGACAAAATTTTGCAACAATCATATATTTGAAATTTCAGACCAATCGGTTGGGTAGTTTTTGCTTTGTTACATGCGGACAGACAGACGGACGGACAGACGGACGGACAGACGGACAGACGGACGGACTGAACGACGACTATAGGTGCTACGTATTTATATAATTACGAACGCACCTAAAAATGGAAAAATCGTCTGAATTGCTATAGGAATGCATTAAGGCGGAAAATAAAATGTTCTATATATTCCGAACGAATGAACCAAATTTAACCAAAAACTATACAGCTAAATCCGGTGACCTCACCAACATGCCTCTTTAATTTCAAGCTAATCGGATGATTTTTACGACAGTTATCGCGGGACAGACAGACTAACAGACAGAAACCAAAAACTTTTCGGGTCTCCACAGTAAGCCTTCACTGACATTTCGGCAATTATGAAAAAAAAAAATAGTGTTAGTAAGAGTTTATAAACTTTGCAAGAAAACTATCGCAATTATTATATATTATGTAGTTTTTGAAAAATCGCATTTTTCCGTTACACACAAACTTTACAGAGGCTCAGTGGTGGAGTTGTGGAGTACCTATCGATGAGGAAACATCCAAGGATTATTTATAGGGATTTTCCAAATATTTGTAGGTAATTAGCAGAGATATTATTTGATATCCTATCTAGAAGACAGTGGTACGGACCAATGCGGCGTGTCGTTGTTGCGACCTTCTTTTGAAGCGCGCTTACCAGAATGCTAAAATTAAACTTTGTGCACTGTCTTAATTGTAGGAAACCCTCTGTTCTGTGAGCTTTTATTAGAAATAAACTCATTATTATTGTTTTTTATATGCATCTAACAACGTCATGTTTAATTTTTAGATTTAACGACAGAAAAAAAATTCCAAAATCACAATTTACTCAAAGTAATTTTCTCAGATCAGGTAAAAAATCTTTTAAAATACACGGTTGTAAATATTCACTAATTTTGTACAAATCACAATATTTGAAGAATCCACCATAGAATCTATTTTAATCATAGATGAATTAAAATACATTTTCAAGACTATTTGTAAAGCATTATCTTTTAACCAGTTTAATTTAACATGATACTTAATTTACATTCAAAATAAAATCCAAATCTATATTTTCGTTAGCATATTTCAGTTTAGCGTCCAATTGATGAACTCCATGTTTAATCTTATCTCATTATTTTTTTTTATTTGCCCCCAACAATGAATTGCTAAATAACGTGATTATTCGCAGCAAATACACCATAAGATTTAAAAAATATATATGCTAGAAAATTACTTTCAAAAGTCATAAAAAGTTATTAAATGGAGCTACAAAAACATTTAATTCGAAAGTACGTTCTTTTCATATTCAATGATGTATAAATTGAAATTATGCCACATTTAAAAGCCAGGTAAAAAAAAAAAAATAAAAGCCAAAGAGTTGCTCTTTGCCACCATCGTTATACATTTCTAATTAGATGGATGTGCGAATTCTAAAATTTTCTTTCATCTCATATATGTTAATACTGAAAATGAAACCTTGTCGAAGTCGAAAATTAAACATATATTGGTCACTTTGGTATTTCAGTATGATATTTTAATCATCTTACCTGGTTAGCCGAATATTATAACATTTCCTTGTATCTACTGATACTAAAATTATGAAAAAAATAGGGGTAGTAAGAGATTTTAAACCTTGCAAGAAAACTAGAATGAGTATCCTAGGTTATGTAGTTTTTGAGAAAATTGCATTTTTCCGTTACGCGCAAACTTTACTTTGCAGGCGCTCAGTGATGGAGCTGAGGGGTACCTATCGACGCGCAATCATCCCAGGATTTTTTATAATGATTTCCCATAAAAATTGTAGGTAATTAGCTGAGATATTGGTTGAAAACCTATCTAGGAAACAGCGGCATGCCTGTAAAAAAACGGACTAAAAGACGGAAATACTACTGGCAATAGAGAAGACAGTACTATTTCCGTATTTTAACGGAACGTTTTCTCGGTGAATTACAGAAAAAATATCGTTTTTTTTTCTTTTTTGGAATTTACGGAGGAAAACTTCTGTTAAAATAAGGAAATAGTACTGGCGTCTCGATTGCCTGTAGTATTTCCGTATTTTAGTCCGATTTTTTTTTCTTTTCTTTTTTTTACTGTGTGGAATTGCAGTTTTGAGAGCTTCTTTTGAAGCGCGCTTGGCACAAAGCCAAAATTAAATTTTGTTCACGGTCTTTATTGTACGGAATTCTTTGCGCGCGAGAAAAACTCGCACTTGACGACTTTTTTGGTAAATGTATAACATCTTGATTTAAAAACGATCGTTGTCTTATTACGACTGTTCTCAGTCTATCGTTTCTAGATATTCCGTTTAAAACAACAAGTTTCACACGCGATTTTATAAGTTCTTTTAGATTCCAGGCATCTCTATCTCGGGAAGATGTCGAATTCTGAGCAATTAGTATAGAACAGCTCAGCAGCTTGCTGGGCCTGTCCCGAATTCCTATCTTATCCTGCCCAGAAAATCGCACAAACAATCGCAATCAGAGCTCCTTCTTCGGTAGAAATATCCAGATTTTCAAGAATGACCAGATGTCCATAGTCCAAAACCTATACATGAAGTTTGATTCAATTCTATGTACAACTTCATGCACTTACCTGTGATATAATAATAAAATTGACGCAAAAATCTGTATTACAACGCCGCCGCCGTCTGACGGAATACCCCAAATACAAGTGAGATTTACAGGATACAGTAAAAACATATATATCAAATTTAGTTCAGTTCTATGCACAACTTCATACAGTTTTTGGCGATATAAAGAGGACATGCGAATACATGAACACACAAATACACATATTGTAAAAATATGTTTTCCTGAATCTCCGAACCCTAAAACGTGTAAATCCGTCAAAAACCGGAAGTCGGAAAATTTCGACTACGTACGTTATTTCATTATAGATAGAAAAAAAGTAAAATTAGTGCTCGCTTTTTGAGAAGACGTCGAAAAGTAAACTATGATGTTAAAGAGACGACAAAAAAATATCTAGGGAATGAAAGGACACTTACTCTAAAGAAATGTGATGATTTTCCCTCTATAAAACCAGATTTTTTTCAATGGACCGAATATATAAAACGACTAGTATAAATAAATATATAAAAAATATGTATGCTAATCACTTATAATGAAACAAAGCTAAAAAAATGCAACAAAATAATATAATACCTTTATTTAGAATAACGCTCGTTTCATAAAAAAAAAAAAAAACAAAAAAAAAAAACAAAAAAAAAAAAAACGACGACATTTTCAAAATAATACAGGATAGAAATATTTTTACAAACAAATTTTAAAAACAATAACTTGGTAAGGAATGTCACGGGACATCATGCATAATGAAAATCCGTTCAAACATAAAATTGAAATGAAATTAGATATTTGTGAGCGTGGATAAATTTTTACCCGACTGCAAAAAGGGTTATGTGTTTCACGCGTATCCGTGTAAGTGGATTTCTTTATATCCTCGAAACATCCCAATGGCTGAATGGATTTAAATAAATGAGGTCTATATCGATTCGTCTTAACCGTCCGATGGTTATAGGCTAGGTTTTTTGTATAAATTCAAATTGGCGGCCGTAACATGCAAAATGGTGGTTGAGACGAAAAAAGCATTTTACGCAGCGTATTAAGTGGCATATCATTGGGTAAGTCTTTCAAAATGAAGACGATGTTTCATTGACTATTTTACAGTCCGAAGCTTCGTTTAAATATTACACAACCTGGAAGTTGTATAGGTAGGTTCTCTAGCTTTACTGCAACTCTAACCTTCATAGACATCCACAGGCCTCATCAAAACAGTGTTTATAGATAGGAACTAACAATTAAACACAGCTTAAAAGTCATCAAAACAAGTAAATATAAAAAAATAGGTAAGTAATATAACAAATAGTTTCACATTGATGAGAAATAATTAATTAGTTCGCTTTTTATGCAGTCGGGTCTTTTTGATTTTTTAAATTTAATTTTTACTTGTTACTACAGTTACTAAAACAGCATAGCATCTCTTTCCATATTTCAGATAACTCAAGGGACACTGAATCATTGCAAATATTCTCGTTGCGTAAAAGTATCTCTATTGATTCCCGGATAATGGATGATCTTGACGGATAAATTATTGTGTTATTTTTATAATCAGTCTGTAAGGGATCTTTGCTGCATAATCTGGCCAAAACTGTTGTTCTCCTGTTATATTTGATGTCTGTTACATGTTCATTGATTCTAGTTTTATGTTTTCTGCTTGTCATACTTATATAAAATTGCGTTGCTCCATATGGACGTTATGATGTTATATTTCGTTGAAGAGAAAACCTAAATCATATCTATTCACATTTCTATCATGAATGATTTTGGAAATTCTGCCGTTTGTTGGATGACACAAGCGTTAATCTAAATAAAGGTATTATATCACTTTTATAGCATTTTTTAGCTTTGTTTGAATATTTTCAGCTTAATATTTTTTACTATAGTGCGTCTCATATTAATGAAAAGATTCATCTATTCTTTTCACCTACGTAGCACGCTCATCACTTTTCTCTGATAGGAAAAAACAAATTTCTTATACTTTTATGTTAGCCGACATTCTTGTAATCGATCTTGATCAGAGACATCATGGTTTTCATTAATCTATTTAGATTAATGTGTTAAAAACAAAATGATTGAATTCCGATTTATCTTATTAGATTAATGTGTTAAAAACAAAATGATTGAATTCCGATTTATCTTATTTATAATACAGTTTGTAAAGTACTTTATAATTTAAATTTGAAGCTGGTATGTGCATTTGTATAGATGGATTTTTATTTATTTTCGTTTTGTCTTTCTTTTTTTTTACGAAAACGCGGCCCATATCTATGAATAACAGCTATCTATTTACTACTCTGTAACATACCATGCTCATCGGTCATCTGTGATAGTAAATAATTTGTTGCTTAGACTTTTATATTGATAAGAATCGAGTAATCAATCTTATACACAGTGATCCGTGTATTATTGATGTCGTAAGTTAGATTACAGTAAGTCACACATTTTTTTTCTATGTTTTTGTTTTCTAAAAATACTTTATCACTAATGAGTAATAATTTTTATAACAAATTTATTTTATAGAAATAATACAAATAACAAGCGTACGTATAACAAAAGTATATAGTTATCATTTTAAAACAAATATAGAAATTTCTTCTATCTATCTATATACATATATACACTGTAAAAAAAATCCATGGACTTTCCGTTTTGGAAAAGGCAACTAGTTGCCTTTTCTGAAACGAATAGATTCTTTTGAGAATGAAAAGTTTTAATTTACAACACGATTAGTTGCACATCTGCAATGAAAGTAATCTTTGTGGTAATGAAAAATGTCACTTTCATTGCAGATGTGAAACTAATCGTGTTGTATATTAAAACTTTTCATTCTCAAAAGGAATCTATTCCACGGAAAGCCCATGATTTTTTTTATATACAGTGTATATACAGGGTGATTAAAAAAACTTTTACAAAATGACGTAGCAAATTAGGCTTACAACAAGGATAAAATGTCGCATAGGAACATAGGGTCGCAAACCACTTATTTAGTCGCAAATACAAAGTGTTTCATTCTAATTGATCCCGGGTTGACGTTAATAACTTTAAATATTAATAAAAACATTGCAATGAAAATGCATCGATATCTACCTTGTTTTGTGTGAAACAGGATAACGTCATGAAAAGATCTGGAAAACATGTTTCTCAAGCAATCGATGATACCGTATGGATTGATAATCACAGTCCAAAATGTGAGGCGTCAAGTACATACTGCTTGGCGTGTATAATGCAAATTTCTATCACTTGCGTTTAGTCTTATAACATTTACAACAAAGGTGAGAATGTCTGTTAAATGTTTTATTATAATGTACTTCAGTTTTCTGAAAGTTTTTACCATTAAACCTGATTGAGTTAGGATGAAACACTCTGCATTTGTGACTAAATAAGTGGTTTGCGACCCTATGTTCCTGTGTGATTTTTCATCCTTGTTGTTTGCCTTATTTTCCATGACATTTTGTAAAAGTTTTTTTTTTTTTTTTTTTTTTTTTTTTTTTTTTTTTTTTTTTAAATCACTGTATACATGAGGACGAGAGTTTCAAAACTCGTCTTTTACAGAAAATCAGATTTTGGGAAATCGCGAAAAACCTCCATCTGCGTCCATTCATTTTCATTCTATGCCGAGATTTTTGAATGGCAGAAACTTGGGATACAACTAGTTTTTTGCAGATTGTTGTGTTTTTTCTGCTTAGGTTTACAAATAGAAAATATTGATAAAGAAAGCATGATTTTTTTATATTTTGGTTCGGGCGAGTTTTGAGACTCACGTCCACATATATAGACATACACACATACATACATATTTGCTTTTATACGTTTATTTAACTTAATTAGTTTTTGTATGTGAAGATGGAATTTTGTAATTAATATTTAGCCCACTCCTAAAATCCTAGAATAATAAAATTTACGTTCACAGACGTGTTGGACAATACATCAGTTTAAAATTGTAGAATATAATTACAAATTAATATATTATTTATACCATGTATTGGCATTATAAAAAATGACTCCTAAAAAACTGGCAACATTTTTCATAAAATGATTAATATAAATGAAAAATGACACACGCTTTCACGAAAACAGTTTGATAGTTTGATTTAAAAAATACTGTTAGATAAGAAAAGAAATAACGCATATTACCCTCCAGCATTTTATTTTTTTCACTTCCATTTTACAACTCATAAAACTTTAAATGAGGAAATATGACTAGCATATTAAAATAAAATACGAAAGGTTCCAAAGAACATTACTTTTGACACTCTTTTATTTAATACAATCTGGATTTTGCTTGTAAAGTAGGAATTTATAATCGATTTTTAAACCACTTATTCATATACTAGAATAATACAAATTATGTGCAAAATATGTTTTCGATGAAAATACAGCCTTTTATTATTTTTATAGATTATATATAAAATAATACATTAACTTTACGCTATTTAAAAATTAGCCCACTGGAGGTTACAAATCGTCAAATATTCTCGGTAACACGTACAATTATATGGAAGTTGAAAAAACAATGAGTTTAATGATGCACCAATAAACAATCGCCAAAACCGGTTAAATCGCTGTGAAATTGCAACAATAAAACATTCTAATGTCTAAAAAAGTAGAAAAAATATTATAAATAAAAAATGAACAGTGCAATATTTCAAAAATAAAACACTCTTTTATCAATTTATAGTTTAATATTAAATTATTTGGGATTATAAGCTGAGAAATCAATATAGAAATATTAAAAAGATAAGAAATAAAATATCTTCTTAAAACACCATCAAAAACTTTTAAAAGATTTTTAAATGTCTTTAAAAAACTTTAGGCCTTTCGAAAGATCTGAGTCTTTCTTGATCAGGCGCAAAGAAGACCAGCTTGAAAAAAAAAGCAGCATGAAAAACCCTTTTCAATGTACTACAGAATTTATTTATTTTTTTGTATTATTTAATATTAGTCTGTTTTTTTTTTATATTTTATTTTATTTATTTATTTATTTTAATTTCGTGTGTTCCTATATTTTAATACATGTATGTGTCTTCATTTTATTATGATCTAATTTTTATTTTATTTTATTTTCATGGGGTTTTTCTTCCCTATTCGCCTTCTACTCTGTATTCTTTTGTTTTGATTACACTCTTCGGTCATTGGCTGTTGTCTTCTGCTTTCCTATTGGCTGTTGATTTCTACTTTTCTATTGGCTGTTTCTTCAGCTTTTTTTTTCCTTTTCCTTATCTCTCATTTCATCCTTGCTGCTGCTTCCATAGTAGAAGCACGTCTTCTTTGAGCCTGACAAAGAAAGACTCAGATCTTTCGAAAGGCCTGGCGCATTTAAGAGTTTTTGATTAGTGTTTTAAGAAGATATTTTAGTTTTTATTGATTCAGACCAGTTTCAACTTATTTTCTTTTATTAAAAAGATAGTTTAATGTATATGTATGAAAAGTTATATATTGTTCTATAAATCCACTTTCTAGCTCTTTTTATAAAGCGTTAAAATATCAGTAGGTTTTTCTAATCGAGTTCGCTGCCCACAACAAATTGTTCTAAAGAAAATTATTGCGAAAAAAAATGAAATGCAGTTAAAAAATTAAGCATGGTTTTCAAGATTAACACTGAATGCTTATAAAAGCACATTTAAAGAATTATTTATTTTTATTTATTTTTGTCCTATTTATAGGTATTGGGCATTGCTAAAAAAATGTCTTCTAAACATTTTACACTTTTCATGCAATGGAAAATTTGACTGAGAAACAGGACCTGCTTTCCCGAAAACAATTTGCTAGTTTGATAAAAAAAAAATAATGAAATAAAAGATAAAAAACGGTTAGAGAGGAAATGAAATAAAGAACGCATATTACTTTCAGGCATTTTATTTTATTCATTTGCATTTTATGACTCATAAAAATTTAAAAGACGAAATATGAGCAGCATCTCAAGAGCAAATAAATAATAAAGGAAGGATAAAAAAATCCGAAATGCTCCAAGGTACGTTACTTTTTTAATCCTCCAATTGCATCGAAAATATTTCTTTTTTTTTTCTTAAATATTCTTTAACATTTTACATAAATGCATTATTCTCCGAAGAAGATTTTGCATATTAAAGCAAAAGAAAGTATGTTGCATAAAATTTTAAGTTATCGGATGTCTTTTGTTCTGGTATGGGAATATAGTTTTATGTTTATAGTTTTTGAAGTGAATTATTTTTATTTATTTGTTATGATTTTTTTCAATAATGTAATGTATTTTGAGTAAACTGTCAGATTGTTTTTAATTCAAAAAACAAGTCGGTAAGTGTGATCAAAGATAACACAGAGGCTTTCGTTTAATAGTCCCTTCAAAACACTTTATATTTTAATTAATAAATCCAAATAATTAATTTATAATTATTAAATCCTTACACAGTTGGAAGCACCTTTAAATTTATTTTTAAATTATTATAAAAGGACGTTATTTTCAATAAACTTAAAAATATTCAAATAAAATTTTTAAATAAAATTCTTAGATCAGATTTTTTTATTTAAAATAAATTAGCAAAGGTTTAAATAAAATTTGAAATTTCTAAATTGCTTACACGAAATTTAAAATGCTGAAGCTTCTGAAAACAAACCAAATTGTTTAAACGAAGTGTAAAATTCCGCAATTTCAAAAAAATTAGCAGAAGTTTAATCAAAATTTAAATTTTCGCAATTCTAAAAAAAAAAATTGAATTAAAAAAAATAATAATTGATAAAATATTTTACAACTTTTGACCGTATAAAATAGCAGCATAGTATATAGCGAAAAATATTACAAAAATTCCTGATAAAATTTAATTTTTTCAGCTAATGAAATGTATTCCGGGAAAAACATTTCAAAGACCAACGCTAAGTTTTGAACTGAGAAACTTTTATTAGCATTCTATTGCGTGGCCATGGAGCTAGTTAGATTGCGCGAAAAGGACTGGAATTAAAATTTTGTTTTATTTAAAATCTAAATCGCAGAAATGATAGGATGTTATTAAATCAATTCATTTAATTAAAATAACATAAGATTTTTCAAAATTTTATGATTTTTCGTGTTATCGGAGGTATTCAGCTCTAAGTTCAAATTTTCAAGTCTCGAGCAAGTCATTTTCAAGTGTAAGTGAATTTTCAAGTCTTTAACTTATACAATTTCTGAGAACAGGCACTGTGACAGACAAATAAACAGAATGGCGAAACAAATAGGGTTTGGTCAGATGTACGAAACCCTGAACACATATCTCTGACAATTAAATGACTTATTATTTTTATTTATTCAAGTGTATTTCAAAATATACATAAACACAACTAATTCTTTTTCTCCCGATCACTGGTTTAATCGTTTACGAGCATTCAATTAAAATATTATTTAATATTATTTAATTGAATCCTTCGCCTAATTTAATCTAGGAAAACAGAGTTTAAATGACATAAAGATTAAGATGAAAAAATAATTTAATTCATCGTCCGACTTTGAATTTGAACATACGAAAAGCATGAAAAAATGCATGATATTTTTATAACAGTATAAGCATTTTGTTTCATAAATCCTAAGTATTTTAATATAGTAGCATGCGGATTCAAATTTTTAACTTTCATTATAGTGCGTATTAAGCAGTGGTCTATAATGACTTTGAGGACGATTCCCAAATATGGTACATGTTAATCATGAGTTAACAAATTTGAAAGTTATATACTTGGATAATTACATGAAGCAAAGGAAACCATATAAAAATTATGTCACCTTTTTTCAGAGAAATATAAGGTTTTTTAGAGAAGTTATTGTAATGTCACGAAAACACGCAAGTTAAACAAAATCCCTGCTGGTTCGACATACAGGCACAGGTAGATTTTGCAGTTAAATACTAATTTCACACACAAAAATTAATCCAGATTAGAGATAACGGTTAGGTTGCGTTTAATAATGCAACCCCATAGAAGCTCTGCGGTTTCTAAAAAATTTTCATCACGCCAGTGATATTTTATATTGATATTCAACCGAACAGCATCTAACTGTAATTTGTTGCATAATTATAAACTTTTGTATAATGTAACAATTCAATGTAAGGAATAAATCAATGGGGATCGTTTCATTGACAGTACAACACTTCTTCTCCATTTTCAGTTCATCAGAGCCTGAGCGTAGCTTGTGGAAAAAATGCTGATAGGCATATACAATATGGTGGGTCGAAAAAACCGAAATTTTTACAATCGAAATGTAATAGAGCGGAAAAGTTGCCTTTTGTAATCAAGAATAAATTCGTAAAATATTATACCGATCGGTGAATATCTTTTACCGCCGCAAGGGGTCCAAAGTTTCTAAAAATTGCAATTTTTTTTTTAAATATATATTTTTAATTATCCAAACCCACGAATACAATTTCTAATAGGACGCAATAGCTACATGAAGATATAAGAAACGTACCGGTAAATGTTCATTATGATAAAATAATATCTTTTGCTGCCGCAAAGGGACCATATTTAAAAAACAAATTGTAAAATTTTCAAGTTTTCATTTTTTCTATATATTTTTTAATTTCTATAATATGATCTATAAGTAAATAAATTTACTTTATATCTATTAATATGTCATAAATTTTGTTAACTATTCGTCATAGACTGGAAAATAAAAAAGGTAATGATTCATTGTTCTTTACGATCGCTTCATCTACTGCTCTTTTACTGCATAGCAGCAGTTCATATACCACAAATCACAAAACTGATATAAAATGAACAAAATATTTTAGCACTTTCTTAGTTAAAATACAGAAATGTTTAACCGAAACGGATCAAATAAACTTAAAATGAAGAAGTATTTAAAGTAAATGAATTTTATAATATGACTTGCTTTCAAATAAAGCCATTGTTCCTCGAGAAACCGAAATTGATCATATGTGATCCTCAGTCTGTTCTGGTCCACAAACTTTACCAGCACTTCAGTGACTAATTTCACGCATCTTTCAACTGATTGAGTGGGACAAGTAAAGTTATAATAGTTGGTATCTTTAATCGAACATTCTAAACTCACTAGCGTTGTTAGATCGTCAGTCGATAGGCAAACCGTAACAGGTGGTTTCGTTAGTTTACAGTTTTGCCTTTCGACTAAAGCCATATAACTTTAAGCTTCAAAGTTCATGTCTGGAAAGATGAAATGACGGATGCCACTATTCGTATCCACAGAACTTCGTGCTTTGGCAATTTTCAAGTTTGGCAATCGCCTGATGCAGTCGGCAATTGGCTGATCAGGATGTACTTAATGAGTACATCCTGAAAGTGTACTGCATCAGTTGGTTCACAATTAAAATGAATCCATCATGTTTTTCAGATTATGTGGACTATAATTAGTAACCATCGTTGCTTGCCATATCATCTACGGAAGATTATAGTTCCTGTAATTTCACGAAATGCCTGTTTCGCAAATCATGAAAATAGCTTCATTGGAATAAAAGCATACGAAGGAGACGACATCAGGACCCCAGCCATAAAGAAAATTGCCAATTCACGAAGTTCTGTGGACACGAATAGTGCCATCCGTCACTTCGTCAATCCAGGATTGAACTTTGAAGCTTAATATTGTATCGATTTAGTCGAGTGGCAAAACTGTAAACTAACGAAACCACCAGTTACGGTTTGCCTATGGACTGACGATCTAACGACGCTGGTGATGTCGAATGTTCGATGAAAGATACCAATTATTACCATTTTCCTTGTCCCACTCAATCAGCAGAAAGATGCGTGAAATTAGTCACTGAAGTGCTGGTAAAGTTTGTGGACCAGAACAGAGCGAGGATCCCATATGATCAATTTTGGCCTCTCGATGAACAATGGCTTTATTTGGAAGCAAGTCATATTATAAAATTCAATTACTTTAAATACTACTTCATTTTACGTTTATTTAATCCGTTTCGGTTAATCATCTCTGTATTTTAATTAATAAAATACTAAAATATTTTGTTCATTTTATATCAATCTTTGTGATTTTTGGTATATGAACTGCTGATATGCAGTAAAACAGCAGTAGATAAAGCGATCGTCAAGAATAATGAACGATTACCCTTTTTTTTCCAGTCTATAACAAATAGTTAACAAAATTTACGACATATTAATAGATATGAAGTAAACTTATTTACTTCTAGACATATTATAGAAATTATAAAAATTTAAAAAATATAAAAATTTGAAATTTTACAATTTTTTTTTTTTAAATATGGTTTTTTTGCGGCAGTAAAAGATGTTACTTTATCATAATGAACATTTGCCGGGACATTTCTTATATCTTTATGTAGCTATTGCGTCCTATTAGAAATTGCATTCGAGCGTTTGGATAATTAAAAAAAAATACTGAAAAAAAGATGTTTTTTGCGATATTTGGAAATTTTAGCCTCCTTGCGGCGGTAGAAGATATTAACCGATCGGTGTAACATTTTACGAATTTATTCTTTATTACAAAAGGCAACTTTTCCGCTCTATAACATTTCGATTATAAATATTTCGATTTTTTCGACCCACATTAATATACAAATCTGGAAAAGTTATAAAATGGAATCACTAACGCAATACAAGCGGAATACATATTTTATGTGCATCATAATTATAACTGGAAAAACATTCCAGTATACACTTAACAGGAAATTTTTTCTGTATTGTAATTTATATACTAGAAACACATGTGAAAAGTCACTAAAATGAAATTTTAGGTGCATTGTACTTCTAGAAGAATAAGAATATACCAATCCGGAAAAGTTTGGAAATCGAGACGTTACAGCCATGCAAGTAAAATACACCTAAATTGAAAGTAAGTAAGAGGTTTTGGCTGCTCTAAATATTAGAAGTATTTACTTGCACCATTTTTTGTCATTTGAAAGTTAACTTAATTCCACGAACGCAGGTTACATAATTATGTTGCTAATACTTATTTATGTAATACATTTATTAATTTTTTATATAATTACTGTATTTAGTATATTACATATGTCACATATTTATTCTCATACAATAAAAAATTAATTATCAAAACGAAAAATTAGAATGAAACATGTTAAAACATTTAAATTGCTTTTATAATTTTTATTTAGTAGTATGTCAAATGAAATGTATGTAAATTTAATTTATATTTGTACCTAGACCAGATAGTCCGGGTGCTACGGTTGAAAAAAACTGCAAATCGTGATAAGAATATACCGATTGGTGAGTGTCTACTTTATGTTAATACAGTGCAATGCAGAGGGTGAGGCATCGCGTAAAGTCGTGGGAATTCAAGATGGCGGCTGTTATTCAAAATGGCGTCATTTTCTGAATTTTCTTACAATCCATCATATAAATGTGTGTTTTAGGTTGATTTTCCTGTTTTTAACGTCAAAGATTTCGTTTTTAATACTTTCCGTCATAGTTGGATGAGTTTATGAATTGAGTTTGTCTGTCTGCCTGCTTGCTATTCTATGCTCTAATTTACTTAAATATCGCTACTCGCTTAAATTCACTCAGATTGTCGTCTAATTATATATGTTATTGAAGGTTACAATAATATGTTCCGAATAAAAATTTAAATGTATAGGTTTTATAGTCAGTTTACAGGGCCATCAAAAGAATTCCTTTACGTTATTATTGTCTATTAGTGCGGGTGCTACGGTTGAGAAAACTTCAAATCGTGAGAAGAATATACGATTGGTGAATATCTACTTTATATTAATACAATCCATATAAGAGAGGGAGGGATCGTGTAAAGCCGTAGGAATTCAAGATGACGGCTGTTATTCAAAATGGCGTCCCTGTTTTTAACGTCAAAGATTTCGTTTTTAATACTTTCCGTCATAGTTGGATGAGTTTATGAATTGAGTTTGTCTGCCTGCTTGCCATTCCATGCTCTAACTCACTTAAATGTCGCTACTCGCTTAAATTCAATCCGATTGTAATGTAATTTATATATGTTATTGAAGTTTACAATAACATGTTCCGAATAAAAATGAAGTGTATAGGTTTTATAGTCCATTTACAGGGCCTCAAAAGAATTCCATTACATTATTATCTATTAATCCGAGTGCTACGGTTGAGAAAACCGCTAATCGAGAGAAGAATGTATCGATTGGTGAGTATCTACTTTATATTAATACAATCTATATAAGGAGGGAGGCATCGCGTCAAGTCGTAGGAAATCAAAATTGCGCCATTTTCTGGAATTCTTGCAATTTTCATACTATTCATCTATAAAAGTGTGTTTGATGTAAAATGTATGTGCAAAATCTGTAAAAATAAGTGAGGAAAGATTGGACTTTCCTGCACATTATTGTGCAGCTGCAAAAACGAATGTGAGAAATATGATGACACAAAGTGAAGTTTTTATATTCTCTAACTTTAAATGTAACATGCAATTTTTATAATATCTTGCATAATTAAGGTATTAATAAAAATGCATTTTTGTTATTTATTTCTTTCTTTCATTTTCTTCACTATAAAATAGAAAAATAATTTAATAATTGTCTTATTTTCCTTTTAATATTATTTCTGCTATTAAATAGGGAATTTTTCCGTTTAAAAATATTGAAATTGACATCATAGACACTTTTATGATGTATAGGAATAAAAATGCATACAATTTTGAATTACAGCCGCCATCTTGAATTCGTATGAATTTGCACGATGCCTAAACTTCTTATATGCATTCTTTTAATATGAAGTAGATACTGACCATTCGGGATATCTTTATCACAAAATGCAGTTATTTCATACCTAGCAGCTCCACTAATAACAGTTGATTTAACTGATGGTCTTTACAGAATTTATACACGAGTTACCAAAGCACGCACTCTTTTTTTTTGGAGGGGGGGGGCACTGTAAAAAAACGATAACTACTATGCACACCACAATCTGTAGTAATTATCTTGAAGTGCATCTCACAGATGTATGTTAATTTGAATGTATTTCAGAGAGTATAACATGATTAAAACACATTGCAATCGATTTCCCCCCATAGACAATAACGTAATGGAATTCTTTTAAGGGCCCTGTAAATGGACTATAAAACCTATACACTTCATTTTCATTCGGAACATGTTATTGTAAACTTCAATAACATATATAAATTACATGAAAATCAGAGTGAATTTCAGTGAGTAGCGATATTTAAGCGAGTTAGAGCATGGAATGGCAAGCAGGCAGGCAGACAAACAAACAGACAAACTTAATTCAAAAACTCATTCAACTATGATGGAAAGTGTTAAAAACGATATTTTTGTCCTTAGAAACTTCAAAATCGACTTAAAACACGCATTTATATGATGGATAATAAGAAAATTCAGAAAATGAAGCCATTTTGAATAACAGCTGCCATCTTGAATTCCTACGGCTTTATACGATGCCTCCCCCTCTTATATGGATTGTATTAATATAAAGTAGATGTTCACCAATCGGTATATTCTTCTCGCGATTTGCAGTTTTCTCAACCGTAGCACCCGCACTAATAGACAATAACCTAATGGAATTCTTTTGAGGGACCTGGAAACGGACTATAAGACATAAAACCTATACACTTCGATTTTTTTTCGGAACATGTTATTGTAAACTTCAATAACATATATAAATTACACGACAATCTGGGTGTTTCTAAGCGAGTAACGATATTTAAGCGAGTTAGAGCATGGAATGGCAAACAGGCAGACAGACAAACAAACAGACAAACTGAATTCATGAACTCATTCAACTATGACGGAAAGTATTAAAAACAAAATCTTTGAGATTAAAAACGTCGAAATCGACCTGAAACACACATTTATATGATGGATAGTAGGAAAATTCAGAAAATGACGCCATTTTGAATAACAGCCACCATCTTGAATACCCATGACTTTACGCGATGCCTCCCCTCTGAAATGCATTGTATTAATATAAAGTAGATACTGACCAATCGGTATATTCTTATCACGATTTGCAGTTTTCACCTTATTTTGGTCGTGTAGCACTCGGACTAAGAAGTTTTTGATATTGTACACACATCTAAAAATTATATAATTTGATTATTATGTTTTGAATAGAGACACTTTGGAGAGGTCTATTTTTTATGTTTTAAAATTTTCTATTATTCCAAATCTCATCTTATTTTTCTCAAAATGGACAATGAATTTTATTCGTTTTCCTTGTTTAAATAGAAGAACATATATTTTTCTTTACTCCAATTTATTAGTACGTTTAACTTTTGTTGAGTAAATATAAGATATACATGTATATATATATATATT
The DNA here is from genome assembly GCA_963932465.1 of Maratus speciosus. Classification (NCBI taxonomy): domain Eukaryota; kingdom Metazoa; phylum Arthropoda; class Arachnida; order Araneae; family Salticidae; genus Maratus; species Maratus speciosus. Next base: position 137,267,524 of record OZ010799.1, read on the forward strand.
ATTCGCTTTATCTATTTTGTTAAAGTATAATTTTTTATCGATTTTGTGATATATTTTTTACAATATGAAAAAAATAATTTAAGAGGCATTTTATTAAACAAATAAAAACACAAAAACATATAAAACTTATATTTCTTTGAAATAATAATACATATGAAGAATCTATTTCATTGTATTATTTGAATTATACAGTTATTATACGATTATTTTACTTTAGGAATTTGGAAAATAGTGTATTACATTTCTGTTAAATTATATTTTTATAATATCCTGACACTGAAACACAGTAAAACTGATTGCTTTTCTAAATTTATTTTCCAATACATTCTATTAATTTATTTTTCTATACTAATAGTATATAGAGATAAAGATTGCGTGTGTGTTTCTTTATTTGTAGGGCGTAATCTCTGAACTAAAGAACTGATTTCAAAAGTAATTGTAGAAAGTTGACGGTGACAGTCCCCTTATCAATATAGGTTATATTTTATGTCGATGCCTCCACCCCTAAGAGGGTGCAGGAGCAAAAAATGTTCTAAAAATGCGATTATTGTGTTAATTAATGCCATAGAAACTTGAATTTTCGCATGGTAGTTGTTTATATGATATAAATACGCTCTAAGAACAGTTTTTAAGTAATCGAAATTAAAACGTGTGAAAATGCGCGAAAAACGTTCTGGAAACGTTCTAAATTACGATTTCTATGAAATCTCAGGATATACCAAATCGATTTTAAAAGGGATGGTTGCAAATTGGTGGTAGCAGTCCTTGCTCTAACGTACGCTATATTTTAAGTTAGTGTAATTACCACACGGGGGGGGGGGGCTTGTATGAGCGAAAAACGTTCTAAATTTCGATTTTTGTGGCACTGAAAGAGCTAGAAACTTGAAATTTGGAGTGGTAGTTACTTATAAGATGTAAATGCTCTGTAAGAACAGTTTCTACTCCTTTTAAGTTTAGATTTTTTTAGAAATGCAAAAAAAGCTTTCTAAATATGTTCTAAATTACGATTTCTATGCAATCTGAGAAACTACCAAACCGATTTCAAAAGGTTGCAAATTTATGGTGGCGGTCCTTGCTCTAATATAAACTATATTTTATGTCGGTGCCACTACCACCTTCGGGTTGCAGAAGCAAAAGCTTTCTAAATTTCGATTTTTTGTGATACCGAAGGAGCTTCAAATCTGGCATAGTAGTTACTTATAAGATGTGAATGCTCTCAAAGAACAACTAAATAAATTTCAAAATATAAAAGGGACGAAAATGCCCGAAGATCGTGATTTTTATACAATTCTCAAAGTTAGAAACATAAAATTTGGCGTAGTAGATGCTTATCATATAAATGGTCACTAAAAACAGTTTCTAAAAACTTCCGAATTTTAAAGGGTGAAATGAGGAAAAAGCGTTATAAAAATGTTCTGAATTGCGGTCTTTGTGAAGTCTCGGGAAATACCAAAACGATTTCAAAAGTAATAGTTGCAAATTGACGTCGCCAGTCCTTGTTCCAACACTGGCTACAGTTTATATCGGTACCACTACCTTCAGGGGGTTGCAGGAACCCCCCCCCCCAAAAAAAACTCCTAAATTACGATTTTTGAGGTACTGAAGGGGCTTACTTGAAATTTGGCATGGTATTTACTTATCAGACATAATTGCTAAGTGTGAAAATGCGCGAAAAGCGTTATAAAGATTTTCTAAATTGCTATTTCTATACAATTGTTAAAGATAGGAACTTGACATTTGCGTGATAGATATTTATAAGATATAAATGCTCTATAAAATCAATTTCTAAAAAATCCACATTTAAAATGGAGTAATGAGCGAAAAGCGTTCAAAAAACTTACAAAATCACGACTGCTATGGTATCTCTGGAAAACCAAACCGATTTGAAAAAGAATGGTGGCAGATTGATGATCAGAGTCTCTGCTCCAACACAGCTATATTTTTTGACGGCGCCATTGCCAAAAGAGGAGTGCAGGAGCGAAAAACATTCTAAAATTGCAATTTTTGTGATATTAAAGGTGCTAGAAACTTTACATTTAGACTAGCAGACGCTTATAAGATGTAAATGCTCTCTAAGAATTGTTTGTAAAAAATTCCAAATGTAAAATGGTGAAATGAGCGAAAAGCTTTCTACAATCTTTCTAAATTTTGATTTTTTTTGGAATTGTTATGATAGAAACTTGAAATTTTTTTATGGTAGTTACATATATGACGTAAATGCTCTTAAAGAACAGTTTATAAAATTCTAAATTTAAAATGGTGAAGTAAGCGAAAAGCGTTCTGAAAGTATTCTAAATTACTATTCGTATTGAATTGTTAAAGATATAAACTTAAAATTTGGCATGATACTTACCTATAAGACTTAAATGCTCTCTAAGGGCAGTTTCTAAAAGATACGAAATTTAAATTGTTAAAATGAGAGAAAAACCTTTTAAAAACTTTGTAAATTACGATTTCTGTAGAATCTTAGGGACTACAAAACTGATTTTAACATTTATATAGGCAAATTCATGTGCCAGTCCCTGTTCCAAGATATGCTATATTTAATGTTTGTGACACTACTATCATAGGAATGGTAGATCGTCAGACTAGAAGCTTGGAATATGGCATGACGCTTACTTTAAGATATAAATGAGTGCTAAGAATGTATTCCAAAAAAATTCAAAACCTCAAATGTTAACTGAAATGAGCGTAAAGGTTTCAAAATGCATTCTAAAATTATCATTTATTTAGAATTCGTTTTGGTTTTTCCAATGAATTTTATTCTCTTTTTAATCTAACGCAGTATAAAAATGAAGTTTAGTAAAATTGTGAATTAATTAGTAAATCTGTAACTATGCCTAACAATGTAATTTTCTAACAAAAATATGCACATAAATACCACTTGGCATATTTCAACTACTACGCGCGCAATGCCGCGAGTTTTGTACTAAAACTTTAAGTTCGCTTAAGTTGGAAATTTAGAAATAATTATAGGTACGAAACGTAAAAATATGCTTGATATAAAATTAAATTAAAAATATTCTAATTGAAATTTAATTTAATTTTAGCACTAAATAATTGAACATTAATTTATTTTCTATTTATTCTAGTAGAGAGATAAGATATGGCGGTAATACTGATATTCGTTTTAAAAAATATAAACTTTCTAACATGGAAATTTCACCGAAACGGATATTTATCTTGTTGTTTAATATTTTTTATTGATGAAAAGTTGAATTCAATATTAAGTAATCATAAGCCTTGTGCGAAGGCGACTGAAATTGAGGAGGCACCAAATTTAAACTTTATTATTCTTTTATAATATATATATATATACAGGTTGTTCATAATTAAACGACTACTACTTTAAAGTTGTCTACAATTGAAACTATTGTTCAGAATGTTGTCAAATTTTGTGAAGGAAATAATGAAAGGATGGAAATTTTTTTAAGTGAAAAAAAAGTTAAAACTTTTGTCGTGCGAGACCGAAGGAATTTTTAAGGAATTGCATATTTTTTTACAACAAAACTTTTTTTTACTAAACCAGAAATTACGAATTCACTTCACAAAAGAGCATGTCAGCAGACGCCAATTTCGTAATCCGTGGCCTCCATGATTTGCAGATCTCAATCCATGTGACTTTCGGCTTTGGGAGCATTTGAAACATCTGATATGTCGTAATAATACAAAAACTTCGCCTAATCTTAATCTCAATATTTCACGACACGTTTTACGCATTTCCCAGACTCACTGCGGTCATTTGTTGAATGTGCTATTAGGTAGCTTTCTTTACAAAAAGCTACCTATTGCAGCCGTTCGGAGGAAAGCGATTTCAAAAAATTTTGGTATATTTTCATCGATCATGACCCCCAGACCCCGAAACCACCCTCCGTTCAAAATTGATATATATATATATATATATATATATATATATATATATCTGACATATGTCACACTCTAACTCTCGTATTTCTGAACCGATTTGGATGTAATTCGGTGTGTACATAGTACATACCAATGTCTCGACCGAGTTCGTTGGCCAGCTTCATCCGCCGTTTTGTTTCAAAATGGCGGACATTTAAAATTTTTTGAAAAATTTAAAATTTGAAATGTGGTACCAAAAAATTGAAAATGGAAAAATATTTTTTTCTTATGTATTTGACCTTTATACAAAGACTCCGTAACAGTTTTTTTTTCGTCTATATCTTAAAAAATGGCTGAGTTATAGCATTTTGAATTTCTAGCGAAGCTGACATTTTGAAACGTCCTGAATTTTGTCACGGTATAAAAGGCGTATTTATGAACCGATTTGGATGTAACTTCGTTTATACATATTATAGACCAATGTCTCGAACGAGTTCGTTGGCCAGCTTCATCCGCCATCTTGTTTAAAAATGGCGGCCATTTAAAATTTTAAGAAAAATTTAAATTTGAAATGTGGTAGTAAAAAATTGAAAATTGAAAAAATATTTTTTTCTTATGTGTTTAACCTTGATAAAAAGATTCGGGAGCAGTTTTTGTTTCGTCTATATCTTAAAAAATGGCTGAGTTATAGCATTTTGAATTTCTAGCGTGGCTGACATTTTGAAACGTCCTGATTTTTGCCACGTGATAACAGACGTATTTATGAACCGATTTGGATGTACCTTGGTGTGTACATAGTACATACAAATAACTCAACCGAGTTCGTTGACCAGCTTCATGCGCCATCTTGTTTCAAAATGGTGGCCATTTAAAAAATTAAAAAATATATAAATTTTAAATGAGATACCAAAAAATTGGAAAATGAAAAAGATTTTTTTTTTTGTATGTGTTTGACCTTAATACAAAGATTCCGGAACAGGTTTTCTTTCGTCTACATCTAAAAAAATGGCTGAGTTATAACATTTTGAATTTCTATTGTGGCTGACATTTTAAAACGACCTGATTTTTGTCACGCGATAACAGGCGTATTTATGAACCGATTTGAATGTAACTTGGTCTGTACATAGTACATACCAATGTCTCGACCGAGTTCGTTGGCCAGCTTCATTCGCCATCTTGTTTCAAAAGGGTTGCCATTTAAAAAAAATGTAATTTAAAATTTAAAATGAGGTATTAAAAATTTGGAAAATGAAAAAGATTTTTTTTATGTGTTTGGCCTTGATACAAAGATTCTGGAGCAGTTTTTGTTTCTGAAAATTTGTTCTTTTGTTTATAGCTTAAAAAGTGGTTGAATTATAGCACTTTAAATTTCTATCATGGCTAACACTTTGAAACGATCTTGTATTTGTCACGCGATACCACACGTATTCGCCTATTTCGATGGAAGAAGGCATGTAGATAGTATACATCAATATCTCGACCAAGTTCGCTGGCCAGCTTCATCAGCCATCTTGTTTCAAAATGGCGGCCATTAAATTAAAAAAAAAATAATATTTAAAGTGAGGTGCAAAAAAATTAGAAATTGAAAAAGGTTTCTTTCTTAAGTATTTGACCTTGATATAAGGATTCAGGAGCATTTTTTGTTTGTCTTTATCTTAAAAAATGGCTCAGATATAGCAGTTTCAATTTCTAAAGTGGGTGACATTTTGAAAAATCTGATTTTTTGCCTGCGACAGCACTCGTATATATCAACCGATTCCGATATGAGTGAGCACGTGCACAGCAATTACTAAGGTCTCGACCAAGTTCACTGGTTAGCCTCATCTACCATGTTGTCTTAAAATGGCAGTCACTTTAAGAAATCGCCGAATTTGGCAGCCAAATATAAGTGACTTTAAATAAAAGCAGCTTGGATAAAGCTGACTAATTTTGCGAAATTCTCATTCATAATGATTTAGTATTGACAAAAATTAGTATTGAATCTCCTACATTCGGTTTCCACTTAATTGAGCTTCGTGTGTTTGAATAATACAAGCTGGCTTTTTAAAAGTAAGGAATATGAAAGCTACCTCTTCCTCCCGGCACTGGCCGGAAGGGCTTTTTTATGATTCCAGATGGTAGTTAGAAATGATGGCCATCAAGTGGAATAGGTGTTGTTGTAACAAAAAAAAAAAAGATCCCTGCCGGCGAAATTTTTAAATAGCTTTTTTCTCGCAAACAATTTCCCATTACTTCATTATATACTGCAAAAAATTTCACAACTTTCTAAACAACAGTTTCATCTGTCGACCACATTAAAATAGGTTCATTTAGTGATGGACACTCTGTATGTACAGTGGCGGAAAAAATTGTGGACATTTTTTGAAATTTTCATGTTTTAAAACTTTGTGTGCTTACAGAATATATTAATTTTCACTTAAATACAAATGTTTATACATCAAATTCAAGGGAATTTAATGTAGCATTTAATAATAATAAAAGCTTACTTTAGTCTAACAAGGAGAGGACCAACCTTGTTAATCACAGATTTTGATTATTTTAATATATGTTGTAGGGTCCACCCCTTAGTGTCAGGTTCAAGGGATTTTATCCAATGCCCCTTAGTTCTTGAAAAACCAGGGGGTCTAATATTAGTAGACAACTTAAATACTTACTTCGCAGCAAAAATGACAGGTTAGTCGTAGCTCAGTTGGCATGGCGTTTCCCGGCTGATCCGAGGGCCCGGGTTCAATACCTGGATGCGCTACATTTGTTTTTCTCATTTTTTGTTTTATAAATATAGTTATAATTATAATTTAATAATTTCAATTAAAAATTTTAACACCAAACATTAATTATAATATTAACAAACTTAAATTTATCATTTCTTATTTGTAAACTATCATTTCTCATCCATTAAAGAGGTTTAAAAAGAAATTGGATCTATTATTGAATGATAAAAATTCCAAAATCGTGACAAATTCTGTTGTGGTGCTACCTAGTTATGATAAAAAAAAAGTAGTATTCAAATAAACTAAAAGCAGAAAAAATATAAAGGGGAAAGCAAAATAATTGAAAGCGCAAGCATACTTATTACAAATTTAAAAATCTTTAATATGCAAAAAATCGGTTGTAATTTAATTCTGATGCTAATTTTTAATATGATTATGCTTGTTACTTTAAAAATAGAATAATAGTATTATCTCATTGACTTCCTTTGTTAAAGCAATGCGTAAATGATGTTTCTTTAAAATCACGAATTGACACAATTGCTCAATATCATTGCAACGATAAAGAATATATGAAATACATTTTAAAAGTGATTTAAAAAAAATAACAGTTTTATGATGTTTTATTACAACTATTCAGTTAAAAGTAAAAAATTAAATAGGTTAAAATTATAATTGCTATACAATATTAAAAATTTTAATTGACAGTGAGATTATTAAGTTATACTTACAAGTAAATTTATAAAACAAAAAAATGAGAAAAACAAATGTAGCGCACTCAGGTATCGAACCCGGGCCCGCCAACCAGCCGGTTAACACCATACCAACTGAGCTACGACTGACCTGTCACTGTTGTAGCAAAGTAAGTATTTAAGTTGTGCACTAATATTAGACCCCCGGTTTCTCAAGAACTAAGGAGCATTGGATAAAATCCGTTGAACCTGACACTAATGGGCCTCTACCCTACAACATATATTAAAATAATCAAAATCTGTGATTAACAAGGTTGGCCCTCTCCTTGTAAAATAAAAACACAATTCGTCATGAATGCTGAAGTGTATTGTAATAAAAGCTTCCCAGCCGATCTCAATGACTGTTTTGAGAATTAAACAAATGTCAGTAACTAAACTGTGGTATATTTTGATTTGTAAAGGCGGTATTTTGCACAAGTATGAATACGAGTGTAACTAAATAGAATAATGTTTTTATTTAAATAATTTTATTTTTTCTTAATACAAATAATTTAAATGAATGTCATTAACAACAAAAACTGATTGGACATCTACAAAAAGAAGCAGAATTATCATATTGAGGAAAAACTGTCTCTCTTATGCTGAAATTTCAAGACAGGTTGGGGCATCAATCACTTTATCTGGCGTACGAAAGTTGTGCTTACGTTATGAAAAAACTAAGTCAGTGATAAATAGGGCAAGATCAGGCCAAAAAACTGCACAGGTGCTTCTGACGATAGAAAAAAGGATATACTTCAAAGATAGAAGAATTTCATCAGATGCTGTTAGATGTGAAATAAATGCAATGTGAATTTCAGTTAGTTCAAGAACAATTAGGAGAAGATTAGCAGGTTTTAGATTGAAAGACTGAATTCCGAGGAAAAAACTATTTTTAAATCTTCAGCAACGCAAGAAACAAGTTCAGGGGTGAAAATAACACATTAATTAGTCAGAAAATCAGTGGAAGCGAATAACCTGGAGCGGTGAGAGTAAAATATCGCTTTTAGTGGTATTGGGCGAAAATATGTGAGACGTAGAGTAGGGAAGAGCTGCATCCTGATTGCATTGAAGAAACTACAAAGTATCCAACAAATGTCATGATTTGGGCGTGCGTATCTGCGGATGGTGTGGGCCGCATTCAATTGATTAATAGCATTCTGAATTTTAAAAAAATACGTCAAAACTGTCCTGGAATTAAAATTCATACCTTCCATCAGTGATCTCTTCCCCAATAAAGCACCATTTATCTTTCATCAGGATTCAGCTCTATGCCATATGGAAAAAATATGCAAAGAATGGTTTAAAAATAAAAGCATACATTTACTATCCTGACCTGAAAACAGCCCTGATCTGAATCCTATAGAAAATTTGTAGCGCGTTTGAAAATCACTGTACAAAAAAAGACGCCCATCTAATAAAACTTATTGAAGCTATAATTGATTCTTGGCATCATGTGATTAAAAAGGATGAACTTCAAACTCTAGTTGTATGAATGAAAAGAAGCTGTCAAGTTGTAATAAAAAACAAGGGTTATCCTACTAAATATTGAATGTGTAAATATAACTTTAAAATATAATGCAATATAAGATAATCTTAATTTTGTAAACGTAATTTTTTTTGTAATGCAGATATTTTAACTGTGTTTTTTTCCATTAAATTCTACATTACATTTCCTTGAATTTGATATCTAAACACTTGTATTTGAGTGAAATTTATGATAATCTTCAAGCACACAAAGTTATAAAACATGAAAATTTCAAAAAATGTCCACAATTTTCGCCACTACAATATACATATATGAGGAATTTTTTCCAAATGTAAGTACGAACATTTTTTTTTTGTTTCAAGGTTATTGCGTTGTCCCTTATCCCACTCTCAAAAACGAATTTCTGAGTTACGACTTTGTGTTTTTTAAACCTTTTTTTATGTCTTAATCTCTTTTCTCATCCATCGCTTTTCTGAGTCTGGATTTTTATTACTGTGCTAGTGATAAAAGCAAAATTGTTCTTTTGTGGTTTCGTTCTTGGAATCCAAATGATTTGAAAACTGCTGTACTGCAGTGTTAAATACATTTTTCCAAACCCCATTTACTAGATCCCCGTTAACAAAATATAAGTGATATTTTCTCTTCTGTATGTACTGTTTTTCATTTCTGAATTCAAATTAAACCTTTTAAAGTTCCAAAATAATCGCGCATTATGTATTCAATAAATTGTATTTCTAGTTTTGCAAATTTGTCAATTTGGTTGCATCAGACATAAACAGAACGTGTGCGTGGGGCGAGGGTGGCAGCAAATTAAAACATCGCCCACACACTCTCAGAAATAAAACTCTCCCTTTTGACGACTCAGAAATCCTCGAGCTGTATTTCGTCGTTTTTGACGATCATTTCCTATTAACATCACGTGACTTTTAACGAAACGTAAACCCTCAAATATTTGACGAAAATTTTGCCTCAATCACGGTCAGACTCAATGCATTTTAAGGAAAGGGTTCCTCAAATCCTGCGATTTTAGCAAACAGATATTTGCGTGTTTATGTTAGTCCTGTAATAATTTATTTTAAAACAGCACTTAGTGCTTTTCAGAAAATACTGAAATATAGGTAGTTATTGTTTCTTCATTAGTTATTTTTTTTTAGCTGTTAGAACTTTTAGAAATGCTTATTATTATTATTATTATTTTATTTATATGTTGTCGTTCGTTATGTTTTAATTCGAAAAGAATAAATTTCCTGTGTTCTTCAAAACCATCCAATAAGAAAATTAGGTCAATAAAATTTTAAGCTTCTAGGATATCTTTTTTCTTTTTCTTTTCTTTTCTTTTTTTTTTTTTTTTAAAGAAGTATATTATGTTTTCAATCGAATTAAAAATAAACATAATTGATCCCTCTCCTCTTTATAAACAGTAAAGTGTTAAAATCTTATCCTCCTACTTAAAGTGATAAAATCTCACGCAACATGCACTTCACAATTCGTTATTTGTGAGCAACAAATTAACCAGACCATATTCTAATCATCCATTGATCAAAAAAAATTTCAGTTGTAAATTATTTAATCAAGCCATATTATAATTATTCATTGATACGAGAAAACCATAAAAATAAATTAGCCTTTCTTAAAATTTTCAGAAAATATAACAGCGCTGATAAAATTGCAATCTACGTTATAAAAATGTAAACACGAAGTAGAATTCATTACACCAGCCTAAAAGCAGACACTTTCAAGTCCCCAGCAGCCAAGTTGGAAGAGCAGCGACCTCCCACACGAAAGGTCATGAGTTCGAATCACGCCGAGGAAAGAGAGAAAAGTGATTTTTTTTTCTTTCCCCGTGTCAAATGCTGGAGCTTCCAAACTGTTTGAGAGATGGCGCCACCAGCCCTCTTTTGACGAAACTATTGACGAAATTTATATCGTCAAGCAAGTGAAGAAACTAATTTCATCAATTTGACGAAATGTTCGCTCGGAGCATTTTCCAGGAAACCATTTCGTCAAAAACAAAGAAAATTTCGTGAAATCTGAGTATTCATTTCTGAGAGTGCAGTGCAGTTTTTTCTCCGTACGATAATGTTAATAATACTTATAATATGAATTGAAGACTATCTTATAATTTGATTAATAAGATGATACTTGGCGCATTTTAATAGAAATAGAAAAAAAACAATGTTAATAGTGCCAGAATTTTAAATTTTAAAGCATACTAGTTTCAGTAGCATTAAGAATACCATCCTCAGTACAAAGAATGGCAGAAATTTGCTCCAATATATAGGAGAGAAGCGGATTGAAGTGGAAGAATTACTGACCAATAGGAAAACGCGAGATCACCTAAGAAATTGGAATAATTTTCCTTCTGGTCAATAAACCGTTCACTTGAATCCGCTTCGCTCCTATATACTCCAGCAAATTCTCGTCATCTTTTGCAATGAGGACAGTACGCTTAGTGCTACATAAACTAGTATGTTTTAAAAGAGTTTTGGCGCTATTAAAGTTGTTTTTTCTATTTATATCTTATAATTTGTCCTCTACTTGTCATCAATATTGTTCAGCCGGAATATTTCCACTTCACTTTTTTTTACTAAAATGCTTTTACTAAAAAGCGTCTCACATCAATGAAAAAGCACACATTCATTAATCTTTACCGTGAGATTCTCATCACTCTTCTGTGACAGACATTTAATTTCCTGCTTAGACATTTATGTTGCCTTACATTTAAGCAATCGATCTTATTCTCTTCAAACCGTAGATACACATATGTGGACTTCTGTTCTTTTCCATTTAAAAAATGACACATTAACGTAATTGCAGTTCTGATCACAGAATAATATGCTTTTTGATTTTGAAGATTCGAAAAAAATGCAATTCAATTAAAATTCTTGATCTAAAATTAAATTTGATAAGAAATAATTCCGTAATATTATTAGATTAATATTCCGTAGCGAAGAGAATATATACATTGAGAACTTATCTACAATGATAATCAGTGTAATAATCATTGTATTTATTCACAATTTGTTCATTATGTTTATGCGTTATTCATTATTTCATTCATAATAATTATATTTTTTTCTTTCTGAAATCTATTTAAAAAGTGATTCGTAAGATTCTTTTTTTTTCTGTCTCCATTAAGCAGTTAAACAGTTTAGGCTTTCCCTGTGCTTGCTAGTTGACGCCAACTTTACCAGGATTTGGATGAATTTTAGGAGTGGTTGTATTTCTAAAACTTAAAAATAATAAGAGAGAAGATGACTAAGTATACTCTAAAGTACATTAGAGTGAGAATTATCTATATATACAGGGTGATTCATAAAAGATGGGCAGAACTTTAAGGGGTTATAGTACACTTAAAGACAAATAATATTAAATAGGAGACTAAGGGTCCCAGACGTATTCCCAAGGAGATAGGGGGCATTAAAGTTTAGGGTCCGAAATTTCAAATGATTATAAAACATGGAAAAATTGGTCGATTCGTTTGCGGTTTTTGCAAAAAATTTTCTTTATGCCAGTATTTTCTTGAAATAAAATTTTAAAGTTCAATTTCAAAAAATGCCGATAGGGGGCGCTTTAGACTTTGGAGTAACAAACAACTATTTTTTAACGTTATTTTTTGTATTTCTTTAAATGATTTCGAAAGCTTAGACTTAAACTTAAATTTTGATCTAAAAATCTGAGTCCTAACGAGTAGTTAAGTAGCGTAAACTGAAATTTGAAATTTGAAACCCTTCTCCCCCCAGAACAAAAATCAGTTATTCCCGATCTTTGTGTCGTAGATTAGGCTCTAACTACTGCCGCGTTTTGCTAAAATTATTCTTTATGTCAGTATTTTCTTGAAAATAAATTTTAAAGAAAATTTTCAAAAAATTCCGATAGAGGGCGCTTTAGACTTTGGAGTAACGAACAACTATTTTATACCGTTATTTTTTGTGTCTCATTAAATGCTTTCTAAAGCTTAGACTTAAATTTTCAGCCGAAAATCTGAATCGTTAGACGTGGTTAAGTTTCTGGGGAGAGGGGTTTGAAATTTCTACTCCTGAGCACAGTTCAGTTTACCATGTCCACACATTGTGTGCTGTGATACGAGGTAAAAAGACACAAATTAGGATTATGTTACCAAAGCATATTTATTAACATGTAATTACAATAAATGTTCAAAATTGTGACCACCAGAGGTTATGCACGCAGAACAACGGCGAAGAATGGAACGGCGAACATTCGCGAAAACATCATGCTTTTCGAGCACTTCCCCTACAGCGGTGGAAAGTCTGGCGACCAGTTCCTCGGGGGATTCAATGGGTGTCTCATACATAAGAGCCTTCAATCGTCCCCAAAAAAAGAAATCGAGGGGTGAAAGATCTGGCGAGCGAGCAGGCCAAGCAACAGGACCACCTCGACCAATCCATCTGTTCGGAAATGTGATGTCCAGATAGTTGCGGACGTCTCGTACGTAATGGGCTGGCGCTCCATCGTGCTGGAACCACATGATCCGCCGGATGCGCGGAGGAACAACGTTTAACAGGTCTGGCAGCACATGTTGCAGAAATGTGAGGTATGTTTTACCGTTGAGGCGTTCAGGAAGAAGGTACGATCCGATTAGGTGGTCTCCGAGGATTCCTGCCCAAACATTGATGGAAAAGCGTCTCTGATGAGCATGTGGATACGTAGCATGTGGATTGACATCCGCCCATACATGTGCATTGTGTGTGTTAAATGTACCTTCACGTGTGAAGGTACATTCATCGGTGAAAAGCACAGTTCGTCCAAAATGTGGATTTAGCGCGTTCTGCTGCAGAAACCAGCGGGCGAATTCAATACGATTTAGATAATCCCCTGGAGACAGTTTCTGGACTCGTTGCACATGAAACGGGAGCAAATGTTCATCCTTCAGTACCCTCCAAGTCATGGACTGTGAGGTATCCACCTGCCTAGCCACTGTTCGTGTACTTGTACTTGGCTGCGCCGCTACTACATCCAGAATGGCTTCTGCAACAACTACTGATTCGTCCTTTTTTGCACGACCTGCATTCGACCGGGAAGCGAGAAATGATCCCGTCTCACACAACTGTCTGTGCAAGCGCTCGAAAGTTTTGCGGTTAGGCAACCGCCTGTTGGGAAATCGGTCTCCGTACATTCGTTGTGCCTCTGCACCATTTCCATCTGCCGCTCCGTAAATTAAATGCATCTCAGCCTTTTCCTTATTCGTGAAGGGCACCATCTTCCGATTCATTACTACAGCGACTTACACTTGACTCACCGTTCAGTGGTTTTTATGCCTGAATCGTGTTGAAATTTTGCATACGTGTTCTTCTTCTTCCCCATTTGACATTTGCATACTTTCTGTTTCCTTCTTCACCCGGTGACTAGCGTCAGGAATGGAGCTTTAACGTTTGCATGAGCGACGTTTCCAACTGTGCCAGTGCCTTTATGAGTGAATTCCGACTATGCAGTCCTTGACGAAAGTTGTATTTTTGCCTCGTATCACAGCACAGAATCGTTGGGCATGGTTAAGTAGTGCAAACTGAACTATGTTCAGAAGTTAAAATTTGAACCCCCTCCCCTCGCTACTGAACCACGCTCAGCGATTCAGATTTTGAGCTGAAAATTTAAGTTTAAGTCTCAGCTTTAGAAAGCATTTAATGAGACACAAAAAATAACGATATAAAATAGTTGTTCGTTACTCCAAAGTCTAAAGCGCCCTCTATCGGAATTTTTTGAAAATTTTCTTTAAAATTTATTTTCAAGAAAATACTGACATAAAGAATAATTTTAGCAAAACGCGGCAGTAGTTAGAGCCTAATCTACGACACAAAGATCGGGAATAACTGATTTTTGTTCTGGGGGGAGAAGGGTTTCAAATTTCAAATTTCAGTTTATGCTACTTAACTACTCGTTAGGACTCAGATTTTTAGATCAAAATTTAAGTTTAAGTCTAAGCTTTCGAAATCATTTAAAGAAATACAAAAAATAACGTTAAAAAATAGTTGTTTGTTACTCCAAAGTCTAAAGCGCCCCCTATCGGCATTTTTTGAAATTGAACTTTAAAATTTTATTTCAAGAAAATACTGGCATAAAGAAATTTTTTTGCAAAAACCGCAAACGAATCGACCAATTTTTCCATGTTTTATAATCATTTGAAATTTCGGACCCTGAACTTTAATGCCCCCTATCTCCTTGGGAATACGTCTGGGACCCTTAGTCTCCTATTTAATATTATTTGTCTTTAAGTGTACTATAACCCCTTAAAGTTCTGCCCATCTTTTATGAATCACCCTGTATATATGAAACGCTATAGTACTTGGCAGTGGAAAAGTAGTTATTTCTCTTTTGCCGATCGTAACGAATTGTTCGGTTAGAAAATCATTCCTTCTAAACCTAACTTAACCGGTTTCATTACTTTTTGAGGTCTGAAATATTTTGCTTATTTCTCGCAAAAAACGAATTATTTATCAGTACAATATTTTGATACGATAAACGCTAAGGCGGCGAAAGAGCTTTTATTTCCCTTTCGCCGTTGGCAATGAGTAGTTTCTTAAGAAAATCAAACCTACTAAACCTAAATTAGCAGGATTCTTCTAGTGATGGTTGGAATAAATAACTCGGGCATGCGCAAAAAAAAAAAAAAAAAAAAAAAAAAAAGGTGGAAATCTGTGATACATTTCCACACTTAATACCACCCTTGGTGTATATTTTTAACCAGTTACCACCATAAAGTTTATAAAAGGGAAAAAAAAACCATAGTTACCAGACTTCATAATATTTTTATCAATTATGTTTACAAATTTTAAAGATAAAAATAACTTTTATATATTTATGTGGTTCTTAAGAGATCACAGGACTCAAAGCTTCAAAATTTTCGAAATTTTAATTTTTTTAGATGTTAAAACTCCTACCTTTTCTGAACATTTTGTTATGTTTCCTTGAAATTCCCATTAGAACAGAAGTTATGGCTTTTAGAATTATACCCACTGAATAGCTGCAGCGACGTTTCCGAAATATTGAAGTCATTTTTCTCCAAATGACGTTTTCGGGCATACCGCGGACGTTATCTCAAAAACTTCTGAATATTTTATCATGAAATTTTCAAAACATATATTTCATGTTAGTTTGTATAAACTGAATCTAAAATTGTATTTTTGCTGTTCAAACAAATATATATTTTTAGGTGATTATTCTGTTGAAATTTTCAAAACTTTTTATTAACAAAATACAACGCTGCATTAAAAATAGAAAAATCATTTAAATACAAATTCATTTAGGGTCAGAGTAATGATTACAAAATGAAGTATAATTATAAGGCTTAAAAAATTTCTTTCTAGTTCCAAAATTTATTTTTCAATCATGCACGTAAATTTTTACACCAATTTTCCACTCGACAAATATCTGACAGTTTGGAGCCCCTATAAATACTAATTTTGCATCTTGCAATTTTTTAAAGACATGAAATGAAAGAACACACTTATATATTTGATCTGAATAAAAATTGTTTTAAAATCATATACATTTTAAGACATTAAATATTGAAAATGTTCTTTTTTCTTCTTTTTTTCCAATTTTAAGTGTCATGGGACCCAAAAATTAATTTTAATTAAAGTGTGACATTTCTTTTCGATACAAAAATTTCTGAGAGAAATTGAACACAAATTATAATAATAATAATAATAAAAGGTTGACAGCAGGGCTTTTTAGCATGCACGAATGATTAATTCGAATAGTAAAATTATTCATTCCACACCAGCAAAGAAAGAAACAGTGGGCCATCAGCTGGAAAAAAGATGGCAGTCAGCACTGTCATCAGCGGTAAAGTGCAAAGGTACCATTACTTAAACCTGTAAAAAAGTGTCGTGCGGAATGCAGTTGGAACATCAGTGATGGCTTACAGCAGGCCAGCATTGGTATGCCATCACATTACTTCAATCCGGCACTTTTCCTGCAGTGCTAGCACCTATCCCGCCCTTTGCTGGGTCCAGCACTTTCCCTTACAAAAATTTCTTATAGAATTCTATAAAAAAACAAAGAATTATTGGCTCTTTTTTCTATAAGCTAGTTTCACCAAGATATATAGAAATATCTGTCTATAATAGAAATATCTATTGAAATATTTGAACTTGCAGCGGTTACCATGTGACCACCCTCCCAAGCACTAACCGCGCTCGATGCTGTTTGGTTTTCGTGATCGGAGATGAAAAATTACTCTCAGCGTATGCTACGACCGCTCGTAGTTTTCAAGCTCTCATTACACTATTTCAAGTTTATTTCTTTTGTGATTTACGTTCCAAATTATTAAACTGGTGTAGAAATTATTGTATTGTATAGAAATCCTATATATTTTATACGCTTTTTTTTTATTATTGATTCTGAACTGTGTAAAGCCGAAATCCTTTGTAACTTAGTAAAGCCAAATTTAAGGAGAAAAAAAAGTGCGTTGAAATAAAGAATTTATTTATGTATCAATTTACTTATTTATTTTGTTGGTGGCAGTTGTGCTATATTATTTACACTTTAAAAAAAAGTAGCTTCACATCTTAAATTATGTTAAGATATTCATTTCAGATTTGTGTTTAAATACTCAATGTCTTTGATATTCGCAACGCCATCTAGCGTAAAGTTTCCCAGCAATAATACTAAGTTCGTGTACTTCCATGTAGTGGTGGGCCAGCGCATGAGATAATACGGAAGTCCACCAGAATTTTATCCGATGATTTCCAACAGGAAAGTTGACTGAAGCTGTACAGCAGTGGTCATGCAGTGGTAGACCATTACCCAGCACATCTCCATGATTGCCAGCACCTATCTTGCTGCTGGCCAGCAATTTCCTCTTTGCTGGGACCCATCAGTAGATTTGTCATTTGCTGCGGTTGAAATATTTTGCCTGTTTCTTGGAAAAATTAGTTACTTATTATTAAAATATTTTGATACGATAAAACGCAAAGGTACTTGGCAGAGAAAAAGCGTGTATTTCTCTTTTGCCGTTGGAAACGAGTAGTTTCTTTAGAAAATCAAGCCTGCTAAACCTAACTTTAGTAGACTTCGTTATTGGATGTAATATTGCTCACAAAAAATGTATTACTTATTGAGTTACAATATTTTGATACGAGGATTTTTTATGATGTTACGGTGATTTTGGTTATGTGACGGCATGAAGCGATGTGAAATTCCATTTATTGATCGGAGAAGGGGACACGTTGAGGTGTAAAATTTGCTAATATTTCGTTAATCGTTTGCTAACTTTTTCTTTTGCCAAAATGAATTTACGGCATGAATTCTGTAATTCACGCAGACGGCGTTTTGTTGAAAGTGTGGACGAAATGATAAAATGAAGATCCATTCGAAGTAAAGTTGACGAGCCACAGAACGTTCCGATCAAATATAAAATGGACTTAGTTATCCAGCGAAGCTGAAAAAGTGTAAATTAACAATTTGCGGTGCACATCCCGGAGCATAGCAAAAGAAATATTACTGTGGAGTGCGATTTTTTATCACAGATGCTATTTGCGGGATCAGCTAGTTATAATTAAAGATAATACAGGTAGACAGTTCATTTCTTTGAAGGGATACCGATTAGCACTGCTACTCCACTCCCTGTAGCCCTTTCAGTGACAAGGTACGTGTATTCGAATAACGTTGAAATAATTGAATGACACCAGTATTTGCAAGAAAATATTTTTTGTAAACAACTAAACATATGAACAATACAGAGAATTACTATTTTTATAGCTGCATATTTTAGTTTGACCTGGATTTAAAATCTCAAATTTTGTAGGTTTTATGCACGGCTCATTACGGATGTTGTTCCAGCTATGTTCGCTTTTTTATGTCATTTCTTGTTATAATAAAATGTATTATAATTTCTCTTTAAGCAGTGTGGCCCATCCCAGGATTATTGGGTCAAACTTTAAGGGGAGGTAGGACCATCACACAGCTTCAGATTTGCATAGCATCCCACGGTCGAAAACGCTTTCCTGGCCCGGTAGTGACGACACAAAACACAAGAACGATAGGATATGAATAAGAGGAGAGAACATGTTTATTATCCTTAATACAGCAAAAGACTAAGAAAAAAGAACATTAAAGAGACAATGATCTCCATCAAACTGGTGTTCGAAATTACGACCCTGGGCCTTGATGCATGGAAGCGCATCTCCGGCGCATGGAAGATCTAATGTTCTCGAAAATTCCGGAATTATCCTGGACTTCCCCAGCAGCTTCTACGATGTGTGCAACAAGCTCCTCAGCAGTTTCCAGCATTGTCCCAGCATTTTTGCAGTACTAAGAATAATAAACGTGTTTCCTCTCCGTGTTAGCATCTTTTCTTTCTTGTGTTTGTGTCGTCAATAACGCGCCAGGAAAGCGTCTCCGACCATGGGTTGCTAAGCAAATCTTAATCATTGTGATTCCTCTTACCTTCCCTTAAAAATTGCCCCAATAATCCTGGTAAAGCTTGTATATAAGTTCCTGTCAAATAGCCATGTTATTATGAAATAACTAGGAAAAACTTCTTGAACTAACTACAGGATCGGCAACAAATACAATCGATGCAACAACATTTAGTGATTAGAATTTGGTTGCTATTTCCGTAATTTCCGCTATATATAAATTACATATTCTATGCTGTCATTCTAATGAACATGACCCACAGACTCTTCAAATTATTAACAGTATGTGAGCATTGGATTACAGTAAAAGAGAATTATTTAAATAAAATATATTATGCATAAAAATATTAATTAATGTAACATTACACTCTCATGAAAAAACTGTAAATTTATGAGCGTTTGTCCTTCAATTTTCACGTGCAACTGCCTTATTTGATGAAAAACGGTCTTATCCATTTAATAAGCGGCCTTATCCCTTAGATACTTAGAAAATTAAGGACAATCCACATATTCTTAAAATTCTAGCTCACCTGTTAGCAAAAATACGGTACGACCCCATACATTTTCTTCCGCTGGGGTGTAAACCTTCATTTATTCGTATTTCGAAAAAAAAATGTCACTTAACCGCGACCGTAACATATTTTTTAATCCGACGAAAAGCAATTCTACGATAGTTATCTAACGTTCTACGTGCTATTGAACAATAAGTAAAGTGTTATTGTATTTTAAAGTGCATTATATCCTTTTTTAAGGAAGATAGGTGTATAAGCAAGATAGGTACTGGCAATGATGGAGAAGTGCTGGCTGACGGTCTTCAACTACATGACCACTGCTGGACAGCTTCAGTCAATTTTGATTTTGGAAATCATCAGATAAAATTCTGGTGGGCATCCATTTTATCTCATGCGCTGGCCCATCACTACATGGAAGTGCACGAACTTTTGCAGTATTATTGCTGGGAACCCTTACGCTAGGTGGCGCTGCGAATATCGAAGACATTGAGTATTTGAACACAAATCTGAAATGAATATCTTAACACAATTTAAGCTGTGAAGCTCATTTTTTTTAATGTAATAAAATGTAGCACCACCGCCACCAACAAAATAAATAAGTAAATGAATAAATAAATAAATTCTTTATTTCAAGGAACTTTTTTTTTCTCCTTAAATCTAGTTTTATTAGGTTAGAAAGGATTTCGATTTTTATAATTTACGCAGTTCAGAATCAATAATAAAAAAAGCGCATAGAATACATAGGATGTCTATACAATAGAATAATTTCTATACCAGTTTAATGATTGGGAACGTAAATCACAAAAGAAACAAACTTGAAATAGTGTAATGAGAGCTTGGAAATTACGAGCAGTCGTAGCGTACGCTGAAAGCGCTTGTTCATGTACGATCACGAAAACCAAACAGCATCGAGCGCGTTCAGTACTTGGGAGGGTGACCACATGCAGTTCAAATATTTCTATAGACATTTCTAGTATAGACGCTTCCACAGATATTTCTATAGCTCTTGGTGATACTACCTTATAGAAAAAAGAACCATAATACTTTGTCTTTTTATAGAATTCTATAAGAAATTTTTGTAAGGGAAAGTGCTGAGCCAGCAAAGGAATAGCAGTGGAATAGGTGCTAGCACTGCAGGAAAAGTGCCGGATTGAAGTAATGTGAAGGCATACCAATGCTGTTGCTGTGCCATCAATGTGCTGCTGTTGGCCATCATTGATGCGCCAGCTGCATTCGGCTCGGACAGTTTTCAACAGGTTTAAGTAATGGCACCCTTGCACTTTACCGCTGATGGCACTGCTGACTGCCATCTTTTTTTCAGCTGATGGCCCACCGTTTCTTTCTTTGCTGGGTAAAATCTTTAAAATTTCAGAAAGTAAATTTAAATCATAAAGAAATATGAACATATTATTTTACAATTTTTATTGATGGGAAATTTAAAAACAGAATAAACTTTTAAAATCTATCTATGTTATAAAGGCCATACGTGTATGTGTGTAACGCTGACATCATTTTGCGAATGGCAACAGCAGACGATTAAATGTAATTTTCATTATATTTTAACGTATTTTTTAAATTTTTAAATACCGGACATTTTCAATTTTTAAAACTTCGAATGGAGAAAGAAAAAGGTGTTTTCAAATGCAATTTGTTTGAAAACTGTATCGCAATTCACTGTATTTTTATTTTTATTTTTTTAACATTAATTTTCAAGCATGATTTTTTAAACGTATATCTGTATCACTTGCAGATACATAATCGCAAAGGATAAAACTTGTTTGCATTAAAATTGATATAAATAAAATAGTTCAGCATTTATTCCGGCTTATATTTCGTAATGAAATTAAAACAATATCAAACCATAAATAAAATAATAAAATATAAACAAAACACAAATTTAAGACAGGTAATCGAACCACGCTTAAAACACTTAAATTATCAGACTAAAGAAGGATGGCAGTCTTTAGCGATTCCTTCGACTGTTAAATCCTTGCACACCAATACGCCAGTATCGCTTTTGATAAATTTCAAAATTTTATTTTAATACATAATTGCCATTTTTCATACACAAATAATTGTTGATATTGTTAGTGAAAATTCTAAAAATATATATATTAAATGTAATTAAAATGAACAAATTGAAATTGAACAGCTAAAACTAAGCTATATTAATTACCAAGCTAAAATTATTTCGTCAGTTTAGGCTTAATGCCAAAAAAATTGGATGAAACAACGCCTTTTCACTGTGAATTAATCCTGCAAGCTCCTCTGACACTTCTGGGGGTTATTCATAGTTTCTTATTTTACATACTGGTCTTCTATGTTCATATCTTGTTCATCTTTAGAATTTTACCATTTGTTCATATATTTTTGATTTCATCTTTATTATATTAAATGTAAAATATAGATTAGAGATTTCAACAACACAAAAAAATAAATAAAAATAAATATATATATATGATTTTCGCCTATATTCTGTAATACGGGAAGCCCGTTTCGGAACTCCTTGTTATAATAAATAATTTTATTTTTTCTCTGTAATGCATTGAAAATCATCATTATCTAAAGAAAAAGATTCCTAAAAATTTCAAAACATTTCTCATTCAATGGAAAAATGATACACGCTCTTCGACAAAGAATTTATTAGTTTGTAAAAAAGAAAAAAAAAAGGCTGAAAGGAGAAATGTAATATAGAGCGCATATTACTTACAGTCATTTTATTTTATTCATTTGTAACTCATGAATTACAAAATCTTAAAGCACGCAATATGGGCTGCATATTAAAAGCAAATAAATAACAAAACAGAAAACAGAATTCAAACTGCTCCAAAGAACGTCACATTTTTATTCTTGAAATGCAGCGTAAAAAGCTTTCTTTTTCTTCCATAATCTTAATTTACTTTTTAAGCATTTAACTTCGAAAAATATTTTGAATAATTCAATGATAAAGAAAACTACATATAAAATGTTATGCTATAGAAATGTCTTTTTCTGACATTCAAATAATACATGAAAATATATATATTAGAGATTTCAATAAAAAAAGTTATATATGTGGTTTTCAAATGTATTCTGTAACTCGGGAAGCCAGTTGTGGAACTCCTTCTTATAATAAAGTTAGGAATAATTTTATTTTTCTATATAATGTATTGAAAATCATCATTATCTAAAGAAAAAAAAATATTCCTAAAAATTTCAAAACATTTCTTATTCAATGGGAAAATGATACACGCTTTCCGCAAAGAATTTGTTCGTTTGTAGAAAAAAAAAATAATAAGGCGAAAAGGAGAAATGAAATATAGAGCGCATATTGCTTTCAGCCATTTTATTTTATTCATTTGTAACTCACGACTCATAAAATTTTTAAGCGCGCAATATGTGCTGCATATTAAAAGCAAATAAATAACAATGAAGAAAACAAAATTCAAATTGCTCCAAGGAACGTCACATTTTTATTCTTGAAATGCAGTGTAAAAAGCTTTCTGCATTTTTTTTTCTTAATCTTATTTTACATTTCAAACATTGAATTTCGAAAAATATTTTGAATAATTCAATGATAAAGAAAACCACATGTAAAATTTTATGTTATCGAAATGTCTTTTTCTGGCATTCAAATAACTCTTTAAGTAACTTTTTCAGTGCATATTTTTCATCTTTTGATTTATTTCTGAATATCTAATTATGTAATTTCGAAATGTTTTTAGCTGGTTTTAAACTCACTATCACAGTTTCAAACATGTGAAAATCAAAATGTTTTTTGTGTATTTGAAGTTTTTGCAAAATGCAAAATGATGTATTTTCATTTATATTAGAAATATGTATGTCTATAACAATCAAATGAATTACTATTTTTAGCTTTTCTGATTGCTGTTGTCTTTAAAAACATGTGTTATTAATATTTTAAATTCTTCATCATGACTGTTTGACATAATTTTAATTCAACACATCTTACACAAAATGTTTTTTTTTTCAAGTATTCTGTTTGAAAATTTGATAGTGGGTTGAAACAACATATAGTATTAGGTGGTCCATCTGTTGGTTCTTTTTTCTTTATGAAAGAAAACGCATTTTTTATGAGTAAAAATCGAAATTCTTTACTGAACATGAAAGGTGGGTCTATGCCATTTATGTATGGGATACAATATCGCACATGTGACCGCGGCTCCGCTTAAATGCCATCATCCGAACCTCAAAATTTTCGATGACTTTTCCCAGAATGAGCAGATCCATAGCTAAAAGTTCAGCCTGGATGTTATGTTTGAGGTGTTGGATTGTGAAAGCGTGGACATGGGCGTAAACTTTACGTTTAAGAACCACCCCCCTCCCCCCCCAAAAAAATCCCTTGGTGTTATATCGCATGATCTTGGCGGACAATTGACATCAGAATTTCCTGAAATTACGCGGTCTGGAAATTTCTCGTTCAATCAGTTGATAGTTTGGCGAGCAGTGAGTGCCGTTGCACCGTCTTGTCATACAAACGGCATATATAATTACAAATAACATACATATGACAGTTCATACATGTGTGACACATGACAGCTGACACAAATAACCTGTGAAATATTCATAGTTAAAAAAAGAACCAACATATAGACCATCTTATATTTTATTAGCTTCCACCTAATAAAATCTTGTTCCAATATGTGCTTCAGTTCTTCCACATTTCTCAAAGATATTTTATGGAAGTAACAGCATCTCAAACTTCAGGTTAAGTATCAGACAAAGCCCTTTAAATCTATCACACCCCTACATTGCATATCTGCAAAGTTAATCCATTTTGTAACGCCGCACATTTTCTGAAAGAAAAATTGATGTCACAAATTGTCACAATCGAAATATCAGAAAACCTCTTCGCTTGCTTCCGTACAGCGTACAAAATGCGAAGTGACTTAAAAAACTAATGGGAAAGAACTTGCGATGCGTGGACGCAAAGGCTGCTCGGAACTTGGAATAAGGTATTGGCAAGATGGTCCAAACAATTTGAAGTCAATTTAATTTGGTAAAACTTTTATACTACCTTAATATTTTACTAAGTTTTATATGGACCTCCAGTGGCTGAGTGTTTGAGGCACCACACCACCAATCGCTTGAGAACGTAGGTGGGATGCAGGTTCGAATCTGGCTGGCTCCTCTGAAAACCCTTTGTAGTGCTCCCGGTTGTAATTCTATGGTGTTGTAAATTTCCTTGTGGCTATCTCGTCCTTGTATATTGACGATTTTATAAACAGACACCTGATGCTAAGCACACAAGTCAGATGTATATGTTCATTAAATAAATAAATAAACTTTTTATATATTTTAAAAAGGAAAAAAAAAACGAGAATTTTAAGAGATAAGAAGTTTGAGATAAATAAAAAACTTTTTTCTTGATAGTATTTTGGTTTGATTTGTGTTGATATTTTTTATTTTTGCTCCGTATATTATCAAAATTGAATGCAATTAGTTTATTTTCCTTCATTTAAGCCTTAAATCTACAGGTAAAAATATAATTTGCACTTGTAACATTTATCTAAAATTGAACTACAACTGGTTTCTTCAATTTAAAATATTTTGTATATGCGCAAATCTTACTATTTTGTACAGTAAGTGCGATGACAGCAATTATTTCACAACGTATCGCAGAAAAGTTTTATAATTGCTACTTGAAACATATTCACTGTTTACTAATGTTTTCAAAATATTACTGAATCAACAAATTTATTCAAAACGAATATAACAAAATGTTTTAAGAGAGTTTAACTTTATTTTTTTAGAAATAATACAACGTGTCATAGGATTTAAAGTGTTATTTGAAATTTTTTCTAGATTGTAACATATAACGTACTATGATTGACCACTGTAAAATCATCAGAAAGTGCTCAGATAGCTATCCGGTAGCTTAACCAGATGGTTTATAAGTATAGGTGCCAACTTTTACGCTTTTTTCCTACCACTATTTTTGGTCCGAAAAATTTGTCTTACTTAATCCTATGTTTTCGATGATTAAATAAAACAAATTTCTCTGTAAAAAAATAGTGTTAGGAAAAAAGCGTAAAACTTTGCAGCTATGTTTATACGTAAAATTTCGAGGTTTAGGAGGATTTGTACTATAATAAATTTTTATCTATCCGTCCGAGAATCCCAATATCAATATGAATTTTGCTAGTAATATTACATTTTATGTATAATAACATGAAATTATTTATATTAATGTTAACGATAAATCTCTAATAATAAATTTGTATCTATCCGTTCGACAATCCTAAGGTCAATATGAATTTTGCAACTAATATTACATTTTAAGCATAATAACACAATATAATTATTTATAATAATGCTAACAATAAATCCCTAATAAAACATTTTATATCATCTGTAATATAATATCCGATACCGGTGGTCCAACAAAGGACTATCATATGTTAAAATTTAAAATATGTTAAAGTTTAAGTTCTAAATGGCGACCACTATTGGAAAAATTCTGACAGTAGATTTATGTAAGAGCCCAGGGTTTTTTTTTACTTCTATTCTTGATTTTAGTTCCAAATATCAGCTATAGATGGCTCTGATAGCAATTTAAGCTCAATCGAAATCACTGGGCATTGATGGGAAGGAAAGGAGCTAAATAAATGGAGTGGATCATCACAAGATTGTATTGGCGAATAAGACTCACTCTTCATATCTAACCTATTTCCTTAGCATCAATGCCCGGTGATTTCGATTTTGGCCTCGATTGAGCGAGTTTTGCTCCCTGCGTCATCTATCGTTGCTATTTGGAACTAATTGGTATGCCGCAATAAGAAAACTCCTGGCAACTTACACAACCCGCCTGCAAGAATTTTTTTTAATATCAGGCACAATTTAAAAGTTATTGAATTTTAAAATAAGACAGTACTTTGTTAGACACTCGGTACAATACAATGTAAAATCTATTGAATAAATCCAATAATTAAGACTGGGGTATTTTAAATATATATTATGCAATAAAGTAGACACAAAAATAATCTTCTAATCTTATTTAGTACAATAGTTAATATTTCTATAAAAGCTCCTATTTAAAGGAGTAAACTTTGAAGCAAAAGAATTCAATAAGAAATCTTACATAAATTTTGTAATAAGATACTATAAGAAATAAAATAAACTATATGATTTTCTTTCGATAAACTAACTTTTTATATTTCTTCTTATTCCATATAGAAAACTGCATAAAGATTATTAATTTATATGAACAGCGGAAAAAAAGAACTTATGAGTAAAATTGAAAGAAAAGGGTATATTCACTTTAGTGTGAAAAGTACTTTCATTTAATTATATAAAAGTCAGAAAGTGGAAAAACTTATTGTTATTTTGTTTTTGTTTTATTTGCATAAAATAAAAGTTATATTTATGGTCGAAACAGCAGTTATAAATTTGCATTAATATATAAAAATGGTAAGTACTGCAAAATAAAGAATTGGGTTTATAAATATTAAAACAGAATAAAACTACCAAGAATATTTTAGAATTAAAAATGGAAAATAAGATAGAAATAAATGTACTGTAGAGATTTTTGTATAAACTAAAGGTTTATTGTAATTCCGTGCATTAGTTCTTCAGATATGACTATCGCCTAAACTCGCACAAATTCTACAAAATTTAGCTTAGCAGCACCATTTATTGGGCGATTACCACCAAAACCTAATCAGCAACAAATTGTGTCAACGTCTAACTGAATCCTAAGTTAGATGAATGTTCATGCAATAGTTCTTGAAATAATGCTATTGGGGAAATCTTAAAATAATGTTATTGGGGAAATCTTGCAAAATGCAGCATAGCAGCGCCACCTGTTGCGCGATTTACACCAAAACCTAAACAGCGCCAAATCATATAAGGGACTAACTGAATCTGAAGTTTGATGAAAATCCGTGCATCAATTCTTGATATAGATCTAATACGGCAATCGTGAAAAATACAGCATAGAAATGCCACCTGTTGGGCGATTTAAACCAAAAAGTAAACAGCGCTAATTTATATCAATTTATAACCGAATCTGAAGTTTGATAAAAATCCGTGCATTAGTTCTTGATATAGAGCTATTGCGGAAATCGTGAGAAATGCAGTATAGCAGCGTCACCTTTTGAGCGATTTACACCAAAAAGTATTTAACGCCAACTTATATCGTGGGCTAACTGAATATAAATTTTTATTAAATTTCGTGCATTAGTTCTTGACACAAAAATTTGTGTCACATACAGACACAGAGACAGACACACAGGCAGATATTTTCTAAAAACATGTTTTTTGGAATCTCTGACCCCTAAAACATGTAAACCACATCAGTGAACCATCACTGTGGAAACATTCCACATCAGTGTTTCCACATCAGTGTTTCCACATCAGTGGAAAACCGGAATTCGAAAATTTTCACGAATACAATAATTTCTTTTTGTAAGATAGAAGAAAATAAAAAATAAAATATTTAGGGTCTCATATCTAATATTCAATAAATATTAAGCTTAATCATTTAACAAAAATAACAAAACTGCGTTGTGCAAGTTTAGATGCAACCTATAGTCCCTCTGAGAGGATTACCAATCCACACTTGGACATAACGTCTTAACATTAAGTAACGAGCAATGCTTAAAATAAAAATTACTAATACACTCATTAATGTACATAAAGATTTATTTACGTGAATGAAAATATATACATGTGCATAAAATATATAAAAGACAAATTGCAATCGAATTAATCATACTGGACTTGTTATTCCTTCTTTTGTTTAATTTTGACACAGAAATTCATGCTACGACTTTTCCAAAGTCTTGATAAAAGTATCGTTAATCATTTTATTACACCATGTTCTAATAGTTACCATGATTATGAAAGACAATGTTTAACATTGATCACCAATAATCACCAATTAAAATTACAAATTATTTTTATTTGTATGTTTCTATAATTAATTATTAAAATAAGCATCATGTTTCTCTCCTATTAGTTAGAACATTTCCCTGACTAAAAAAATGTTTCTATGCTGGGATATGATAAATGAGGTTATTTTCCTTCCGGTTAGTCGATTTACATTCCGTCATAATATTCCGTATGATATCCAAGGAGAAGAGCTTTCTTTTCCTGTTTAACCCCTTGAGGACGAATGACCGGTATTCGTGCCGTGTAAGGTGCTCAGAATCGGGGATTGTTCTCACCAGTAAATTTTATTGCAAATTTTGCCCCATTTAATCCAAGCATTTTCCCTCTTCAACGTGGCAAACAATTCTGTTTTAAAAGACCGGTGATTAAAGATTTAAAATTCTGTAAAAGACGCTCGTCCCGAAGGGGTTAACCCCTTGAGGGGTGGTGGTATATTTATGAAACCACTTAATTTTAATTCCTAAATGCCACATTGATACCAGAATTTTGGTAAAAAAAAAACGGTTTATTATGTGTGTGTGAAATATTTTTTTTTTTCTTATTTATAAATAAATTTGTTTTTAAATTCTGGTATCATTCATTAATTTCAACACTTTAGAAATGGAATTGCTTTGTCCCTGAAAGGGTTAAGAGGCAAACACTATTGCTTAATAAAATCTTCATTAAACTTACTTTTTTTGTGACAAGACCTCTATGACAGGTATATTGCAGAGAATAGATTTATTACAAAAACATGTCTGATCCAACGTGTATATATGCAATTGTGTAGACTGCTCCTTTCTTCTGATAGGTGCTATCGCAGAGTGGTTGAAATTTCTTCTATATAAGATATCTACACGTAATCGTGATTGAATATGGTACCTTGCTGCTCTTTCCTAAATTTGCATATGCAAATGAGCGTTGTCTGCGATTGATGCCTGGGAACAAACTTTCTCCCGACTTCTTGAACTTTTGACCCGCCTTTAATTGGACGTACGTTCAGAAGTATCTGGGGTAGCTACCATAAATCGCGAGTAATTACCATTGTGATTCAACTGTCAACGTATCTTTTTCCGTGCTAATATTTTTTACGGTGACTGGAACCTTGGCCACACACAACGAATCAGACAAAATAAAAACAACACTTCATACAAAATTAAAACAATACAATGCAATTAAAACATACATACTTAATTAATGAATTATGAATCCACACATTGATAGCATTCGTTAGAATCTCAGCTCATGATTGTATGTTGCCTAAATTTTAATCTTTCATTATTTCTTAATATTTAAAACAGTTCAAACATTTCATGATTATTAATTGAATATACATTATTTCTGTGTTGTTTGGAGAGTGCATTTCTCCACAAGAATATGCCTCAGATATAGCTTATGAAATATTTTCCGACACAATAGGAATATTATTAAGGAATATTTTCATTTTAAATTTTTATAGGAATATTTCCACTTTACATTTTTATAGGAATTTATTCATCTACTAATTTTCGGAGCATTCTGGTTTTCAGGGTTATAGCAAATATCATTTTTTCTATTGAATATGTTCTCGGACTCCAAATTTTCCTAATGATAAAAACTTAGCTAAAAAACATCAAGTCAAATATGTTTAAATATCCAGAAATTTTAGTTGGTTTCGTCAATTATTTACCTATTTATTCCACAAGAGTAAAAAATAAAACGTTACCGGCGTATTTTGGTCATATAGTTTAGCGCATTTTGTGTTATAGTGCATATCGGCAATGACAATCAATTTCGTAAAATGTAAAGTCTTATCCCTCTAGTAAAAAGTACCTCAATCAGTTGTACACTATAGAATATAATGTTTTTTTTTTTTTTTTTACAATTTATAAAAGCGAATTTTAGACGTAAAAGACATAGCATTAATTTCGATAGTTAACATGCTATAGAAAATTATAATACCATGTATCATATTCGCAACATGCCGCATATATTTGCAAATGTTTGGTGGAGAGACTGACGAAAAAAAATCCTTAAACCTTAGACTTAGAATATAGTAAATAAATTAGATTACTTTTATGTACGTTATCTACATTGATATTTCATAAATATCATAACATTAATATATATGAATTTCTTTGTAATGTTTGAAATGTAACAAACAATGCTTATTCAGGGATAAGAGCTCCAATCCAAATGGCTGATTTTCACCATTAAATTTTACTAGTAATTTTGCCTTATTAAATCTCAGAAATTCTGTCATTAAATACGGCTAGAAATAATATTAAAACGTAGTGGTAGCAATCGGTCATTTGGGTCGGGGCACTCTCATCTCTGTTATTAGATGTATTAAAATAATTGCAAATGCTTCGTCAGAAATATACCATTTCTAAAATAATGATTATATTTTTAAACTTCGCTCTATATTTCTCTTTTACAAGTAAAACAATTTAATTGTTGGCAGAGGTCAAATCTTTAACTTTCTTACTTATGATATATTCAATTTGTTAAAAAACTTTTTATGATTATAAGGTTTGTTTTCTTCTGTAGGAGTAAGATATCTTTTGCCTCTGTTAAAACAACATACATATATATTTATATAGTCTCAAAACTAAGCATTATGTTAGGATTTTTTTAATTCATGCCAAAAGCAGAACTATTTATTTATTTATTTATTTATTTATTTTTTTACTGATTTTTATTGGTAATTTTTTTAAATTGTCTTTTTAAATATGTATTCTAATAATTATATGTTTCTCAGCTACAGTAAATATTTTCTGAAACAGAAACTTGTTACATCTTGCATTATTTATTAGCTTAGTTATGTAATTTTTCTTAAGTTCTTGTTTTATCCAAAAGTGAGGAATGTGGAACTGAAATGGAGTAAAGATTAAATATAAATATTATGCAGACATGCATACAATAATGCAATTACATTTAACAGTTGAATGCAGCCGTTATTTATGCGTGCATGTGTGTTGTATTATATTAAGGTATGTGTGTTTTATTATATTGTAGTATGTGTGTTTTAATGAAATTGAAGAGTTTAAAGTGCGATAAAAGTAATAACATAACACGATAAATATATGCTGTCTTTAGGAATGTTCATACTTTTACACGGCCATTTGGAAGACATTACTACTTTATTTAATTTGGAAAGACTTAGTAAAATGATTTAAAGTAAGTGGTATTAAACATAATTAAAAATATTGAAAAAGGAATAATTATAACTAGAGAACAGGAATTCTGCTTTTTCAGAATTTAATGTCGCCCCCGGCATTTGCATTACTTCATTTTCTTCTGATGTACCAATGGCTTCTATTATTATTAAACAGCCATTATAAATGAAGTGTTAGGCGAAGATGAAAGAGCAGCCGTAAAAAGTTAGAACTCTGATTTTCTGGTCAGAACGGGGGAAAAATGGCCATGTTTTTTTTACGGCTGCACTTCCATCTTCACCTAAAGCTTCATTTATAATGGCTGTTTCATAATAATAGAAGCTAGCAGCCCATCAGAAGAAAATAACTCAGTTAAGCGGGACTTTACTGCAGTACAAAACATATTTCAATTTTAAGACTTAAGGCACACGTTTTATTTTATGTAAAATGACGTCATTCGCATCCGCTTAAGAATTCCACATTTACGATCTACTCTTAAACATCTACAATAAAGCATGAATAGCATATCACTATCGCGAAATAATGCACAAATGCAGCAAAAATATTCCGTCATTCAAGAAAATCAAAAAAAAAAAAAGACCATCTAATGATTCATAGATACTTACAATTAAATATAGTATATAATAGCTCCATTGTTTTAACAGAAATCATTCATTTATATTTTTTTTTCAAAATAGCACGTATTTTAATTACATTTTCTTTCGGCTGTTACGAGAAAATAGCAATAAAAATATATAATTACTATTTCAAAACTATTTTCTTTTACTTTTTACAGAAACGGAGTACTTCCGTTCCCAATATTGAGCAAATGGCTCCAGAAACTGCAAAAAAATTTATATTTCAAAAATAAATGGGGATACAGTTTTCAAACAAAATTCATTTAAAAGAACTTTTTTTCTCCAATACGAAGGTATAAAAATTGAAAATGTGGTATGCTTAGAAGTTTAAAAAATTGCTAAAGAGTATTTAATCGTAATGCTTTGTTTTACGGCTAGCTACTGTACGGTAACGTTATTTTTTGGACACAAAATAAGCTGGGAGAAAGAAATAGCATTCCGTACCGGAGGCTAATAATGAAAATCAAAAGGTAAGTACACTAAAAAATTGCTATTTCTGCTGGACATAACTTTATAACACGCCACTGAAATATAGAATTATGCAAGAAATATTGTACACATTTATTAACCATTTGTTAGAAATATGTTATTTTAAATAGTTTTTCCTTTTATATTATTTAGAAAAAGCTATGTTATCATTTAATTTTTTTTTTGTCTTGACACAGTATAAATACTGCTTCTAATATTATTACGATAAAAGATACATTGAATATGATCATTCTTTCATTTTATATTGATTATTACATTATTATATTTTTAAAGCATCATGTTTCATTGCTTAGCCTTATTAAAGTTATTGAGGGCGTAAATTACGGACTATAGATCTAAAATATTGTTCATAACAAGTGTAACAATCGAACTGCAGCCATTTGGTAAAATGTTTTTTTTTCAAAAATCGCAAAAGATATCGACATTATACCAGAAAAATGATCAGAAAACTTAGCTGGTATAGGTCTTTTTCATAAAAAGAAAAAATATATATAGTTTGGGGAATGATGCCAATCAGTTACTACTGCAGCAATCGAGTTTCTTCTTGAAAGATCTAAAGACTGCTTGTCAAATGCAGTGAGACTTATTTCAAATGTTCTGTAAAAACAAATATTGGAGAAACGAAACAATTTTACACATTTGTGCTTTGTGTTTTACAGTTTAATAATTAATACGTTTTCACCGAACAGAAAAAACCCCACAATAAAAGAACATCTGCTTTATATTATTATTACTGTTTGTGCCTTTATCACTTTGGATGAGAAAAAGTCCTTTTAAAGTCGAAAAAAAAATTGAAAAAAAAAATATATATATTACGAAACACTTTAATGGATGTAGTTGAAATATCACGTTATGCTTTTTACGACATATTACTGGATTCGTACCACATATTAATCAGCCGCTGGTGATGTTGTATAGCAATCATACCACTTAGCACAAGCATCGCTAGTGGAGGTATGAACTCAGTGAAAATTTAGCAGCTGTAGAGTGATGATAATATTGTAGAGTCCAATCAAACTCTTATTTATTCATGATGAAAACAAGGCAGCGTGAGTGTTGAAAAAAGGCGTATGAAGAAAAATGTGGTTTTCCCAATTAAACACATGGAAACGTAGTCATAGGAAAACTGTTTATTCCATCAGAACATACCAACACTAAACAATTCCCACAAGATGAGAAATCAGAGCATTCCACTCGAGCTTAAACTAGTTACTCATGCGAAATAGATGTTAATTCACGAAATGATTATTCTGCATGGTTTAGGACACCGGGTAACAGGTTATGTAAACAATCAAACAGCACAAAAAACGTTTTCCGGGCTCATGCTCGAACTATTTATTAGGATGCGCAGAGGAAATCCGATTGAAATGGAAACTTCACGCTAACCAAACCAAAATCACGAACGAGCTTCGAAGTGAAACTGGGATCTTACACCCAGCGAATGGAGGGCGATCAAGAAACGTCACAGGAAAGAATCTCGACGCCGCTGAAGGAAGGACTTCGATGTGAAAAGGCTGACGCCTCGCAGGCGGGAAAATGAGATGAAATAGAATAAAAATGTAAAAATGGCTTTGATAAACATTCGAAAAATAAGTAACTGCGTTCAGAACTTTACAGTTTGGCAGACAATAAAAATTAATGAAGGGATTAAAAGTTTAGATTACGTTTTGGAATAAATTTATTATTAAGATACGCGTTTTAAAATTATAGGAATTTAAGTAGAAATAAATAATAGAGCATATTAAAAAAAGGAAATAATGAATAGGCCGGCAATCTATATATATAAAAGCCGTTTTCTGTGTGTATGTCCTTTATACAAATCTTAAATTTTTGACCGATTTGCACGAAACTTCATGTACATACGTTTTAGAACGTGGAAAAGATCCCTGTCTACTTTAAAAAATCATCAGAAAAACTAAATCATCTAAAAAACTGCTCAATAATTAAAAAAATATATAACTCGAGTATTTTTTTTTTTATTAGTCAATAAAAATTCAGACTCGACCGCTATATTTTTACATTTTTGAAATCGACGTCAATTCTAATTAGAGAATGAAAAAAATTCCTATACATATGTAAAATCTTTAACTAAACACGTGTTAAAATGACGTAGTATTCAAGTAATTGAATGATTTTAAAGTTAAAAAATCTATTTTAATACAGGAGTTTTAATTTCAAGAAAACATTTTAGGAAAAGAAAATGAAAAAAAAAAAAAAAAATCGTTTGCTAGATATGACGTCAAATTCTGTTTAACTGACTTTACTT
Organism: Maratus speciosus; assembly: GCA_963932465.1. Lineage (NCBI taxonomy): Eukaryota > Metazoa > Arthropoda > Arachnida > Araneae > Salticidae > Maratus > Maratus speciosus. The sequence continues at coordinate 137,302,587 of OZ010799.1, forward strand.
TCTAATGATGTTTTATTCTGAAGAGAGATTCTTCATCTTCTGAAATTAATCCTTATTATTACCATCCATAAAGTTGAAAATATATTTTTAAGCCACGCGAAATTAAAATTTCAGTAAATGCTAGGTCATTTGGGTATATTAATTGTTTTTTTTTTCGGCGTATTGTCAGAGAAATCGTATACTTCAGTTATTCTTGCTGAAGAAAACAAGCATTCTGGTTTTAAAAGCTGAAGCACATTACTATAATTACGTCAAAATGACGTGTCTTTCCCTAAAATTCAATTTCGCGAGATTTAAAATTAAATTTAAAAAAATTGAGGCTTTTCATAAACGTCAGGTTAAGCACTATTGCATGTTAATATTCTGTAATCAAGTTACATCTCAAGAATTCGCTAAAAATATGAATATAGCGTTATACTTTTATAAGCAATAGGTTCCATAAAAGGTATAAGTTATATTTGTTAAAGTACGCCAAATATTGAAATCCATTATCGAATCCGTTCTCAAGAATTCAAGTTATATGTACCAAGAACGGAATTCCCATTTGCATTTTATATACTTATTAGATCAGATTATTTTGAATAGTTTGATTTGATATCTATAAGTTTGTTTTCTATAAGACGTTGGAACAATCGAATGTGCGATTTTTAGAGGTTAAATTGCAGTAAATGGGAAGTTAATTGTTGTGTTAGGTTACTGCCACCGAAAATATGATGCCAGCGTTACCCATAGACATGTCTTTTCTTTATACTATTGCATTAAGAGTAAACGGGTTCATCTTTCGTAATCAAGTTGCACGCACCTTTTAAAATATCCATGCTTGAAAATTACTTTAAAATCCATTAAAATCAGAATATTCAGATACAATTTTAAAACAAATTTCATTTGAAAGAACTTTTTTCTATTCGACATTGTAAAACGTGAAATTGTGTGATGTTTAGAAGTTAGAAAAATTGTAATAAAGGCACAATTTATGGTTTAAGTCGTTGCCATCATCAGTATGATGTCAGTGTTTTTACTTTATAATGTAGATATATGCCATGCAAACGAGACTTTCACTAAATGCTGCGCGATTTGGTGGATTTTTTTTTTTCGTATTGTCAGGAAAATCATATGTTTTTTCTCTTACACCCGCCAAAAAAAACGCGTATTCTGTTATTAGAGCTCAGGGATTTTACTGTGGTTGCGCGACAATAACGTCATCTTTTCTGATTGTCTTTTTAACGATTTGTGGATGGGTGTGTACAAATTTCAGTTGTTGTGATGTCAGTATTATTTCATTTTAATTTATTTTACCTGGAAGTCTTCTTAAAATTGACACGGGCGAAGCCGAGTAGTTCTGCTAGATTAGAATAATTTAAATGAATTGCAAAAGTAAAAATTTTTATATAACACACACACACACACACACACACACACATATATATATATATATATATATATATATATATTCAAAATCTGTTAATCCATAGATCAAATATCATGTTCATACGTAAAAAAGGCTTTGAAGATACACTAATTCAAACTTTGAATGTTTTTGTTGATTTTCAGCGGGTTTAAATGTTACAAGATTCCTTAAGGTATGTAAATACCTTCGGGAGACCTTTTTTTGAAAAAATGAAAATTTTATCAAACACATGTGTTTTTAGTTAAAACAGGGAATAAAACTATGAATTCATCGAAATTTTTTATAGAATTTTACTTAACTTTTCAAATTTAGGCAATACTTAGTCAAATTTTAGTAAAGAAAATGTGTTTATGCCAAACCTTCTATAACGAAATCTATTTAATATATTTCCCTTTTTTCAACAATATACAGTGCGTCTCAAAAGTATATTGAGAAGCGATTTTTTGAAATAGCAGCTCAAAAAAAGAAGCCATAATCACGAAAAAAATAATAAGCTTATAGAATCATAATGGATGTTTATTACAAAAACAAAATACAGTATAGATCTTACAGAAATTTTGTACAAAAATAAAATTCAAAATAAGTTGTCCCATAAATATATGGACAATGAAGCGAATTGCTTTTATTACCACGGTATCAAAATATTTGCATTTTCTGCGGTCTGTACATGTCAAGTAACCACTTCGGAGTATAAAATCACTACTTGCTCTTCAATTGCCGAATAGTAAAAGAATGACTTGCAACATTATATTCTCCTTAATTGATATAGCTAAAATTTGCGTTTAAAGACTCGAAGGATTAAAATTTCTGATATTGCTAAACAAATTAAGAGTATATGATCCGGAATTTATGAAATTTTATCAAAAAGCGACAATGCGATTGCAAAACAACGTTCAGGTCGACTAAAAAAAAACATCTCTACGACTAGACAGAGAGATTTTGCGGGCAGTTTCGACCCGAAAGTAGTCTGTGCTTGAAACTTCGGAGACTTTAGGGTTTCCTATTATGAGATCTACTGTTTAACGTTGCATACAGGGAAACAAAATTTATAAATATCGCAGAATGTGTCGGACACATATGCTGAAAGTGAACCATAGAAATGCACGCATTATTCGAACTAAAAAACACTTGCCTTGAAAAGAAGAATTGTTGTTTCTTCAAAGACGAAAACAAAATCAATTTTGATGGCCCTGATGTCTGGGCATGCTATTGGCATGAGCTACGACGAGAATATCTTGATTTCTTTAGTAGACAGCAAAGATGGGATTCTACCATTGTGTGGGGCGCGATTTGTTTCAATGAAAGAACGGATATCGCTTTTCTTGATGGTCGACAGTGATCTTACGATTATTAAAAAGTCCTTAAAAATAAACTACTTCCATTTGGAAACCTTTTAGAGAGGGAAAAGAGTTAATCCGAAGAGGACAACGCGTCGAATCACTCAACAAAAGCTTGGTTTACGCAGAATCAAGTGACTGTTATACACTGGCCAACCATCAGCCCAGACCTAAATCCAAATGAAAACATTTGGGGCGTACTTGCACTAGATGTGTATGCTCATGGTCGTCAATTTTCTAGTATTCTGGAATTAAAGTAACAAGCAGAGCGGAATTGGTTATCTTTACAGCCAAACATTTTCCAAACACTAGTCTGAAGTATATTTGATAAGGTTTTCAAGATTATTCAAAGAAACGGGTCCAAAAGTTCGATTTGAATACAAAATACTCGAAAAGTACATATATTTTTAGGACGGTCTATTTTTATTTTTATTTTTTTTAATTCTATAAAACCTACAGTATATTTCTTTGTGGTCATAAAATTGTATAATAATTCCATTTGTTTATTATTTTTTTTTCGTGATTATGACATTTTTTGAACTGTTATTTCAAAAAATCGCCTGACCATATACTTTTGAGACGCACTGTATTAGCTAATCACTTACCTGTGTTATGAAGCAAAAGATTCGCAATACCTCTTAAATTTACTAATATATACCAAATTTTTTATACAAAAAATGATAAAAAAATGTGTATTTTTCAATAAAAGTAGTTCTTAAATTAATATATGCAAAGTTACAAGCTATATTTTGCTTCATAACATACCAACAGATAAGCAGAAGCCTGTTACAAAATTTTATTTCAATATCTTAAAACTTACTAAGAAATGATGATTCTCGTAAACGTACACATTGAAAAAAGCAGTATTCCAGGAAACGCAAATTAAGATTTTGATATAGCGCACAAAATTATGTATAAATTTACAACTTTCAAATCCATTGTAGGTGTTTATGTATTTGTGTATATATTATATATTTGCATATTAAAATGTATTTTTTATCTTTCTGTGGCTCTTTAAACGGTCACTTCTAGTTTCAGAAAATTCATTTCTGGTTTATATTTTGGGCCATACTTTTGCTTCTGAACCAAAAGTAAGGGATTTTTGGAACCCTAAATGTTTGAACTTTAATTTAAAATAATTAAAAAGTAATCAAAATTTTTCGCAAAAACAGAGATTTGAAGTTAGGCACATACCTTAACACTAGAACCGTCGGCTATTTTAGTCAATTTTTATTTTTTAAAAAAAAGTGTTTAACACCAGAAATTTTATTTAAAACTATTTAACTTATTTAATTAGCCTATTTTTGTGCTTCATACATATAACATATCTTATGAAAAAACGTCCTGGTTCGAATCGACTATTATCAATTTTGGCAGGGGTCAAAATGAACCCTAACGGCGGTTCTAGCACACGCAGATCAATAAAAGACATTTAGCAAGTTGAATATAGCACCCTGCTGCAGCTTATCGCACAAAACTTCGGATTTGTTGTTCTTTAAAATATTGCAAATTATTAATTCATAGCAGTAAAATCTTAATTAGTGTTAGCCCTATCTTAAAATATACAAAAAAATTAAACAAAATAAAACAAAACAAATAAAAAATAATTCTGCCCGCTCAATTAAACTTTTATATTTATTTTGTGTTACAGCTTTAGTCTTAATGCAAAAGACATCAGCAGTAAGAAAGATTTAAAGGGGGAACACGAAAGTAAAACACTGCTTGAAAAGATAAAAAAATATATATGGTTTTCCTCCAATGCTCGTCTACATTTGTTACCGGGCGCCTCTGATCTCCATATATTACAGGAGATCTGTCTTCCTTTTTCCCAACATGATTTCCAGTGGTCAGCGCGGAAGAATACAAGGACGATAATTTTAGTTCGCATTCATGGCAAAAAATGGTGCTTATCGTATCCCCTTACATGATTAGAATTTTTTTATCAATTCGATAATTATAACTTAATTACAGAAGCATAAATTAGGTTAATAGTAAATAAGAACAGTAATGTCTAGCATTGGTAATACAGGCTGTTTTTTATCTTTACCTTACATGCTTCATTTGTCTTGCAAGCATCTGACCGCCGACTAAAAACTTCTGTTATATATGGAGCTCAGTGCCGGCCGCATGTGAGGAAAGTGGTGCTAGCATGTGCTAACAAATTTACCACGTAGTGAGCAAAAGTACTCAAAGCATATAATCACTCTATATGTTAATCACTGTGTTAATTCGGGAGTAGTCGCGTATCGGTTTCTTTTGCCGCCCATATAAATTATCTTCTCCCTCCCCCCGTTACAAATACAATGAACTTCAAATTTATATATCTATTGAAATATGATATTCGAATACTAAGTGAAATATGTTTCGTATTTTACATTTTCTGTATGCGGGGGTCGGCGACAAAGAGATCGAGCGCGACTAATAACGTTCTAAAAAAAAGGCGCTTAAACTCTCGGGTTAAAATTCGCTTAAGAGAAATAGTTGAAATAGATTGTATGATTTTATATCTTAAAATTCTAATTGAAATAAAGTATTTTCATATTTTAAAAGAAAATCTTCTCGGTTTACATTTATCAAAGTAAAATAATATAATTATGAAAATAATTGTAAACAATATGTATAATATGAAGGGTGTTATTAAGTACCACTTGCTTTAGAATTAAAATCTTTTCACACATTTCCAAAAATGCATATATTTTACGCCAGAGATTTGACTATTCCACAAAGGTTGTGAATCAAATGGCTATCTAAAATATATAAAAATATCATACATTCCGTGTAAAATTAGTTAAAAAAACTTTTTAACAAATCTGATTTTGTGCATGTTTTAAATTTTTCAATTAAATTCGATGACATATTTGTTATTTCTGTTGAATTCGCATTTGAGTAGTTATTTTCATTGTTTATTTTATTTAAATACAAATATTTTAAATAGCCTATGTATTAGGATGAAAATATTAAAAAGTTACCTTTAGTAATTTCCTTCAAGAATATACATGAGAAATGAAAATAGTAATATATTTGTAATAGTTTGAGAAAAATAACGCGAAAAGCCTTTTATTATTCAAGTAACATAGAATTATTGCAAAATTTCTATTCCTTTATAATAGAATCAAATAAGGAACGATGCGATCTATTGTATTCCTAACAATAAGCAGTTATTATATTTTGTATTTATTATAATTTATATATGGCATTGCTAATAAAATTTTCAAGATTGTTAAAATCTTCTAAAATTCATTTACTTTATAAACATTACATACAAAAAAAAAAAACTTCATTTATTATAAATATATTAAAAGGCTTGTACTGCAGTTAATTTATTGAATTATTGACTTTTCGAAGTATTACTTAAAAAAATATTATTCTAAAAAATTTTCGAACCAACATTTACTGAAAGAAAAACATATTTGTTATCGATATAGGCTGCTGTAAATAAAAGAACTTATAAAATGTGAAATAAAGTATAAGATAAAACACAGCTTCCAGACATTTTATTTCGTTAAAGTCAATTCAGAAACGTATGACACATGAGCTTTAAAAATGGCAGTATAAGCAGAAAAGCAAAAGCAAATAAATGAAGAATGACGAAAATAAAATGAAGTACCTTTATTCTTAACCAACCCTTTAAAGGGGAATAAAAAACTGACATACTCTTCGTCTGAATCTCTTATTCTGCTAGAAGAAGGCTGAATAAAATTTGAAAAGCAAAATATTTAATATTTCAAGGAATAGAAGATCGATATATAAAATTTGATAACATAAATTGTTTTGACTGTGAAAAATAAAAAAGGATGGGTTTTTAAACATTTTCAGTATATTTGTTGCATTTTCCAAAATTGTAACTATAGATTGTATTAAAATAGCGCTAACCTTTAATTAGTTCCCCTGTATGTATTGAAACAAAAAAAAAAAAAAATACATGTAAATTGTATATTTCTGTAAAACTTAATTTAACTGCAGTCATTGCCGTAGGAAAAACTGTGACACTGCAATAATATTAAATATACAACGATACCGTTAACATAATTTTGTGATAAAGATCGGTACATTATACGACATTCTAATTCCAAGTTTAACCCATTAGCATGCATTTCAGGAACTTTGTTTTTAGAAATAAAATTCTGAAATAAGGAATTCTTTCCATAAATAGTGGATATTAAATTTTGTACTATTTAATGGCATACGTTTCATGACCAAGTAAATTAAAAATTCTTCCAAATTTTCGGATTGCATTCGGAATGTCTGAATAAAAAAGAAATTCTGAAATGACGCAAATATAGGCTAATCTTGCAAATGGGGTAATACCAACGCTGGTGCAAAGTATAATATATTTTAATTAAACCGCATTTATACGCATTTGCTCAATTAAAAGTTACAATATGTAAACAAAATTATTTTATTAAATTATATATATAACATATAATCCCTCTTCTCTTAAACTATAAATATACATTTTTAAATAAGCAAAAATGCTATTGATGTTTAAGGAATTTATTTCCGCTCTTTGATGGAATTGTTTGATTTGTTAGTTTGTAGTCGATATATGATTTAATTTAATGTCGAATATAATAAGAAAGATAAAGAAATTTAAGTAACATAGATGCATACTAACTAAAAATTTATATAACTAAAAATCGTCGTACTATGAACGGGGAATACAGCGTCGTCTAATATCTGTTCTGGATTGCATTCGTGTAATAATAACGCCTTCAAAAAATTAAAATTGAGACATAATCATTACACGATCATTAAAACAGTTTAAAATATTTTCATTTAATAAAATATTAATGTGTAATTGAACAAATATCATAAAATTAAACAAAATTATACACAAGATTTTATAAATATCCCGCCGAATGCAATTTGATGTTCAATATAATTTACGTCAAATGAAGTAATATCTTACCCTTTTATTTTACTCCATATCCGAAAGCCCTGAATAAAAAATATTTATTTATAATGTTTTAGGCGACAAAACAACGATGTAAAATTGAATGAAAATATGTTTATCAACATCTTATGGGTGATTAAATAATATTTTTATTTTATCTATTCAAATACAGGAAGTGGAACAAGCTTGCTCTTTGTTCTTTATTTAGTTGTAGAATATAGAGTTATTTATTATCAGGATGGCATCTATAAATTTTCATGATAATCTTATTTTTCTTTATGGAAAAACACATAAAACTATCTCAAACTTTATGAGTATTTTAAGGAAGGAGGAAACAACTGATGTAAACTGAGGAAAGATGGCGAAAAAAAGTTAAAACATTTTCTTTTGACAGGTTTGTTTTTTTATGGATTTTTTTTCCATTAACTTCTTCAGGGACGATACTTTTATGGTGAGAAAAAGAATGACTTATTTTTTTACGATTTATTAATTTTATATTAATAGGAATTCACACCCACCAAAAATAAGTAAATAAATAAATAAATAAACGTTCTCATTTGTGTCCACTGGGCATAAATTGTTATTAATGACTGACAAGATTTCCTTCTATATATATATATAAGAGTAACGATTTGGAAATGGGCAAAAGATTTGGAAATGGACCAAAGAAAATCTGCGTAGATGCCGCGAAACACATCTCATTGATCAGAGCTTTCTGCCTTTTCATAGCGGGAATTGTGCTTGGAGGAAACCATGAAAGTAGAGAATTTAGATAGGATGGATGGAGAAAGAGAAGAATCTGCTACATTTCGATAGATTTTTTTTTTAATTTTTTGGGGGGTGGAGGGGGGTGTCGATGCCAAGTGATTTTTGCAGAAAGAAAATAATTTCCATTAACTAATAGTGGAGCAGATCCCCCTAGTCTTATAAAATAACAAACTAGCAATAAACGTATTTTTTACATTTCTACAAATTATTAAAACTTAATATATTTAATATACCTGATATTATTTTTATCAAATATTAATAGATTTGTTCAAATATTCCAACAATATTGACTACCGAAAAATTACTTCACACTTTTTATGTAACTTCTAGATCAAATATAAAATGTTTACATCTCTTGTTGAAGGATTCTGCAGTGAATACGTTATTATCAAATTTTTGTTCTTTTCATAATGGACACTAATCATAATTATAAAAAACTAAAAGTCCACATGTGTGGCTAAGGACGTGAAGAGGTTAAAGAGGTAACTATACCTCAAATACAGGGTTGTTATAATCAAAGTTCGCCTATTCAGAGGGCTCTAGAGCCGATTCTATGGCTCCAAACGAAACAAAATTTCACTAGTACGTAGTTGAAGAGATGCGCTCTGCGAAAATCGAAAAAAAAATTAGTTACATTTTTCGTCAGTAGGTGGCGCTACGCCAATATTTAAGGCGATGTTTGCAGATTCATTATATCAATTTCAGTCAATCCAGACGAAGTACACAAATTTAAAAGTTTCAACAAACTTCGAGGAACTGCGAATTGTTATAATTAAAGTTCACCTAATCAGACAGCTCTAGAGACCAACTATGACTCCAAACAATACAGAAAAATGAATATAATTTCGTGTGATGTAATCTGCATCAACAAAAATAAAACATGTCGCTCGGCAACGAGGAAATAACGAAGAATAACAATACGCATGCTCAATGAATCCTGCACCATTTTCAATAACGCATTTCATTCTCAGAATTGTGCTTTCTACAGCATTGCGTAAACTGTCCTGTGAGACTGAGAGAATATGAAGTCTAATACCGTCTTTCAGATTAGAGATTGTCTGACATCTGTCTTTAGATACAGAATCTTTCAAAAATCCCCACAACAAAAAATCGCATGGCGCTAGATAAGGGGATTGTGGTGGCCAGATTGTTTGAAAATAACGACTTATGATGTGGTCTTCTGTAAAATGGCTTGTTAAGAAAATCCGAACTTCTCTTGTAATGTGCGGTGGTGCACCGTCTTACATAAACACGATATTTTGAAGGCACCCTCGCTGTTGCAGCTCGGGAATCAGAAAATTTGACAACATATTGAGATACCTTCTCCCATTTGCGGAACATGTAACGGGTTCTGTAGATGGTAGTTCCTCAAAAAAATATGGCCTTATCATAAACGTAGCTGTGAAACCGCACCACACCGTCAGTTTAGCTGCATGCAATGGAACTTCTTGGACAACATTAGGATTCTCTTTCGCCCAAATTCGACAGTTGTGTGTGTTCACTTGTCCGTTTAAGGGGTCTCAGGACTCTTAAAGCTTTAAAATTTTTGAAATTTTAATTTTTTTAGATGTTAAACGCCTATCTTTTCTGAACATTTTGATATAATTGTTTCCTTGAAATTCATATTAGAACTGGAGTTATGGCTTTTACATTTATACACTTTCAATAGCTGAAGCGTCGTTTCGGAAACTTTGAAGCCATTTTTCTCCAAATGACGTTTTTGGGCATAACGAGCGCGATATCTCAAAAAGTTATGAATATTTTTTCATGAAATTTTCAAAACATATGTTTCATGTTATTCTGTATAAACTGAACCTAAAATTTTCTTTTTAATGTTCAAAACAATATTTTTTTAGGTGATTATACTGTTGAAATGTTCTTAATTTTGCATTAGCTAAATGCAACTTTGTATAAAAAATATAAAAAAGCTTTAAATACAAATTTATTTAGGTTCAGGATATTTATTATAATCTGCAGTATAAGTAGGTACCAAAATTTTCATTCTAGTTGCAACACTTATTTTGTAATCGTGCGCGTAGGCTGTTATGCCGATTTTTTGCTCGAAAAATGTCTAACAGTTTGGAACCCCCTGTAAATGCTAATTCTGTATCTTATAATTTTTTAAATACATGAAATGAAAGAACATACTTATATGTTTTATTCCAATTAAAATTATCTCTTAAAATCAAATATATTTTAAGATATTAAATGTTGAAAATGGTCTTTTTTTTTCATTTTTTCCAATTTTAAGAGTCCTGAGACCCCTTAAATAAAAATGCGCGTTATCAGTCCACAGAATATTCCAGGGCCAAGAATTGTCCACATTCATTTGTGCAAGAAACTGTAGTGAAAAAGATATCCGACTTTCGATATCACCCTGTATTAGTTGTTGCACCCTCTGAATCTTGTATGGATAGTAGTGCAAAATTTGACGCATCGCTTTTCTCACAGTGGAAATCGGCATATCGACTGCATTCGAAATAGCTGGCACACTTCCATTACCAAATAATGACTGGCTTACTAAATCCACGGCAGCAGTAGCAATATCTTCAATGCTAGAAATGTTTACCTTTTTCGTCCTCTGCCAGGAAGAATGTCGAGTTATCCTGTTTCCTCGAACTTTTTAATCATTTTGTGAACTCCACGATCCGACATTGGTCCACGTCTAACATCTTTTAGTTTCCGGAATTCTCGAAGAGCTGCAGCTGCGTTGCTCTTATTTTGATAAAATAACTTTACAAGAAGTGCCTTTTCTTTCAAAGTTACCATTCTCCACAAAGCGTAGATTCAAATGCTTTTCAGAAACAATCAACTGTTCCAGTGTCAAAGAAATCACAGACACACATTATCAGCAAGTTTTAAATCGTCAGGTGGTTAGAAGGGTATTTTAACTTTTCGAAGTTGCGATGTCACTTTGACGTCGTTCTTCGAAAGTTTGAATAAAATGTGATCTTTTTCAAGCGTGGGGTGAAATTTTGTGATTTTGTGTGTTTCATCTGGATTGACCGAAATTGATATAACGAATCTGAAAAAGTTTTTTACCAACTGTGAAATAAAATTTGATGTATTTTGTTTTTTACAAAATAAAGGAATCTGCAAATATCGGCTTAAATATTGACGCAGCGCCACCTATTGACAAACATCTTAACTATTTTTTTTTCGATTTTCGCAGAGAGCATCTCTTCAACTACGTACTAGTGAAATTTTGTTTCGTTTGGAGCCATAGAACCGGCTCTAGAGCCATCTGAATAGGCGAACTTTAATTATAACAACCCTGTACAAGTTATTAGCACTTAATTAACTACTGTACAAATAATCCATAAAATATGAATATTAAAATATTATTTATGTATTTCGCATTTCAATAAATATTAATTCAGTTGCTTAAAAAATAAATACAAACATTCAAAACTAGCTATTTTCTAGAATACATGCGATAGCTGACATAATTTTTCTACCTATTATATAACGGTTCTACAAGTGACTCTTGTGATATATTATTTATCAACATTTTAATACTATCACAAATATAAGATAAATTATCAAACAGTTAAATAAATTATCTTAAATACAGGGTTGTTATAATTAAACTTCCCCTATAAACAGCATCCTACAGCGCAAACGGGAGAACGGAATGCAATGAAATTTGGTATATAGACTATACAGGAGATGCGCTCACGGAATTTCGAAAAAAAAATAGTTCCAAAGTGTCCACCAGATGACGCTTTTTACGGAAAAAAACATGAAATTTAACACAATAAACGGCCAAAACAGCCGGTTTTACATTTTATTACTCATAAGTCTTGTTCTGGATTGTTAATATTGTTTTTGTCGTTTATTGTGTTAAATTTAATGTTTTTTCCGGGAAAAGCGCCATCTGGTGGACATTTTGGAATTAATTTTCCTTTTCGAAATTCCGTGAGCGCATCCCGTGTATAGTCTATATACCAAATTTCATTGCATTCCGCTCACCTGTTTGCGCTGTAGGATGCTGTTTATAGGAGAAGTTTAATTATAACCACCCTGTACATTATTGAATTTCAGTTACAAAGACATATTTTTCTGTGCTACATTGTTTACGACAATTTTCCCTAATTGTTCTAAAATCACTGTAAAAAATCTATTGATTTTACAGAAAAAACTATCAACCAGGACATTGCAAAACTTGTTTTAGGAGGAATCGTTCATAATGTTTCAACTGCTAGATTTATTGTGTGAAGCATTATTTACAAAGTTTCTCCACATGATAAAGGGCAATTCCGTCGTAACTGATGTAACATTTTATCATCGAATTTTGTTTTCAAATCTATGTAGAAATTTTACTAATAAAGCTAGAACAGATTTTTTACAAATTAAAATATTTCTTACCAAGGTCTTAATACCCAAATACCTGCAGATTATTTCAATCTCTCTTTGAGACTCCAAAATTGCAATTCAAAATTCTGACTAACATAAAATATACAAACATTTTGGAAGCTGTTGAAATTTTGGGGCGCTATCTTTTTAAACGTATTTAACTCGTCCCACATTTCTATTACACATAGGTATTTCGTTTAGATATGGATCGCGGATGTTCAATGAACGCTGAAACACAAAGTATAATGCGAAGCAAATAGGGTGCATGCATCACACTTAAGAAATACAGTGAGGATGGTATTTGATTCATATGGGGATTAACATGTTAATACAATAACGCGTGATGCAAAACAAGCTCAACTGACAAAAATAAGTTAAGCTAAATCAAGTTATTAAATGCACTTTCATATTCATGATTCGTACGAACAGCAATATGTTTATACCTACTTCTGTTTAACTAGTTATATTATAAATTGCTTAAATCGAGTAAATATAAAGCACTTTTAATAAGTCACGGACTCTAAATTGTGAACACTCAATGCGCAATATATTGTACCAATTTATTGTCTTCAGTTAATGTACTAGAAACCGAGAATTTAACGACTAGTACAGAGTGTTCATAATTTTGGAGCGTTCGGTAAATGTAGATGACTGCCTAGTAGGCTTATCAGATGAAGAAACCAAGTCTGTAGAGCATTAAACGCCTCCCCTGTGTACAGATCATTGACATTCTGCAGCACTACATTTTTAATCGTATTTAACTCGTCCCAAATTTCTATTACACTTAGGCATTTCGTATAGATATGAATTCGCATGGGGCAATGAACACGTAAAAACAAAATGTAATACGAAACAAATAGGGTTCCTGCAACAGATTGATGAAATATAGTGGGAATTGTATTTGTTTCATATGATGATCAACATGTTAATACTATAAAGCATAATATAAAACAAACATAATAAACCATAATCAAACAGGGACAAAAAATAAGATAAAGAATATGGTTTTTATAAACAAGATTGTTATATTTTTATTTTTATTCCGTATCAAAAAATAAATATACAATATTAATTTATAATGCTGGGCTGTTGCAAAAAACTTACGAGTAAAATCAATTGTAAAAGTTTTATTAAGTTAGGGATGAAAATGTTATTGCTATTTAATCTTATGAAAGGCAGAAAATGGAACATTATGTCCGTTCTTATGTTTTTTTTTTTTTACATAAAAAAGTTATTTATAGTAGAAAGAGGAGTTATAAATTTGCATTATCTTCAAAATGCAGTAAATAAAAATAAAGAGAATATAGGACTGAAAATTTAAAGAGAAAAATGTGTATTTAGAATAATAATAATGAGAAAAATTGAATAGCTGAAATAAGAAACAGCCATTTTAAAAAACAGAAAACAAAGAGAAAGTTGATTAGCATATTTTACATAAAATAACAATAACATACTGTGGAAGGAAGGTTAAAAATTACGATTAATCATTAAACATTTGTATATTAGCTATAGAAATGCAACTATTTATTGATCAATCTATATAAAATAATGCAATATGATCTAGTAATGGGATTTAATGCAATGTAGTTTCCGGAATAGTATAGTGTATGTAAAGTAATATAATTATGATTGAAAAAAAACCCGACTTTTTCATTTTTCAGTATAGAAGATTTATGAATTCATTTTTGCTATTTTTACGGCAATTTTGTATGTTTGTACGTACCAATACGCTTTTGTTTGTGATTTCTTCCAGTTTTAGACATCTACAGCGAAATATTTTTCTTAGTGAAAATTTATGCGGGTGAAAGAGAGAGATGCAACACAATAACTAACAAAAGTGTTTTTGATTGAAATTTAAATTTTCATGTAGGTTACTGTCGTAAGAACTGATTTATATACTTCATATGAAATTAAATAGAAGGTTTGTTATCAAAACCATTTTTTAACTGTTTTCTAACAGCAAAAAAATTAAAGTATTTTATTCGATTAAATATTTGTATTTCTCATCCTTTGCCGATAGGAAAATAACGTTTCAGTAGGTCGTGACATAATTCAGTAAAAAAAAAAAAAAAGTCTATATATAAACCAAGAAATAAACAAGTTGGAAATTGCTCGTCAAACGTGGCAAATGAGGTGCGTTCGTACTATAACTAGTTTTATAATTATTTTTTGCACCCCATATTGTACTGAATGTATAATTTTTTGCACTTCATAAAGCGCATAGTCTGATACATCATTAAAATGCACTTCCAATATTTTTTTTCCCATTCCCCGTAATGTAAAGAAAAACTTTTGACTGTCCCTATAATTAAACTATGCATCCGATTTTCCTAAAATTTGAAAGGGCTCGACAAAATTTTGCAACAGTTATATCTTTAAAATTTCAGATCATTCGGAAGGCTCTAATATCATTAAAATCCACTTGCAATAATTTTTCCCATTGGCCGTAATGTAAAGAAAAACTTTTGACTGTCCCTGTAATTAAACTATACATCCGATTTTTCTAAAATTTGAAAGGGCTCGACAAAATTTTGCAACAGTTATATCTTTAAAATTTCAGATCATTCGGAAGGCTCTCATATCATTAAAATGCACTTGCAATAATTTTTCCCATTGGCCGTAATGTAAAGAAAAACTTTTGACTGTCCCTGTAATTAAACTATACATCCGATTTTCCTAAAATTTGAAAGGGCTCGACAAAATTTTGCAACAGTTATATCTTTAAAATTTCAGATCATTCAGAAGGCTCTAATATCATTAAAAAGCACTTGCAATAATTTTTCCCATTGGCCGTAATGTAAGGAAAAACTTTTGACTGTCCCTGTAATTAAACTATACATCCGATTTTCCTAAAATTTGAAAGGGCTCGACAAAATTTTGCAACAGTTATATCTTTAAAATTTCAGATCATTCGGATCTCTGTAATATCATTAAAATGCACTTGCAATAATTTTTCCCATTGGCCGTAATGTAAAGAAAAACTTTTGACTGTCCCTGTAATTAAACTATGCATCCGATTTTCATAAAATTTGAAATGGCTCGACAAAATTTTGCAACAATCATATATTTGAAATTTCAGACCATTCGGTTGGATAGTTTTTGCTCTGTTACATGCGGACAGACGGACGGACGGACGGACAGACGGACAGACGGACGGACAGACGGACAGACGGACGGACTGAACGACAACTATAGGTGCTACGTATTTATATAATTACGAACGCACCTAAAAACGACTTTTAGGTTATGTTCATCATTAAGTTTAGTATTCTCGCGAATTCATTTTTGCTATTTTTACAATTTTGTATGTTTGGACGTATGTATGTTTCTTTGTTGATTTTTTTTTTATAGTTTTATGCATATATACAACCCAATTTTGCTGCTTTTAGGATAATATATGTGGTTGAGCGAGAGAGAGCCAACACGATAACACTCAAAATTGTTTTTGATCGAAATTTCGATTTGCCGGTACGTTGTAGATAAATATCGGAAGAAGCGATTTATTTACTTTAGAACAAATCGGATAGAAAATTTGACCTCAAAACTTTTTAAACTGTTTTGTAACTTCATCCATTTTGTCGTCCTTCTAGAAAATTAATTCTAAACCTACCTCCTAAGGAAAAGAAACACAAACCGTTAAAGAGTCTCCATCTATTTGACGCGTGGAAAATACGTCGAAGACAATTCCAATATAAGAACAAAAAGATCTTTTTAAAACACCGTCAGAAAATATTAAATGCGCTAGGCCTTCGAAAGATCTTAGTCTTTCTTTGTCAGGCGCAAGGAAGACGTGATTCTACTATGAAATTTTACTTGAGAATTGGAAGTATCAGTCTGAGACATCTACTTAAACGCTGTAAACGCTGCGTGGAAATGTTTTGCTAAATTATGGACAGCAAAATAAACAAGTAATATAAAAATTTTGTTTTTAAAGTCAATTCCTACTTAGCTCATCAAAGAAAAATTTAATATAATCCATTAAGCTAATATTAGTTTTTGTTGCATTAAAATATCTCAATTTGTCGATTTTCTATAAGCAAGCAGGTTTGTAATGGAACTCTATGGGAATTTGGCGAAATATTAGAGATATCGCCAAGTTCGCGTCACTTTTGGCCGCCAAATTTGGCGATATATCGCCAAGTTGACGACAAACTTGGCTGTATTTGGCGACAAAACAGGGTCCCCCCTATGGTAACCACTTATTAAAAATACTTTAATTGATCTTCAACAACCAATGGCCGCCATTTTGTTTCCCATGCAAAACTAAAATTAATTAATTAAAACTTAAGTAATTAATTAATATTTGAAAAAAAACTGTATTAACATCAATTGTCATCCAGTACAAGCTTAAAAAAGTTTATTTCAATTTGATAGGATGAATAATGAGTATTTTATGAACGATTGAAAATTTGAACAAGATAAATATATAAATAAATAAATAAATATAGGGAGAGTGTGAGCTAATAGTTGGAATTGAAAATGAAAAAAGAAAACACAGTTTATTCTAAATTTTTATTTGAATGTCACAAATATATATTTTTTCTTTATGCTTCCTAACATATATAAACATTCTAAGAATTCGTGGGTAACTCGGAATAGGTTATATTATGTTTCCGCTTATGGTTATATTATATTTTCGTAGAGCACAAAATAAGAAATTCCAATATTTGAAGCATTTAAAAAGCAACCCAAGTCGTTAGGGAGCCTACACCTTGTTGATATATGGAAAATACGTGGAAAGCAATTCCAATATGAATGAATACCATCCGGAACATCGAAATTAATCTTCTTTTGAATACTAAAAATAATTTTAGAACAATTTATTTGTTGCTAAAATGTTTCGTTGCAAACTGAATGTGTGCTTTGTTACTGCCAGATGTCATATCATTTGCGGCAAGTAAAAAATTACATTAAGGCTCCATAAATATATAATTTTTGAATCTATTAAAATGAACTTAAACAGCATTTCAGTCAAAAGTAAATTTTTCTTGTTTCATTTAAATATTTTTATTAGCGACAGAGTCTTTTTTGTGAGAAATATGCAGGTTTTCGTAACACATTTTTAAAAAAATATTGCAGTTGTTATCAATTAAACACTGAATATAAAAATCACATAATTTCAATTTTTACATCCTTTATTTGAATATACATATGTATATACTTTTAAAAGAAATTTGTTTGAAAATTGTAGCTGAATCTAACAAATTTTTATGAGTTTATAAACAATCTTTAAGCTTGCTTTCATAAAAGCTATCCAAACAAGACACATTTGTTTGCCTTAGTGTTGTAAATTAACAAAAGCAGGCATACCTTATTTGGCAGTTGATTGTCCAGAGCAAATCAAAATCATGCTATATGCATAGATTATGAAACACCTTCAAACACTAACAATATATTGCACACAATGAAATAAGATTTCTAAATAAGCAATTTCAATAAAGTGCGCTCCAAACTATAGACCATTTTCCCTATAGACCATAATGTAACGAAATTCTTAAAATTTTCCTGTACACGAAATATAAATGCTAATCACTTCATTTTCTATAGCTAAAATTCTATAGGTAACCCTATAAAGTTATTAACACCGCACCTTCTTATACTTGATTCTTCTTATACTCTTAAAATAAAATTGTATTTTATACATATTAATGACCAATTTATAGAATAAAAACGATGTTATTTTTTTATTTATGTTAGGTATGATAATATTGTGAAAACGCAACGTCAATACTACTTTAATAGTACAATTCGTTATTTGAAATATGTATTTTCATTGGTTAGAATTGCATTATAGTAATTTATGTGTTTTACTTGAAAGAAATTCAAATAAATTATAAAACCATTTAAAAAAATACAAAAAAACACATACATTTTTTTTTTTTTTTTTTTATAATTCATTCTATTTTACAAATTCCTCAAGCAATCAACAGATTCTTTGCCTCAAATATTTTATGCAACTGTTAATTAGAAAATAGGTTTTTGTACTGCATGTAACTATTCTCTTTTGAAGAATCATTTACCATTGTTATTTTAATTTTTTATAACATTTTATTCAAATAATAGATTTTCTCCTGGGGGAGTAAACCAATTTTTAAAATAAGACTGGTCATGAAGATTTAGAAACACAATTTTAGAAAATTTCAATCCATTTCACGATTATTATATGTTTAATCAAAATGAATAATTAAGTTAATTTCTTCAAATTTCACGGAAACATCTTTAATGGGTCTTAAATGTGATGTTGGATGCTTTTGATGTGGTAACTGTATTGAAAAGTTACAAAATTTAATATTATAAATGTATTAGACTCACCTGCACAAAAATGTAAAAAAATAAAAAAATAAATGTACTTAAATTTACGTCAGTTTTTAATCATAAGCAGGTCCTTATATAAAACTGGAACGCAAAAGGTAACACTTTCACAACTTCCTCTTATTGGCTGTATTTATGTATATATATATATATATGTATATTCAAATAATGTCTAATTATGATCACATGCTATACGAATAACATATGCTTCATTTCAATAAGAAATATTAATTAATTAAAAAAAGCTTGAAATTTGAAAACATTTTAAAATCTAAATTAAGGATATATTTAGAATTGTTACATAAGAGAGGACAATTTAACACCATTCCATATGCAACCATTATTAAATTAGATGCTGACATTTCATAATAATCTCGAAATTCACATTTAGAAAATGTGTGAAGCAAGCTTAATAACTGTTTAAGATAAAATTATTTTAAGACCAAGGCTCTTTATGCATGAGGCGTTGTCTACACTGTAAAACAAATCTGTAGTTCTACAGATATAAAGTTAAAGAAAGTTGCTTACTAAACTTTCATCTGTAACTGTACAAAAAAAGCTGCAAATCTAAAAAACTAGTTTTTTTTTAAAGCTACAGAAATCTGTAATTTTACAAATGAATATGCTAAAATTACAGTTATCTTACTAAAATTTATCTGTAACCCTGGTTGTAGTTACATGAAAATCCTAGGCATCTCAGTTTCCTAAAAAAATTCTTAGTAATCTTACAGTATTTTTTATTTTCGGCTTAAAAGTGTGTCTGTTACATTAATTTTTGCTGTTGCCGTTACATAAAAAGTTCTAGGAATCCCAGTTTCCTAGAAAAACTTTTGTAACTTTACAGATTTTTTTACAGTATAACGCATTTGAAATTATCAAATTTCAAATTGGGTGAATGAAAATTTATATCATTTATTCATAGATTTATAGTTACCTTTACCTTTAATTTTTTTATTTTGTTTGTAATTTTTTTTTCTCTATTTCCTTCATTTAACACAAATCTATTCGTGTTACGTATGTCACATTTTTTTTTCATTTGCTCATTAAATTATTTAACTTACAATAAATTTTGTTTCCATTATTTACTTCTATTAAATTTAACGCGAGAGTAGTATTTTTAACAATAAAAATCTATAAATATCTATAACAACAATAATAAATATTTATAAATATCTATAACAACAATAATAAATATCTATAAATATCTATATAATTAACAATAAATATGTGTACTGTCCACAGTAACGCAATCATCGAATTGTAATCTCTAGATACAATGTACTTTCAAAATATCGGAAAAGCTATCGGCATTATTCCTGATAAATATTTGGAAAAGATTTTGAATAAACATTTTCACAATCATAAATGTTATTGTTAGTCAAATGATATCAATAAATTGCTAACTTGCAATCGAATTTGTTTTATAGAAAATCTATATGTCAGATGCACTAAGTCTTATTTAAAATGACTTTTGAAAACAATTATTGAGGAAACGATAACTTTTCATTTTTTGGCTATAACCCAAAATATTTTTACTGAATATTAAAAAAATAACAATAAAAGAATATGAGTTTTTTAAACACATGTCTTTTGCATTATTATTATTATACAGTAGAGTGTCATACTTAAACTTTGAACAGGAAAAAGAGGTACTACATAGTCATCCTGTCGACCAATTTCACCAAATTATATAAATCTCCAAACCACTCGCGAAATTATACAAATTGACATAATTTTTATTTTAAATAACGAAAGAATAACAAATAAATTAGTATAACATTAATAAAAATACAAATAAAACGTCGAAATAAAAATCACTTGATGTACTAAACACGTGTAACGTGCTTAAAGTCATGTGAATGTTACTTTTACGATCCACCATTTTTGGCATTCAACCTTATAGTTTGGCGATATATTTTTCGTCGACGGGATAAATAAGTAGTACCGAAAAGATCATCTGATTTAAGGTTCCTATAATAAGGAAGTATTTATTTATCACTGTATTGCTTATTTGATATATTAAATATGTTATAGCGTTCAATAAATTAACACCTAGATTTATTCCTGTACAGCGAATATATAACTTTCAAATAACTGATTTTTTAAAAACGCCATTTTTATTGTAAAAACCCATTGTAGTTTGATGGTAATTAAAACTTTTACACTTTAATTGCTGATAAAGTAGAATTTATTTTAAAAGCTTTTGTTTTTGTTAATAATCAAAGTTTTCCTAAAATATTTAAATAGCAACTGTATTAATCTTAATACCTCAAATTTTAAAACTTCAAATCTTAAAGCTAACGTTACTTAAAGAATTATTTTACCATTATTTTCTGATCGATTACGATGTTATGCAAAACCAAATCGCAGTTAGAAGTTTTCTTTTATACCAAATTTTCCCTTGCACACTTTTAAATTTGGAATTAAAAAACTATTCTGTGCGTGCATTTGGTTTTAAAAATAGCAGTCATGGCAAATTTCAAATTTCTATCCTTAGCAATTTCGTAGAAATTGTAATTAAAAACGCTTTTAGAACGCTTTTTATGGATTTCCCCCTTTTAAATTTCGAGTTTTCTTTAAAAACTACATTATCCGTGCATTTTGCGTCTTAACAGTAGCTGCCACATTAAATTAAAATTTTTTATCCTTAAGAATTCCGTGGAATAGTAATTTGAAACGTTTTTAGAACGTTTTCCACTAATTTTATCTATCTTAATTTCGATCTTTTCAAAATCCGTTCATAGAAATTATTTAGATCATAAATGTAACCAACATGCCAAATTTCAAATTTATAGTCCCAACAATATTTTAGAAATTGCAATTTTAGAATGTTTTTTTCTCCTCCACGCTGTTTGGCAGTTGCTATACCGACATAGAACATATCCTATGTTAAGAGAAGAGATCATCATCAGCATTTTGCCACCAGTAGTATTTGTAATCGGTTCAGTAGTTCCAGTGTTTACCCCTATAAACAAACACATAAATGTAAATAGTGCTTATAGACATTTAATAAACGCTATTAGAGAGATTTGCGCACGGCTAACATAAAAGTACCCATTTTTTACTTTTTACTCGCGATCAACTGATAAGCCGCCAGATATTCCTTTAATTCGAATTTTTGAAAATCGACAAATTTTTTTTTAATCCGTGTAAACGTTGTGTTCATGTTTAAATTATGTATTTTTGTTTTATAGTGTTAATATTGTCTGAATAAAACTTTTTTCCAGTACTACTTGATTATCCCATTGACCAATTTCGCCAAATTATAATAACATAATTTTTATTTTAAATAATGAGAGAAGAAAGGAATTGATAAAACATTAATAAAATTATATATAAAATGTCGGATTAACAATCACTTGATGACGTAACAAACATGTGTAACGTGTGTAATGTCAAATGAATGTGACATTTACGGTCATCCATTATTGGCATATAATCCTATAGAATGGCGATAGTTTTTTGGTCGATATAGGGATTTTTTGGTATTTTTTCCTGATAATCAAGTAGTACACTTTTGTCTTCGTATTTCATACAAAATCAGTAACTGTTTTTTTTTTTCAATGCATTGGTATTTTTTTCTAACTAATAAAGCCGTTTTAATTCTTAAACAAAAAGATTTACTTTGAATTTCCACCGTTGCTATTGTAATAGATGTATTTTAGTAAATTATCACTGTCATTGCTAAATGTGAGTGGTTTTGACGACAAAGACATCGCCAAATTAGAAAAATAAGAAATATATCACGAACTTTTGGACATAAAAGAATTTAGTTAAAACCATTTGATTCATCATACAAAAATACACCAAAATATGTTATACGTTGAA
This sequence comes from Maratus speciosus, assembly GCA_963932465.1. Lineage (NCBI taxonomy): Eukaryota > Metazoa > Arthropoda > Arachnida > Araneae > Salticidae > Maratus > Maratus speciosus. Next base: position 137,325,490 of record OZ010799.1, read on the forward strand.
AAATAGCTATATAATCAGATTTTTAAGGATTTTTTTTTTTAAAGTTCGTCATCTTCCCCCCCCCCCCCCCGGCTTAGGTGTGGAAATTTAGAAAAGGCTTTCTTAGCAGGCACATAAGTATTTTCCTCAATTTTTGCATTTCTATGTTCAGCAGTTTTTGTTCTGCGTTGATTACCAACCACCCTCCCTCAGTCCAGACTTTCTTTTTTATATATAGATATGTATCTAACGATAAGGTACAAAACTAGATTTAGCATAACTCTTGTTACTGCCCTATAAGTTTTAATAGCGATTATTTTGTGAATATTTTGTCTCATTTTGTTAAAATAATAAAATATTTCACAGAATATTACAATTAAAAGAATATGCAAAAGTAACTTTCATTCATATAAAGCAGATGCTCGTAGGTGTCCGACACAACACGAAGAGAACGCGAAAATTCTGCAAAGACAAATAAAAACCCGACTCAAATCCGACAAAAAAAGTCGGGGAACCGAAACCCAAAACGAACTTGAAAATGCCAACACAGAACTGCCAAAAAAAAAAAAAAATGCCAACACTAAACTGATACAATTCAACTCGAACCCAAAATGAGAGAAAATTGAATTTTCTTGTAGTTTGCGGCATTATTCAAAACGCGGTTAGAAGTTCATTTTCATACAAAAATTATATCTAACGATAAAGTAAAAAACAGTTACACCAAAATACATGTTTCTGTTCCATAGTTTTTAATACTGCGTATATTTTTGTAAATAATTTCTCTCTCTTTTTAGAAAATAATAAAATATTTCATGCAATATTAAAATTTAAAAAAATTCTAAATCTAATTTTTATTCATATAAATTAGACGCTTGCGAGGGTCCGATACAAACCGCAGTTAACACGAAAAATCTGGGTAAAGGCAACCAGAAAAATGGCTCCAATCCGAAAAAAGAAATTCGTGAATCCGAAATCCAAACCGAACCCACAAAATAAATTGGAATTTCAAAACGGATACACTTCAACACGAACCCGAACTGAGAGAAAATTAATCCGTACTTTAATACAATTATGAAAACAAACTCTGAAGCTATATGGTTTCTTTTTTTTTTCTTTTTTGTAAAAAAAATGTACTTACGTACATTAATTAATAGTCCGATATATGGATTTTTTCATTTGAAAAATATTCAAAACTGTGTTTTAAAATATCGAGTCAAAACGAACTTAACTCAAAAAGAACCCAGCCCGAAACTTTTAAAGTTAACCCTTTGTAACTCAACAACCCCGATTTGAAAAATTCTTACACAGATATTAAAATGCATAATTTTAAGCATGGAACAAATGATAAAAAAAATTCAGAACAGAAAAATAGAATTTTATTTTGAAAAAAGGGTTTGTTGCATATCTGCAACATCTTGCCAAATGGCACAAAAACTGAAAATATTTAAAATTTTAATTAGATGAAAATTTTTGAAACAATTGTTAGTTTTGTTGTAGCAAAGTCCCACACCACATTTCTCACAAACAGTTTGATTAAAGTTTTTACAATCGAGGTATTTACAACGCATTCCTTTTTCTATCCACTATGGTCAGTGCCCTCTTTCGTCTAGGCGCACTTGTTTTGGTGGAATATATTGAGTTAGCGCTTTATGCTTTTTCTGTTGGATTCTTTTTTCTACTACGAGACCTTTCCCTTTTTTGCTAGCTTTGGACTTGGTGTTAATTTTACAGAGGGGGGGGGGGGAGATCCTTAACTTACCCTATAACAATTAAATATAAAAACAGACTAATGTATCCCTTTTTCAATAATTTTGCTCTGTTGAAAGAAATGCAACTTAAATAACTATTAGAAGATATTTTCGATGCTCTTTTGATATTTAAAAAAATCCATTGCAAGAGACGATATGGCACGTTGTTGCAGATCTGCAACAAACCGAAGTTTACGTTTATGTTATACATATTATAAATTTTCTAGCTCGAAAATGGTCTTTAAATAAAGAATTTAAACTCACCTTTGAAAACAATATACTTGTAGACGTCTGCAGACTTTTTTAATCCCAGTATTTCAAAGCTTAATTCACCAAAAATCACGTGTAGCTGATCAAGCAATAAATCAAACTTTGGCGCGAAAAAAAAATCAGTACAGACATTTGTTGCGGATTTAATGAAATAGTTATGTTAATAGTAGTGTCATAGAATAACAACAATCAACAAAATCGTCTTTTGAAATTTACTGTTGCAATAACAATGACGTTTTGGATATGTTGCAGATCTGCAACACGGTGATACAAAGGGTTAACTATCCGAACATAATCAGCGAAGTAGAAAATTATTGCCAATCTGATCGGAACCGAACCATGGATACTGTCGGATTTGTGTACATTCAAATTATACGACACGATGTATAGAACTCTAATATGAATTAAAATGATGTTTAAAAATTTATTATTTGAGTTTTTGTAATTTTAAATTATGTGCAAGATGTTTACAATCCTTTGAAAATGATTTTTAATAATGCTTATTATTCTACAATAAATAAATAAATAAATAAATAAAGGGTATACGCGTATTCAATTAAATATTTCATTTCATTTTCTATATAATAAAAAAAAATTGAATAAAATTTTTAAAAAGAAAAATAAGGAAAAAGAAAAGTCGTAGCTTTTAAAAGAATTTGTCTATAAAAATCGTCTAAAAACATTATGAAATAAGTTAACTAAATAAAATTAGATAAAGGTTGAAATAAGTAAATATAATTTAATTTAGAATCTCTAATTTGATTTCCTTTCACAACTAATTACAAAACATTTCCCTTTTATCAAGTAATAACAAAGGGTGTATTTAAAAACATTCCGTCTACGCTTTTTTAAAATCGATTTTTAAAAGCTTTGTTTGGAATTTTGTTTCAATAAAACTGTTATGAACATTTACAGTTTTTCATTCTATATTTACTATAATTTATGCAATAAATCAGTTTTGTATTTAAGAATTTTTAGGAGATTTTACAAAAGTACAAATTTTTATGCTCAGGTGGATTAATTAGATTTCTTGTCAAAGGTCATTAGCCTATAACTCATAAAACTTCGTAACTCTCTTTTGATTAACTTAACTTGATTTGTATATAAAGGTCGAATTCACATACAACCAAAGATGCTCAAATTATATAAATTATGTTGATAAGTGTGTTTCGATGGAATTCTAGCATTTTAATATATTTAGAATTCAAATTATTTTTAAGGTATTTTTCCGTTTGCCGACTGCAAGTAATAATTTACTGAATAGTCGTTATTTTTCAACATTTTGTGATTTAGAAAACAATGAGGTTAATTATGCATCAAACCACTCTCGTCAAAATACGCAACTGGCTGCGAAACTGCAAGAATGAAATAGCTTATATAAAAACATGAAAACATTTAAAATGCTTCATTAAAATCCATTACTACATAGGTGTGATAAAATATATATTTTTCCAAAAACTAAAAATACTAGATGTTAAAATCCACTTCAAGCGCATTCGGCTAACCTTAAGCCTTTGTCAAGGAGAAGAGAATTGACTGAGAAAACAATCGACGCTCGATGCTCACTGTTACACATTGGCCGGAAACACCATTCAGGATGCCCGAAGGCGGTCGTACCCATTAAGCTGAAGGAAGGGGGGGAGGTAGAGGCAACTCAAACTCCTGGAAAACCAAATTCTCCTGTAACCTGAAATAAATTGAACGAGATACGCGGAATTTGGTATGATAATACGTCATTACAACAATTTCCTGCATGCGTTAAAATCTCCAAAGACTCTAAAAGAGCACAACTATGAAAATCGGAAGCCAGCATAATGACTCTTGCTCTATCAAAAAGGATTTCAATATCTATAGTTTGAAACATGAAGGCTGTTACCGATTTTATATTAGACGTGCTTTTGAAGTTTGCTCTGATACCAGCCTGTAAGAGGAACTGGATAAAATGAAGTTAATTGCTAATAGTAATGGTTTTTTCCACTACATTTATTGAAAAATTGATTTATCAATTTAAGCACGCAGACTCATCTAAAATAGAGTGTATTAGTAAAAAAGAAGTAAATTTATGGCAGTTGATTACATTCCTTGTTTATATGCAAAATTTAAATATAGCCTAAAGAAATATGATATAACGTCATTGGCCTTGGATAACACCAAATTAATTAACCTTGCGCAAAAAAGAGTTGATCCTATTAGTATGGACATTAGGTCAGGTGTTTATATCATACCATATACGAGTAAGGAAGCAAATAAAATGTTAAATTACATTGGTATGACTACGAGAAAATTCCAAACAAGAATTAAAGAGCATATACAGGATATTAATAAAAATAGACCGGCTACCAACCCTCTCAAGGCTGTTTAAAACTAAAGATAATGACATCCTTTTCGATAGAGCAAGAGTCATTATGCAGGCCTCCGATTTTAATAGTTGTGCTATTTTAGAGTCTTTGGATATTTTAACGCATGCAGGAAATTGTTGTAAAGGCGTATTACCATACGAAATTCCGCGCATTTAGTTCAATTTACTTCAGGTTACATGAGAGTTTTGTCTCCCAGGACATTGAGTTTTCTCTTCCTTCCCCTCATTCTGTTTAATGAGTACGACCGCCTTCGGGCATCCTGAATGGTGTTTCCGGTCAATGTGTAGCAGTGAACATCGAGCGTCGAGTGTTTTCTCAGTCAATTCCCTCCTCCTTGACAAAGGCTTCAGGTTAGCCGAAAGCACTTGAACCGGATTTTAACATCTGGTGTTTTTGATTTTTGGAAAAACATTTGTATATATTTTATCACACCTACGTAGTAATGGATTTTAATGAAGCATTTTAAATGTTTTCACGTTTTTATATAGTAAACAAATGTGAATCTGGCGTTCAAAAATGGAACATTTTATTAAGTCAATTTATTAATGAAATAGTTTAAACAGCGAAAAGTGTAAAATGTAAATAAAAAATAAGGAATGAATAATTTTTTTAATTACTCTTTTATAATATACAAATATAATGCTTGTAGTCATGAATTACGTTTTGAATATTTTAGTTGCTTGAATTTTTGCATTGCTAACTAAGCGTAAAGCCAAGAGTGGGAAAAATTGTCCAAGCCGGGACTCGAACCCGAGTCATTGGTACAGCGTGCCAACATTCTACCAATTTAATCACTCGGGCGATAACCAGCCAGGGTACCTCCCACTTTCATATGATGGCAAAGCTACAGATTCGCAGCGCAAGATGGTATACCTTCATGAGCCACAATCTTCTGTGCAAACTCCTGAGCAGATATCATTTCACAATTAAAATATTTAATATCCCGAAAATAAACTCCAATGACCATCTTATTTTATTATTCTTGAAATTAAAAGAAAAAAATACAGTTTTGTCTGCTTCATGTTTAGCTTTAAAAAGATTCTATTTTAATAAAATTTCTATAACTTTTGAATTTTATTGAAAGACTTTTTTCGGACTTTAAATAACAACACAAATGTGTGTAAAAATCAAAAATGTCTGGCATTGAAAGTTATATTAAAATATAAACTTTTAGTGATGGACGAAAAAGTGGCTTTTAATACGAAATTTGCATAAGTAACACTTTGACTACAGCCGTTCCGTATACGGTGTAGTGAATTACTTTTTTTTTTTTTCCTATTTGTAACTATTTTGGAAAAATACTTTATACTAGAATGTTTTCAAGAGAACTCTACTACCAAGGAAACGTTTTGTAAAATGTTGTACAATTCAAATCAAAAATATTTGGCTTTACTGGCCCGTAATAAACGGTTTAAAGTTTATTGTGTTTACCAAATCTATACTTTTAACTCAATGAACAGATATAAGCAACGTATGTCGCATATTATCACGTTGAGCAGCCAGAATATGACCGTATTTAAAGCAGTACGAAAAATTCTGTAGTTTCTTAACCAATGAATGAAACACAACAATTTTTTTTCTTTATTTTCACACATTAAAAAAACATTAATTCACACTGTAAAAAAAAAAAAAAAAATGTCAGATTGACAGGAAAAAACTGTCAATTTTGGCGCCAGTGGAAAACCGTTTAATTTACGGAAAAAAACTGTAATTTTTCATTAAAACAGTTTTTTTCTGTAAAAATTTTGTAAAAATTCTGTAAAAAAAAAAAAAAAAAAAAAAAAAAAAAAAAAAAAAAAAAAAAAAAAGATTTGTTCTGCAAAAATTACGAAATTCAGTTTCTTTTACAGAAAAAAAAAACTGTTTTTCTTCAAAACAGATTTTTTTCAGTAGAAAATAAAATTCTTTTCTATAAAAATTAAAGATTTTTTTACAGTGTATGGTTTGATAAAGTATCCAAATACACATATATTTAGTAATGTCAATTAATTAAATCATAACGACAAAAGTGACATTTAAAAAATATGAACATTGAAATATGCATTTTGCGCGCACGATTTTACAAATTCTACTGCAGATATAAGTTTAAAGTTTCATATTCGTTACTTATAATACACTGATATATACACTATATTTTACACTGAACCTAAATTTGAAAGTATATTCAAATTCTTTAGCGTAATTAAGGACTTTCCTAAGCATATTCACTAAATTTCACCAAAATATGCATACTTATTTTTTCCTTCCACAATTTTTGTAACAAAAAATTAAGCATATACTTAATTTCAAAATTCTATGATAATTAGTTTTTAAATGAGAGTTCGCGCAATACCAAATAATTTTCAGAAAAATGGCTTCAAAGTTGGCTTACAACATTACAGCAAATGCTTTTTATACAAAATAGTTTTAGCTATAACTTCTATTCCAATTAGTGATTTTGTAAAATTCTTTTAAAATTGGATTTGTAACTTTTGAAGGTATCGACTCTGAAAATTATGAAAAATTATTTTTTTAACCGTAACCGTAATTTTCCCTCTTAAAAGGATATGTGGCAGCGAAAAATTTCTGAGTTACCTCAAGGAACACGAATTTTTGACACTTTAATTACGGGTCAGAATCGTTTTGGGTGTGCTGACCCGTATACTGTGGAATAACTCAGAATTTTTTTGCTGCCACATATCCTTTTACAATTCCATTTACATTGCCTCTTTTTATTCATTTAGTTAAAGGTAGAAATTTAGCAAATACAAGAAACTTTAAACCGTTAATTACGGGCCAGTAATGGCAAATATTTTTGCATTCAACTGTACAACATTTTACAAACATTTTCTTGTGGTAGATTTCTCTTGAAAATATCCTAGTATAAATGTATAGCCTAAAATAATTTTCATTTCTTTTTCAAATTTTAATCATTTCAAGAGATATTTTTTTCATATTTAGAAAAGGTCATTTTTTTTCTTTTTTATATTGATGCCTATATGTGAAACAGCGCAAATAATTATATTTCCTCTCAAATAAATAAAATATAGTTACTCTTGACTACTAAAAACAGAAAATATTGAAAATTACATCATAAAAATTGTATTTACGCATGAATATTAAAAAAGCAAGAAAATCTTAAATAGTTACACGCTAAGGGCATTTAATCAGGGCCGAAACTAAGGGGGGGGGCAGAGGGGGCATGTGCCCCAGGTGCCAGAACAAAGGGGCCCCAAATGAAGGATTATACCTTGGAAAGGAACATTTTTTTCTGATGGACTGATGGCTTCCATTATTATGAAACAGCCATTATAAATGAAGTGTTAGGTGAAGATGAAAGAGCAGTCGCAAAAAGTTAGAACTCTGATTTTTTGGTCCGAATGGGAGAAAAAATGGCCATTTTTTTTTTTTTTTTTTTTTTTTTGCAAAAAAAAAAAAAAAAAAAAAAAAAAAAAAGAACATTTTTTCCCCCATTCGGATCAGAAAATCAGAGTTCTAACTTTTTGCGACTGCTATTTCATCTTCACCTAACACTTCATTTATAATGGCTGTTTCATAACAATGGAAGCCATCAGTCCATCAGAAGAAAATAACTCAGTGAAAGCGGAAACTCGGTTACGCGGGGATCGGATAATCGGGACTCTACTGAATATGTCATTTTAAAAATGATCTTTAGAATATTTTTGTTGATGTTCAGAGGGACCTGTCCCTTGGATCCGCTACTGTAGATTACGTAGTTCAGTATTATATATTTTATGATTACATATTTCAAATTTTAAAATAAGTCGTCTATTATAAAATTAATAAAATTCTCTTTGTAAATATACTTTGTGGAAGATAGGGGGGGGGGGGGGGCGACAAAATCCATGTTTGCCCCGTGTGCAAAAAAGGCTAGTTTCGGCCCTGCATTTAATCGAGACAAATGTGTCATGTGTATGCTGCCAAAATATTAAATATCGTCATATGTAAAATGCTTAAAATAATTAAATTATTAAGCGTGAAAAACTTTTAAAAGTGAAAATTAGGTCATATTAAAAAGCTCAAATATTTTATAATTGAATAATTTATTTATATGTGAATCTTAAAAGAAAAAAAAATTAATTAATTAATTACACGCGTAACGCAATTAATGGTGAAAATTGCGTCATATATTAAAGCTACACATTTGAAACGCTTTCTTATGAACAAAATTCATGTGACGTCACATTGGGAATCGCAAGATGTAAAGATAGCGCGGCCAGTAAATTTGTATATATATTCGTCACTTGATGCAGCATAAATACAGTGATATGCATGAGCAAAATACTTTCGATTTTTTTGCACTGTTTACTATACAAAAATACACATTTGAAAATCCGTATATACTTGCTCATAAAAAAAGCAATTTGCATTTTACAAATATAATGAAAATACGTATGATGGTGCATTAAAATAGAGAAACCAGTTCATGTATAAGGTACACCATACCTGTTACAGAAAATATCTAATATTCGATGAAAATATAAAATATAAACATAGGATTTAAAAACACCGTGTATTTGAATATCATGGCTCTAAATATTATTCCTAAGCAGACGGAATATTGTCCATGGCGTCATTATAAAAGTCCGAGAGACAGCAACATTTTTAATCGAACCATTTTATGCAAGTTGATTTTCAAATGCGGAGATCTTACTTACACAACCCCCAAAACAGCCGACAGCTGTCACGTCAGCGATTTCATGAGGGCATAGGAACAGAAAAATACTCCATTCAAAACGAAAAAGCATAGCAACCGGATTACAGAAGATACTCGCCGTTTGTGATAATATCCTTCAACCTTGCGTAACCTGGTGATATTTTTAAAACTGTGCACGGTTGGGAAATCTAAACGGGGATTTCCAAACATAGCTAGCATGTTGCAGATCCCAAAAATATATAAAAAAATTAAAAATCTTTACTTACAGTTCGGGACAGATGTGTAAAAATGGACTATTATTTATTGTATAAGCAAAACGTATTGCAAAATAATACTGCAATTCATTTATAATCGGATTTTTGCAAGGGACATTTACCATTTACCGCAATTTTTATTTATTTATTTATTTATATGCAAATTGTGGTATGGTAGAATGTAAAAATATTCACCAGTCGTTGCCTGTAGTCAAAAGGATAAAAAGGGAATTATTTTTCTATTCATTTTAAAATTTAAAAAAAGGGCATATTGCTAAATTGTCAATTTTATTTTTTTTTAATTAAAGCAAAAAATTGACACACGGAATTTTAAATAAGATAATATTAGCAAACAATCGCGAAAAAACGAGTATAAATGAGGAAACATAAAAATTTGGTTCCTCAAATAATATGTTTTACTAATTCAATAGCATTAACAGCTTAAATATTTCTTCAATTCTTCTTTTTTATATAAATATTATATTCCAAGCATTGTGTACATTATATTATTTGTATAAATGTATTTTTTATCTTATATAATGGAAATTATAACATACAAAAAGGAATTTATGAGACTTAAATATTAACTGATATAAATAAGAATATTAAACAACTAATTTTTAAATATTTATATTAGCATATAAAAACAGAAATTATTAAAAAGAGGTGCTTTCCTAAAAATAATTCTTTGGTTTCTTCAGAATTAAATATCTTAAAAAGATGAACGAATTAAAACAGTATACATTGATTAACATTTTTGTATTTTAACTTGTTAAATTTGTAAAATTAAAAACTATAAAAATTCAGAAAAGAGATTATCTAAGCAAAATCTTTAAATTGAAACAAAAATGGTAGGAATTCTGTGTAACTCTAAAGTATATAATTTTAAATTTTCAAAATCCTACATTAAAAGTTGATATTACTTTCTTATCATATGTAGTATAGAGTAAGTCTTTTAGTCCTTTTAAGAATCGAAAAAAAAAAAAAACACGGATTTACACGTTTAGATACTGAAAATTAAAAAAAATATGTATTTTTAGAAGAAAAATTGCCATCCGTCTGTCTGTCTTTATGTCTTTAAACGCTCTATCTCCCGAAAAAATTCAAATAGAGACTTGAAATTTGGTATGCATTTAGTATGCAATTATGAGTAGAAGTTAGAAGTCTATTGAATTTCAGCAACCTCGATTATCCAGAACTATTTTTTAAGACTCCCTAAATATTCGTTCTGATATATATTTTAATTGGAAATGAGACGCTTAATCCGATGCAGTAAACGTTTAGTTAATGTGCTTATCATTTTTGGAGTTATAAGGATGTTTCTTTTACGCAATTTTATTTTGATATTTTATGTTATGTTATCCATGCTGGGTAAATATTACGGTGACCTCCAAAGAATAGTTTTTGTCTGTTATTAAATATAGACATATTAAAGTCACTTTTAAAGACAGATATATTTTATTTTTTACATGGTTTTCTCTCATTTAAATTAAACTACTTTTGTTTCAGTAGATATTTGAAATTTTCATCCTTTTAAAACTTTTTCAATAGTATTTGAAGGAAACTGCACTGCAAAATAATAACACGGATAAAAACTATTTTTTAAAACCTTTTCAATTAGTCATCCATTTAAAAGTTTTTCAAAAGTATTTGAAGGAAACTGTACTGCAAAATAATAAGACGTAAAAAAAACATTTTTTTAAACCATTTCAATTTGTCATCCTTTTAAAACTTTTTCAAGAGTATTTGAAGGAAACTGCATTGCAAAATAATAACGCGTATAAAAACTATTTTCTAAAACCATTTCAATTTGTCATCTTTTTAAAACTTTTTCAGTAGTATTTGAAGGAAACTGCACTGCAAAATAATAACACGTATAAAAACTATTTTTTAAAACCATTTCAATCTGTCATCCTTTTAAAACTTTTTCAATAGTATTTGAAGGAAACTGTACTGCAAATTAATAACACGTATAAAAACCATTTTTGAAAACCATTTCAATCTGTCATCCTTTTAAAACTTTTTCAATAGTATTTGAAGGAAACTGTACTGCAAATTAATAACACGTATAAAAACCATTTTTTAAAACCATTTCAATCTGTCATCCTTTTAAAACTTTTTCAATAGTATTTGAAGGAAACTGTACTGCAAATTAATAACACGTATAAAAACCACTTTTTAAAGCCATTTCAATTTGTCATCCTTTTAAAACTTTTTCAAAAGTATTTGAAGGAAACTGCACTGCAAAATAATAACACGAATAAAAACCATTTTTTAAAACCATTTCAATTTGTCATCCTTTTAAAACTTTTTCAAAAGTATTTGAAGGAAACTGCACTGCAAAATAATAACACGAATAAAAACCATTTTTTAAAACCTTTTCCATTTGTCATCCTTTTAAAACTTTTTCAATAGTATTTGAAGGAAACAGCACTGCAAAATAATAACACATATAAAAACCATTTTTTTAATATATTTCTATTTGTCCTCCTTTTAAAAACTTTTTCAACAGTATTTGAAGGAAACTGCACTGCAAAATAATAACACGTATAAAAACCATTTTTTAAACCATTTCGATTTGTCATCGTTTTAAAACTTTTTCAATAGTATTTGAAGGAAACTGCACTGCAAAATAATAACACGGATAAAAACCATTTTTTAAAACCTTTTCAATTAGTCATCCATTTAAAAGTTTTTCAAAATGTATTTGAAGGAAACTGTACTGCAAAATAATAACACGTAAAAAAACCATTTTTTAAACCATTTCAATTTGTCATCCTTTTAAAACTTTTTCAAGAGTATTTGAAGGAAACTGCATTGCAAAATAATAACACGTATAAAAACCATTTTCTAAAACCATTTCAATTTGTCATCTTTTTAAAACTTTTTCAATAGTATTTGAAGGAAACTGCACTGCAAAATAATAACACGAATAAAAACTATTTTTTAAAACCATTTCAATCTCTCATCCTTTTAAAACTTTTTCAATTGTATTTGAAGGAAACTGTACTGCAAATTAATAACACGTATAAAAACCATTTTTAAAACCATTTCAATCTGTCATCCTTTTAAAACTTTTTCAATTGTATTTGAAGGAAACTGTACTGCAAATTAATAACAGGTATAAAAACCATTTTTTAAAACTATTTCAATCTGTCATCCTTTTAAAACTTTTTCAATAGAATTTGAAGGAAACTGTACTGCAAATTAATAACACGTATAAAAACTACTTTTTAAAGCCATTTCAATTTGTCATCCTTTTAAAACTTTTTCAAAAGTATTTGAAGGAAACTGCACTGCAAAATAATAACACGAATAAAAACCATTTTTTAAAACCATTTCAATTTGTCATCCTTTTAAAACTTTTTCAAAAGTATTTGAAGGAAACTGCACTGCAAAATAATAACACGAATAAAAGCCATTTTTTAAAACCTTTTCAATTTGTCATCCTTTTAAAACTTTTTCAACAGTATTTGAAGGAAACTGCACTGCAAAATAATAACACGTATAAAAACCATTTTTTAAAACCATTTCAATTTGTCATCCTTTTAAAACTTTTTCAATAGTATTTGAAGGAAACTGCAGTGCAAAATAATAACACATATAAAAACCATTTTTTTTAATCCATTTCTATTTGTCCTCCTTTTAAAACTTTTTCAACAGTATTTGAAGGAAACTGCACTGCAAAATAATAACACGTATAAAAACCATTTTTTAAACCATTTCGATTTGTCATCGTTTTAAAACTTTTTCAATAGTATTTGAAGAAAACTGCACTGCAAAATAATAACACGTATAAAAACCCCTTTTTTTAAACCTTTTCAATTTGTCATCCTTTTAAAACTTTTTCAACAGTATTTGAAGGAAACTGCACTGCAAATTAATAACACGTATAAAAACCATTTTTTAAAACCATTTCAATCTGTCATCCTTTTAAAACTTTTTCAATAGTATTTGAAGAAAACTGCACTGCAAAATAATAACACGTATAAAAACCCTTTTTTTTAAACCTTTTCAATTTGTCATCCTTTTAAAACTTTTTCAATAGTATTTGAAGGAAACTGTACTGCAAATTAATAACACGTATAAAAACCACTTTTTAAAGCCATTTCAATTTGTCATCCTTTTAAAACTTTTTCAAAAGTATTTGAAGGAAACTGCACTGCAAAATAATAACACGAATAAAAACCATTTTTTAAATCCATTTCAATTTGTCATCCTTTTAAAACTTTTTCAAAAGTATTGGAAGGAAACTGCACTGCAAAATAATAACACGAATAAAAACCATTTTTTTAAAACCATTACAATCTGTCATCCTTTTAAAACTTTTTCAATAGTATTTGAAGGAAACTGTACTGCAAATTAATAACACGTATAAAAACCACTTTTTAAAGCCATTTCAATTTGTCATCCTTTTAAAACTTTTTCAAAAGTATTTGAAGGAAACTGCACTGCAAAATAATAACACGAATAAAATCCATTTTTTAAATCCATTTCAATTTGTCATCCTTTTAAAACTTTTTCAAAAGTATTGGAAGGAAACTGCACTGCAAAATAATAACACGAATAAAAACCATTTTTTTAAAACCATTACAATCTGTCATCCTTTTAAAACTTTTTCAATAGTATTTGAAGGAAACTGTACTGCAAATTAATAACACGTATAAAAACCATTTTTTAAAACCATTTCAATTTGTCATCCTTTTAAAACTTTTTCAATAGTATTTGAAGGAAACTGCACTGCAAAATAATAACACATATAAAAACCATTTTTTTTAAACCATTTCTATTTGTCCTCCTTTTAAAACTTTTTCAACAGTATTTGAAGGAAGCTGCACTGCAAAATAATAACACGTATAAAAACCATTTTTTAAACCATTTCGATTTGTCATCGTTTTAAAACTTTTTCAATAGTATTTGAAGGAAACTGCACTGCAAAATAATAACACGGATAAAAACCATTTTTTAAAACCTTTTAAAATTAGTCATCCATTTAAAAGTTTTTCAAAAGTATTTGAAGGAAACTGTACTGCAAAATAATAACACGTAAAAAAAAACATTTTTTTAAACCATTTCAATTTGTCATCCTTTTAAAACTTTTTCAAGAGTATTTGAAGGAAACTGCATTGCAAAATAATAACACGTATAAAAACCATTTTCTAAAACCATTTCAATTTGTCATCTTTTTAAAACTTTTTCAATAGTATTTGAAGGAAACTGCACTGCAAAATAATAACACGTATAAAAACTATTTTTTAAAACCATTTCAATCTGTCATCCTTTTAAAACTTTTTCAATAGTATTTGAAGGAAACTGTACTGCAAATTAATAACACGTATAAAAACCATTTTTTAAAACCATTTCAATCTGTCATCCTTTTAAAACTTTTTCAATAGTATTTGAGGGAAACTGTACTGCAAATTAATTACACGTATAAAAACCACGTTTTAAAGCCATTTCAATTTGTCATCATTTGAAAACTTTTTCAAAAGTATTTGAAGGAAACTGCACTGCAAAATAATAACACGAATAAAAACCATTTTTTAAAACCATTTCAATTTGTCATCCCTTTAAAACTTTTTTAAAAGTATTTGAAGGAAACTGCACTGCAAAATAATAACACGAATGAAAACCATTTTTTAAAACCTTTTCAATTTGTCATCCTTTTAAAACTTTTTCAACAGTATTTGAAGGAAACTGCACTGCAAAATAATAACACGTATAAAAACCATTTTTTAAAACCATTTCAATTTGTCATCCTTTTAAAACTTTTTCAATAGTATTTGAAGGAAACTGCACTGCAAAATAATAACACATATAAAAACCATTTTTTTAAAACCATTTCTATTTGTCCTCCTTTTAAAACTTTTTCAACAGTATTTGAAGGAAACTGCACTGCAAAATAATAACACGTATAAAAACCATTTTTTAAACCATTTCGATTTGTCATCGTTTTAAAACTTTTTCAATAGTATTTGAAGGAAATTGCACTGCAAAATAATAACACGGATAAAAACCATTTTTTAAAACCTTTTCAATTAGTCATCCATTTAAAACTTTTTCAAGAGTATTTGAAGGAAACTGCACTGCAAAATAATAACACGTATAAAAACCATTTTTTAAACCATTTCGATTTGTCATCGTTTTAAAAGTTTTTCAAAAGTATTTGAAGGAAACTGTACTGCAAAATAATAACACGTAAAAAAACCATTTTTTTAAACCATTTCAATTTGTCATCCTTTTAAAACTTTTTCAAGAGTATTTGAAGGAAACTGCATTGCAAAATAATAACACGTATAAAAACCATTTTCTAAAACCATTTCAATTTGTCATCTTTTTAAAACTTTTTCAATAGTATTTGAAGGAAACTGCACTGCAAAATAATAACACGTATAAAAACTATTTTTTAAAACCATTTCAATCTGTCATCCTTTTAAAACTTTTTCAATAGTATTTGAAGGAAACTGTACTGCAAATTAATAACACGTATAAAAACCATTTTTTAAAACCATTTCAATCTGTCATCCTTTTAAAACTTTTTCAATAGTATTTGAAGGAAACTGTACTGCAAATTAATAACACGTATAAAAATCATTTCAATCTTTCATCCTTTTAAAACTTTTTCAATAGTATTTGAAGGAAACTGTACTGCAAATTAATAACACGTATAAAAACCACTTTTTAAAGCCATTTCAATTTGTCATCCTTTTAAAACTTTTTCAAAAGTATTTGAAGGAAACTGCACTGCAAAATAATAACACGTATAAAAACCATTTTTTAAAACCATTTCAATTTGTCACCCTTTTAAAACTTTTTCAATAGTATTTGAAGGAAACTGCACTGCAAAATAATAACACGAATAAAAACTATTTTTTAAAACCATTTCAATCTGTCATCCTTTTAAAACTTTTTCAATTGTATTTGAAGGAAACTGTACTGCAAATTAATAACACGTATAAAAACCATTTTTAAAACCATTTCAATCTGTCATCCTTTTAAAACTTTTTCAATTGTATTTGAAGGAAACTGTACTGCAAATTAATAACACGTATAAAAACCATTTTTTAAAACTATTTCAATCTGTCATCCTTTTAAAACTTTTTCAATAGTATTTGAAGGAAACTGTACTGCAAATTAATAACACGTATAAAAACCACTTTTTAAAGCCATTTCTATTTGTCATCCTTTTAAAACTTTTTCAAAAGTATTTGAAGGAAACTGCACTGCAAAATAATAACACGAATAAAAACCATTTTTTAAAACCATTTCAATTTGTCATCCTTTTAAAACTTTTTCAAAAGTATTTGAAGGAAACTGCTCTGCAAAATAATAACACGAATAAAAACCATTTTTTTAAAACCATTTCAATCTGTCATCCTTTTAAAACTTTTTCAATAGAATTTGAAGGAAACTGTACTGCAAATTAATAACACGTATAAAAACTACTTTTTAAAGCCATTTCAATTTGTCATCCTTTTAAAACTTTTTCAAAAGTATTTGAAGGAAACTGCACTGCAAAATAATAACACGAATAAAAACCATTTTTTAAAACCATTTCAATTTGTCATCCTTTTAAAACTTTTTCAAAAGTATTTGAAGGAAACCGCACTGCAAAATAATAACACGAATAAAAGCCATTTTTTAAAACCTTTTCAATTTGTCATCCTTTTAAAACTTTTTCAACAGTATTTGAAGGAAACTGCACTGCAAAATAATAACACGTATAAAAACCATTTTTTAAAACCATTTCAATTTGTCATCCTTTTAAAACTTTTTCAATAGTATTTGAAGGAAACTGCACTGCAAAATAATAACACGTATAAAAACCCTTTTTTTAAAACCTTTTCAATTTGTCATCCTTTTAAAACTTTTTCAACAGTATTTGAAGGAAACTGCACTGCAAAATAATAACACGTATAAAAACCATTTTTTAAATCCATTTCAATTTGTCATCGTTTTAAAACTTTTTTAATAGTATTTGAAGGAAACTGCACTGCAAAATAATAGCACGTATAAAAACCATTTTTTTAAACTATTTCGATTTGTCATCCTTTTAAAACTTTTTCAAGAGTATTTGAAGGAAAATGTACTACAAAATAATAACACGTATAAAAACCATTGTTTAAATCCAATTCAATTTGTCCTCCTTTTAAAACTTTTTCAATAGTATTTGAAGGAATCTGTACTGCAAAATAATAACACGTATAAAAACCATTTTTTAAAACCATTTCAATTTGTCATCGTTTTAAAACTTCTTTAATAGTATTTGAAGGAAACTGTACTGCAAATTAATAACACATATAAAAACCATTTTTTAAAACCATTTCAATTTGTCATCCTTTTAAAACTTTTTCAAGAGTATTTGAAGGAAACTGCATTGCAAAATAATAACAAGTATAAAAACCATTTTTTAAAAGTTTAATAGTTATTTTATGAAAATAATACCAATGTTCGGAAATTGCGTTTTGCGTTTTTATTGAGAAAAAAAATCATTACTTCAGTGTAACAGAATACTTTAAAAGAAAAGGGAAAGAAGCAGGAAGCAAGAATCCTCGTTTTTCAGAACTTAATGTTGCTGATAAAATAATAATAATGATAAAAAAATATTATCATCATTATTATGAGGTGAAAACCGTCGAATTTCCACGAAAATAAACTTTTAAGAAGGAACTGTTTCGTTAATTTATAATAAACCTACTCTAATAATAAAACTAAATTAGTTACAATAAAAAATGACTCTTATATTGGTTAGTCTAACTCTCAAACAAATATTATTTTAACCCAAAAGCCAGATTCCTTCTGTAAAGACACTCTAAATTTTTGTTAGACTTTTCATTTTATCAGTGTGCGATTTCAATTGCGTTATTTTCAAAAGTGAAGCATTTCCGCATGTGAAATCACTCGAGTGAAATTAATGCACTTCTACAAAACTTATTTCAGTTTTAAGACTTAAAATACACGCTTTTATTTTATATAAAATTATGTCATTTTTATCCGCTGAAGAATTCCACATTTCCATCCAGTCTAATACAACATCTAAAGAAAAGTATGCATATGACGTCACTATCGCTGAATAATTCACAAATCCAACAAAAAGCGATGTCGTAAACTCGACAAAGAAATCGGCTATTTATTGGTTCATATGTTTTCATTTGTTTGTTACATTAATGTGGATACTTAAAATTAAATATAGTTTATAATTGCTCATGTTTTATTAGAAATCATTCATTTACATATTTTTTAAAAAGCACGCATTTTAATTACAGTTTCTTTTCGGTTGTTATGAGAAAATGGCACCAAAAAGATGTAGTAATCTACTATTTTCGAAATATTTTCCCTTTACCTTTAACAGAAATGGAGATCTTCAGCTGCCGCCATTAAAGAAATGGCATTAAAAACTACAAAATACAATATCTCAAAAATAAATTGTGATACAGTTTTGAAACAAATTGCAATTTTTTTTTCTATCCGAAGAAGGGGAAAAATTGAAAATGTGAGATGCATAGAAGTTTAATAAACTGAAGTAGAGATTATCAGTGTTAAACCGTACAATGATACAACATCTAAAGAAAAGCTGCTTCGTTTTACGGGTGGCTTATGTAACATAACTTTGTTTTTTAGAGCCGATACATTAATTGTTACCTGAAAGAAATAATATATCTGGGGGCTAAAAAAGAAGTTCATAGTGCTTAAATGTATTTATTTTATTCTTTAAATTTGCATGCATATGATGCATAGCATGTTAAAAAAAGAATTGTAAACAGTATATTTAAAATATATATATAAAATTTGGTCTAAAATTGTTCTAATTTGCAAAATTTTATAAAATTGAGATTTTAATTTGTTTTTTGTTATTTTTTTTTACTTTGATTTAAAACAAATTGCAGTACGAAAGTTAGTGACAAAATAAAGGATTTAAAAATTTTTGCAGGCGCTATTTATTAGAGATAAAACACATATTTCATAAAGACACTGTTTGATTTTTTTTTTTTTGGGGGGGGGGGAGAGTAATTTATAACTTTGCTGCTCGAAGAAACTTTAATTTATTCATTAAATTTAAAAACTTATGTCACTCAAAACTTTTAAGGTGGCAATGAAAACATAATTATAAAATCAAATAATAAGGAACATAAATTCGGAGTTTTAATTCTAAGGTTTTAATCCTCGAAATATAGCAATGAAAGTTTAAAATTTTGTCAGATTATTTTTTTCCTTTACAACTAAGTACAGAAATCTTTTCGAATATTTCAAGAGTAAAGAAAATAACTGATAAAATGTTATGGCAGCAGATGTTTTTTTTTTATGAATACTCGTTTTAAAAGCTTACTTTTTGTCTTTCACATGTGTTTTCTGTTCATAGTGTTATTTTATCTTACAAAAAAAGCTTTTTGTGTGAAAGACATTTCGGTCAGGGGGATAATATACAACTAACTAAATAAGAAAAAATAGCAATATGTAAAATAAAATCAAATAATTAAATTAGTTTTTTATGTTATAAAGTCATATAAATATATTTATAAGCGTAAGAAATTTGAATAATTTCAAAACGGTTTTTTTTCAAAACCCTACATTTTACGATCGAGTTATTTTGTGTTAAATTGTTTAATTCGTCATAATCGAATCAAAAAGTAGACTGACCAAGAATTTTATTCTTCAAATAATTTAAACATTCAATTTCATTTCAAATAATAAGAATTTTTATTTAATACTATTTAACATAATTATTATTTTTTCCCTGTTTTATTTAACTCTTTTTCACGATATCTGTGATTCGAGTCGAACTATATTCAATTCTGCTTGTCTATATTTAGGCGATAGATAGGGGAATCTATCATCTGTAGTCACTGCTAATTTAGATAAGGGCAGGAGAACACAAGTAGGAATGCACCTGAGGCTACAATTTTCTCTTTTCTTTTAAATAATTACCAAAGGTAGTAATTAAACAACGCCATCAAATGATAATGAGCAAGTTTCTACTGTTTTGCAATTGTTTCAGAGTGTTGTTAAGGATTTCGAAATTCTTCAAATAGGCTTATTAAACTTTTCGATTTTTATGCAATTTGAATTTGCAATCACAGCGTTCCCAATGAAGTTACCAAAAAAAAAAAAAAAAAAAAAAAAAAAAAAAGAAGAAGAAGAAGAAGAAAAAGAAAAAGAAGGAAGAAAAACGGACAAGGAAAATACAAGCGTTTTAATGGTACATAACCAGTTGTAACGGCAATTTTTGTTTAAAAACTTATTTGCTGCTTCAAAAAAAAAAAAAAAAAAAAAAAAAAAAAATATATATATATATATATATATATGGAGGTCGATTTCAGATTAGCTTTCATGTTTTTAATTTTTAAAGTTTAAAAGATTAAAATTTTATCATTTTTAGGGTTCCGTACTTAAAAAGTAAAAACGGAACCCTTATAAGATCACTCCTGTGTCTCTCTGTCTGTCTGTCACAGCCAGTTTACTCGTAAACTATGAAACGTAGGAAGTTCAAATTGGGAGAAGTAATAAAAACTATTTATCCACATATTTACAGATTAAAAAACATTCACAAATATATTTAGGAAAAAAGTAGAGGGGCTAATTAAGATACTTGAAAAAAGAAATCTTCTTTTTTTTTTTTGTATATCGTGTGGAAGCTTTCCTAACACGGAACTCAAAATTATATTTCTTTTAATTTTAAGTATTATATTTTCAGAGATGTCGTCGAAAATCTAGGGCGGAAAATATGTTTCCCCCATCTATTTCTGAATCTACTGAAACTAAAATTAGAGGTAGTAGATGTGGTAGAGACCTACGCACACAGCTTGGTATTCAATTAAATCATTATGCAAAACAAATAATAAATAGTATTTTGCTATATATTTCTTTTATAAAATAAATAATGTAAATTAATTTGAAACGAAAAATCGTAAGAGCAAAGGATAAAGAAAAGTCATTTAATTGTAATTATGAATGAATATATATGTTTTCAGTATCATTTAATTTGTAAAAATATATGTTTTGTGAATATGTCAGGTATTTCGAAAAATGGCCAATAATTAAAAATTTTGTATTATTTTATATGCTAATTAACTGTGTGATAAAAACTCACATATGCTTCAGACGAAAATAGGGCAATAAAAAATTAAAGTGGGGCACACGGACGCCATAGAAAACATGAGAAGAATGAAGCAAGTCAAAAATATTTATGAGGCTTTCAGGACTGACAGGGCTAATCTTTATGGGTATCATCGTGTGTTGCAAAGGGGTCCGAAGTTCACAAGTGACGTAAAATCCCCGTAATTTAAGACGAAAATTAACTATGCCCCGGGAAAGGACGAACACGCCCATAAGAAGGGTACGAGCAGCGAACCGCAGCAAAGAGAGAAGATGCACCAGTAATTGAGAAGTACCACTCGCCGAATAAAAAAATACCATATTCTACTAAATAAAATACGCCCATTTTTACTTATGGAGGAATTTTTTGAAGAGAAAAGGGACACTTGGATTTTGAGTTACATCTTGATCTCTCGCCCTGAAAAGATGCCATTTTTACTTATGGAGGAATTTTTTGAAGAGAAAAGGGACACTTGGATTTTGAGTTACATCCTGATCTCTCGCCCTGAAAAGATGCTCTAGGATGAGTCCTGCGACTAAGCAATATCTCTTCGTCACCCTGTGCAGAACATGAAAAGGAATCCTGATCTTGGAGGTCGCAAACCTTTCTTAGGAAACCTGATCTTGGAGGTCACAAACTTTTCTTATTTGCCAATGATGGATAAATCCTTCATCACCTGTAGTATATGTGGACCGAAGTCTGACTGAGAAATACGACTTCATTTTTCTATCACCATCAGCTGATGAAATGGAATGACACACCGAAAAGCGCACCAGCTTCAGTCAAACGAATATTTCTGTTTTCCGTGATTGTGTATATACGCTCTGCCCAAAAGACACTATATGAACTCGAATATGCTCAATTAAAGAGACTTTTACCATTTCAAATGTGCTGACAATATCATCATAGTGATAGGAACAATCCATGATGCACAGAGTGCTTTCGCACCTTTCGTCTGAGGTGTATGGTGAGAAAACTTTTAATTACTAAAATATTTTGGCCATAAAATTATTTTGTATTGATGATATATGTATATAGGGATTTTTGTGTTTAAATATGTTGCAGGCAAAATTTTTAGTGAAAACATGAGTGAAACATCATTATTATGGACTAAACAAATATAAATATTACAAATGGTAATGTATCCATAACTTGGCTAAGAAGCCCATCTATGTTGTGCTGTGGAAAATGCTGTCATAATCAATATGAAGTTTATAATAATTATGCTTTGACATAAGAAATTTATATGCCTGAAATAATAAAATGTGATTCTTTATGTGATTTCCTATCCTTTTCTTTGAATCACTATTCTTATTCTTTCTTTTCAGATGCTTAATAAATTCAGGAGTTTTAAGAGTTAATTTTATAAAATATAAAATCATATAAATTACTACCCACTGAATCCTGAATATAATTTTGTACGTTAAATAAGTCGAGCATGAGTAATTGACGTATTTATTTTAGTATTCAAAATTTAACCACCTCTCATTCTCTTAATTCAACATTACTCTCTTTTGATCTTCTCACAACGTGGATCGAGTAATATTTCTATTATTTGTCTAACCACTTTATTGTCGCGTGACCAAGTGTGTTGGTGATGGATCGTCACAATATAGTAAAATTTAATGGTGCTAATACCAGGTGTTATAAATTTGTATTTAGGATCTAAATTTAATATTTGTAGTAATTGATTAGAAAATATTTATTATTATATATAAAAAACAAAATTTTTCTTCTCTTCCATCGTTTCGCCTTTCTTACTAACAAAAATCATTTTTCGCATATTGGTATATAAGCAAAAAATATGATATTTTGAATTATTCAAACAGAATAAATAAAAAGTAGGATAATTATATATATGTATAATAAAAAAAGAGTAGTTCAGCTCACAGCACATAATTTAGTATGAACATAACGAGTGTTTATTATAATTAATATTTATGAAAAGGAAATATTGGTGAAAATTTCATATTGTGTTTTATTTATGTGCATGCATGCAAAATATTCAGTGTTATTTCTGTAGAATTTATGTGAAAATATTATTTTACAAATTAGTATGATTTTTGAAAATATAGATAGAAAATTATATTCTAAAATTGAAAAAATAATAATTTGCAGTGTAGAAAATTTCTGAGAAACTAGAATAGAAGCAAAACAAAATAGAAATTATTCTATTATATATTTTGAGAATTGGAATCGCTAGAAATTTAAAGCATAAACATTAAATCATGACAGGCAGCAGGGGGAGAAAACTATCTCCCGAAAGGGAAACATTTACGATAGCAGTAGATACTTTAATTAATTCTTTACAAAATTTTGAAGATAAACCAGACCAAGAAATTATACAATTTTTCGAGGAATTTGAAGAATTAGCCGCTGCTGCACAATTTACCGATGATGTCAAATTAGTACTTGCAAAATCAAAATTTAAAGGGCAAGCACGGGAAATTATGAAAAATACAACAGAACTTCACAAGGCAAACGACTACAAAACATTCAAAGAAAATTCAATAAAGCAGTTTCAAAAAGAAAAATCTTTCGCAAAAGCACAATTACAGCTCCTTAACGGGAAACAAACAGCCAATCAAACGATTGAGAAATTTACAAAAAAATTCAATATTGAGGCACAGAAATATCTAGCTTTAACGGGACACGAAAAAAATGGAGCGAAAGAACTGCTTGAAACGGTGAAATTAACAAAATACCTTGAGGCGTTAAGACCAGATATTTCTTTTGAATTAAAAAAATATCCTCTAACAAAATTCGAAGATGCAGTCAAAAGGGCAAAAAACATCGAGATAGCAATAAATAGTAAATGTGCAGGGGAAGTGAATAATTTAACGCAAATGAGTGAAAGCAAATTATATGAAGCGCTAATAAACATGTCACAAGATCAGAAGGCAGAAATTAAAGAATTGAAAGAAAAGATAAATAATTTAAAACTTGACACACAAGAAACAGAACAAAATAAGGATGAAATAAATCACATTACGCAACAATTTTGTCACATATGTAACAAACCAAACCACTTAACGCAAAATTGTTACTTTAACAAAAAAAGTGCAAATTTTATTAACCCTAGAGGAGCACAACAGAACAGAGTTAGGCCAAGATTTCAGAGAAATTATTATCAAAATTACAATTATGGGAATTTTCAAAGACTCCCACAGAACTACACGCATAATTTCCAAACACCACAAACATTCAATTCTTTCAGACCACAGTACTACCAATTTAGACCTAATTATGGTTACAATGAGATGCCCAATTATCCAAACGGATATCAGCAACAAATAGGAACTAATGGAATGCATCAGGGAAATTATAATATGCAAAACACTGTCCCGATACAAAATACTGGCTTTTCACAAGGGCAAAATCCACAAATAGAATATACAGGGCAACATTAAGGTGGCACAAATATGCAAAATAGTCAAAATAATTGTTATCAAAATAATCAGACAAATATTGAAACACAGCCCTTAGTAACTTTCCCAAGAGAAAACAATAACAGAAGGGGAAGACAGAATAACAGAGGTAGAAGAGGACACAATCATTTAAACCGGTAAGTGTGACGATGATGTCTTGCACAGGTGGTTCATTTTGCTTAACTTCCATACTGAAAACAAGGCTGAAAAATTAACTGTTACCTATTTTAAGAGGAAGGCAAGAAACTGCTAAGGTAGAAATTATCTAAAGGTTTTTATTGTCCACCGGGATCGTTTCGAACATAGCCGAAATTACACGGCTAAGACCGATGTTGGAGAAGGTTACATTTTTTACGTTCACAGAATCAGATCTTAGAAGGAAGTGATAATTACATTTTTTGAAATGTTCGAGTATTGGCAGGAGTACATACTCAATTTCGCCAAATACATATACTATATGGCGAGATTAAAGAGAGAGAGAGAGACGTGTAGTCAAAGTACCATAATTGAAATTGAATGGGGAATGTAAAAGAGTAATAAGAAATATTTAACGCCAACGGATTACATAGGAATTATAGCTCAAAAACCGCAAAAGAACATTCGATAGGGTTTGCCAAAGTTCTCAAAGGACTGAAGCGGCCGAAGAGCCTGTTAATAAACAAAACAAAATAAAGACAGGGTTAATAACTGAAATGATTAATATCTTACATCTGGACCAACGGCTAAAAATGTAGAAGTAATATGTCAGACAAATTTCTGCATATCATCAAAACTAAGGCAGAAGGATGAAAATTAGAATCCAGTTACTAGTCGAGAAGAGGAAATTATTTCTTTTCGTTTAAATGCAGTGCGCTGCGGTTAAAATATTAAAGAGACTGAGAATTGAATACATAATTTATGAAGGGAAAAGAGCGCTAAAAACAGATTGAATCCGAATGCAGACAGATAATTAAATTTAAGAATTAAAAAAATGTAATTTTAAAGGGGGGGGGGAGAGAAAAGGTCTTAATATTAATATGTGAAGGTAAGCGCCTTTTTGTGATGAAGACGTATTGCAAAGGTGGTTCATTTTGCTTAACTTCCATACTGAATACAAGGCTGAAAAATTAACTGTTACCTATTTTGAGAGGAATGCAAGAAACTGCTAAGGTAGAAATTATCTAAAGGTCTTTATTGTCCACCGGCATCATTTCGAACATAGCCGAAATTACACGGCCAAGGCCGATGTTGGAGAAGGGAGCAGAAAGTTACATTTTTTACGTTCACAGAATCAGATCTTAGAAGGAAGTCATACAATTACATTTTTTCGAAAATGCTCGATTGTTGGCAAGCGTACATACACAATTTCGCCAAATACATATACTATATGGCGAGATTAAAGAGAGAGAGAGACATATGGTCAAAGTACAATAATTGAAATTGAATGGGGAATGTAAAAGAGTAATAAGAAATATTTAACGCCAACAGATTACATAAGGATTATAGCTCATAAACCGCAAAAGAACATTCGATAGGGTTTGCCAAAGTTCTCATGGGACTGAAACGCCAGCTAAAGAACGTTAATAAAATAAAACAAATTAAAGACAGGGTTAATAACTGAACAGACCGATATCTCTTACATCTGGACCAACGGATAAAAATGTAGAAATAATTTGTCTGACTAATTTCTGCATATCATCAAAACTTAAGCAGAAGGATGAAAATTAGAATCCAGTTGCTATGCGAAAAGAAGAATTTATTTCTTTTCTTTTAAATGCAGTGCGCTGCGGTTAAAATATTAAAGAGACTGAGAATTGAATGCTTAATTTATGAAGGGAAAAGAGTGTTAAAAACAGATTCAATCCGAATGCAGACAGATAATTAAATTTAAGGATTAAAAGAAAATGTAATTTTACAGGGGGGGAAGAGAAAAGGTCTTAATATTAATATGTGAAGGTAAGCGCCTTCACAGTAAGGGGATCTGAAAATCAAGCGCAAAGGCAAACCCGCAGATCCCATATTCTAGAAAAAAAAACAGGGTTACAATATAAAAACAAAATTTAACAAAAAATTGAAAAAAAAGAAACATGAACATGAGAAAAATAAAGTGATTGAGGCTAAGGAAAATCAAAATTCAAAGGTTAAAGAAAAATTGATAGCAAGTTGCAACTCAGGAAGGAACAACGAATTACCAATATGGAATTTAAAGATAAAAAAGGAACTAATTATTCCCTGTTTAGTGGATAGCGGAGCAAGTATTAGCTTATTGTCACCAGGAATTTTTGAAAAAATAAAACAGACAGATATAAAAATTAAATATTTAGCCAATTCAATTAAAATTACAACTTTGTCAAATAGAAAGATTCCGTTCAAAAACTGCGTAAAATTTAAATTTAAAAATGTGAATAATTTCCTAAATGGGACATTTTATGTCACAAAAGAAGAATTTGACCGAGATTACAAGATTATTTTAGGATACGATTTTTTAAAAAATAACAAAATAATTATGGACTTGGAAAACAACATTTTAAAATTTAACAATACGGTAATAAAATTAAATTCCAATGAAAATCAATTTACAGAAGCTAACAAGATTAAAGAAACACAACAAAACGACAATTTTCAAACTGTACCTAAACAAATTAATTCTAATGATCATTATAATTCAAAAAATACCATAAGAGCATTTGTAGAAAACAAAATTACTCTAAGACCTAAAGAATCGAAATTAGTAAATTTAATTTTCGACGGAGTTTTAGAAAAGACCAACAATTTCTTTTTCAACCCAAATACAATAATAAAAAATTAGCAATTCAGAATAATTCTGTTCATAAAAATAAAGAATCCGATAATGATTCATTTCAAATTATAGTACAGAATCTCTCCAAGAAATATTTAAAATTATACAAGGATCAAGAAATGAGGAAGATTACAACTGATTTTTCTATTAAAGAACAAAATGAAACAAATACTGACAGTATTTATGAAGTTAACAATTTAAATGTAACACAAATTAGAGAATTGCGAAGAATGGAACTGTCGAGAGAGGATTTCAAAGTAGATCATTTACCATCGAAGGTGCAAAAGGAAGTTTTGGATATTGTAATGAGACATGCGACAGCGTTCAATAAATCTTATAAAACGTTAGGAGCGACGGATGTAATTAAACCTAATTTTAAATCACAACATAATTTTCCTATTCAGACTAAACCTTTTAAATTATCACATGATATAAAGGAAAGCGCGGAGAAGGAAATTAAAGACCTATTAGAGGCCGGTATTATAGAACCTACTAATTCTAGCTATGCATTTCCAGTAATTTTTGCAAAAAAGAATTCTACGTCCAAAACCAATGATAAAAACTTAATTAAGGTAAGACTTGCCTTGGACTTTAGAGCACTTAACGATATATTGGAAAGCGATCCATATCCTGTGCCAAATACAAAAGAAAAAATTACAAAGCATGGCAGGAAAGAAAATATACTCGGTGTTAGATCTACACTCAGCGTTCTTCCAAATCAAGCTGAGAGAGGAAGACAAGCATAAACTAGCATTTATAACGGAAAATAATCATTATCAAAAAACGAGGCTAGCTTTCGGATTAAAGGTATCGACTAATTTGTTTGCTCGTTTAATGGACATATTCCTAAGCGACTTAAAAGAAAAATATGATATTCATTACTTCGTTGATGACATTCTTTTGGGTGCTCAAATTATACAACAAATGCACAAAATACTTTCAAAATTAAAACTATATATGCCGGAAATTGAATTTTTGGGGTATAAAATCAGCAAAAAGGGATATGCACCCTCAGAAAAAAATATAAAGAAAATTACTAACTTTGCAAGACTGACATCTCAAAAAATGGTGAGAGCATTCATAGGTCTATGCACATATTTTAAATCAACCATACACAATTATGTCAAAATTATTGCACCACTGACAGATCTTACGAGAAGTAACCAGAAATTCAGATGGAATGAAAGCGCACAACAGTCATTTGAAAAAAAATACAACAAATAATAATGACACAACCTACAATTCATCCACCAGATTACACAAAAACATTCTATGTAATCACAGATGGATCAAAGATCGCAACATCAGGTATATTGGCACAAAAGCAAGGTGATAAAATGATACCAATTGAATTTACAGGAAGAAAGTTAAGAGAGTCAGAAAAAAAATATCCAAGCTTGCAAATTGAGCTATTGGCGATATACGAAACTATTACATATTTTCGGAATATTTTATTAGGGAAAAAATTTATATTACTGACCGATTCCAAAGCACTTACGTATCATTTACAACTAGAAAAACAGCCTGAGATTGTCGCAAGATGGTTACTTAAACTCCAAGACTACGACTATGAGATATCTCACATTTCTGGAAATAACAATCCAGCAGATTTTAATAGTCGTTGCTTATACAACGTAACAATTGCGGATAATTTAAATGAACACCTTTTCACGGTGAATAAAAATTTAACCGAGGATAATATAAAAAAAGAACAGATGAAAGACTCTAAACTAAAAGAAATTATAGAAGCTTTACAGCAAAAAAAAGCAAAAAATTATGACAAGTACAGTTTAAATAAAAATGGAATTCTAATTTTAAAAAACGCACAACATTCCAGTAACGAGGACTTATACATTGCACCGCAAAGCTTGAAAGATGACATCATAAAAAGCGCACACGTACCACATTTTGCCTTCATTAAAACATACGGCATAATAAGCAGGGATTTTTTTTTGGTACAGAATGTATCAAGAAATAAAGACGTTCTGCACAAAGTGTACAACATGCAATACTTTTAAGACACATAAAGCGATCAAGATACCATTGAAAACAATGGACAAAAATTATCTCCCAGGTGAGAAAATAACAACTGACATTGTTGGACCTTTGCCTGTGTCATTAAATAGAAACAAATATATCTTAACTGTGATAGATACAGCTATACGTTTTCTACAGGCATTCCCTCTCAGATCGACAGACACTAAGGTCATAATTAAGGCTTTAAATGAACATTTTAGTGCCTACGGATTGGCAAAATTTCTAGCGAGTGATAATGGACCCTATTTCAGGTCAAAAGACTTCAAAGACTACATTGGAAATCTAAATATAGAGTTAATTACGTCAAACATTTATAAACCATGCTCGCAGGGTATTATTGAACGTACCCACAGGGACTTAAAGAGTTCCATCGCATCCATGTGTACTGAAACGTACGAATGGGACATTAGACTTCCATATTTTGTGCTTATGCACAATACAACAAAAAATCGAATAACGGATTTTACACCAAGCATGTTATTTTTTGCACGGGAAATAAAAACGCCATTCAAAAATTTCACAACACACGAAATGGACTCGTACAGCACCTATGTGCAAAATAAATTAAAACATATGTACGAAATCAGACACGAGGTCATGAAAAACCAAGAAAAATCTGATCAGAATTTAAATAAAAACTCCAAGTTAAAACACAAACAGCTACAAGTAATTGACCTTGAGTCAGGCATAAGCTTACTGCATTCATTTTCAACATACAGGAACAATTACAGATGGGCTGACTAGCAGGCATTTGAAATAGCGATGGAAAACACAGCTAGAGGAATTGAACGACACAATTAATATTGGATTACATATTAATTAAAATGGTTAGTGTGAGAAGTAAGAGTAAAATATGGGATACATACTTAATAAAAGGCAGACTAACCTGGAAACAAAAAATTAGTAAAAGGCACAAAAAATACTGAATAAAATATAGAAAATACTGAAAAAACATGGTTATTTTGTACTTTGATTATAGGTAAACAAATTACCTATTTGAAAAGCATGTAGACCCATAATTTTGTTTGTGAATGGTACATTAGAACACATACTCACCGGAAGAATATTCGAAGATAAAAAAAAGTATAAAAATATTAGAAAAAACATATTTTATGATATAAAATAGTGGATAAAAAATTGGAAAACAGAGAAAAATGGTAACTTCGGAGTAAAATAGGATCAGCAAGTATTAATCGTAGTGATGAACTATGAATTTTGTAATAAAAATATAGAAAAGTAGTTGTACGAAGAAAATACCCCTCAAATACACATTTTAAACATTCCACAAAGATAACACTTTAGCATAACATAAAAAAATGGAATAAGTATAAAAATATGTATATTACATTATAAAAAAATTGTAAAACACTCAAATGGAACATATATTTTAGTAGAAAATTACACGACTACATAAAAATACTCGAATCATTTATCTATAAAATGATTTAAAATTGCAGTGTCACATACACAATATATTTCAACACAGCAATTGTTTTTAGTACCTCATGAAAACAAACCCGTAATAAATATAAAGATTTAATATATAATTTCGATAGTATAAATAACATTTGCTACATAATAATAAAAATAAATAAGTAGCAATTAATAAGAATGTAAACAAAAAGGTTGTGTTTTAAATCTCCTGAAAACAAGATAGTAAAAAAAAATTAATATAAATTAAAACATTTAATAATTTCACATACACACTGATTAAAAGTAAAACCTGTTTTTTTTTTAAATAAAGAAATATATAGATAAATAAAGATGATAAACGCAGGTTTGGTAAACATTACAGTTGATTACCACATAAGGAGCCCAAACGAAAGGCACCGTTTTAATACCTCATTATTAAATCTTTAGGAAGTTATGAATTAAAACCTAAAATTTGACAACCACAGAATAGCTATAAGTGAATAACAAATGAAAAACTGTGTTATAATTACATAGAAATATATGGTACTCCCCGGGGTGTCAAGAAAATTATCGCTGGCCGATAACTGGCACTGTACACATGTATTTTTCATAGGATATTAACAGAGCTTTTCAGTTATAAAGCAATAAATACTCACACATACTCAAATTTATATAAAAATAAACTATATAATATGTTATAGAAATAAGTAAATAAATAAAATAATATAAAATAGAATTAAAAAAAAAACCAAATATGCGTAAAAAAATTATTCCGAAAAGACAAAAGAAAAATATTATAGTGAAATATTATAGTGAAACATAATATATAAAGGTTAATTTTATTTAATTGAGTAAACATATAGAGGTAAATCATTGATAAAAAAATCATTGTAGGTAAAACAGCACATCATACATTGAGATTTCACACCTTACAAAATAAATAAACGCACATTAATGCATAGGATACCATAAAAGAAGGATTAAAATAATCATAATATACCATAAAATCATAAATTTGTTAGAAATATGCAGTTAGGTAAAAGGAAAGCACCACATGCGTCATATGACGCATGTTTGCCTAGGCAAATTCCTAAAAAAATAAAAAAATGTTATGTGTCAATAGAGAAAACATATGACACTCATTAGATATTTAAGGAAGCATTATAATAAAATATGGTCATGTTATAAATAAAAAAAAGGGGTTAAACGTATTCACATTAAATGATTGTATTTCAGGACGCACTCGCGCCAACACAGGGGGCACATAAAATAAAGAGTTTTGTGCGATATATCGTCATTGACTAATAAACAAGGTGTCAGCTATAATTTACTAAAAAAAAAATGCGTCACATAAAATGATTAAGTGTGGATAAAAAAAGGATACAGTTCAGATTCCTATAATTGAATAAAAACTACAAATAAATAGATATCTGATATTAAGGCATTAGAGAACAGAGTCATATTAAGTAATAAAATATTTTACTAAGTTAATTCAATTAATGACAATTAATGTACAAAAAAGTGGAAATAGTTACGTGGGTGCCATTTCTTGAAAGATACGCGTATGATGAAACAGCGGTCAGTATTTAAGCCTTGCGATCTGATATAAACAAAAAAAAAATGGCACATCGTTAGGGAATCACACTAGTTGGCGTTGCATTATTAGTGACTTATGACATTATACAAAGCTTAGATAGCAGGTTTTATTGAAAATTACACTTATCTTGTTATGAGTGGATTATCCAGAGGATATCCATATACGGGAAAGGCACACACACAACGAAAAAAAAGCGACGATTTAGAGGCAGTGTTAAAATCCGGACAGTTGTTATGCCGAATTCGATTAGGAGCGCTAATGATATATCATGAGAAGAAAGAAAAAAAAAAGCTGTTTCGACAGACGGTACTCGTCCGATAACGGGTGATGTCATTGTCAGTATCAGCCTCGTCAAGGACACTGGCTTGGGAAAATGGCATCTAGGCGCCGGGGAGGAAATTTCGGTTATTCCCTCCGTGGAGAAATCTTTCGGTTCATCTTTCTCAGATGAGGAGGGCCAAGAGGAATTGCCGTTCGCTCTGGGATGCGTTTTTCTGCATAGCGCGCGCCATTTACTGATATTATTTAAAATTACACTGGTGTCAGTAATGTTTTGAACGAGTGTACATATATTTTACACACATTATTGTATATATTTTGGACAATATGGTCCATGGAATATCTGTATTGTAAGGATTTAAATAAAGTATGATTTTTTGTTTTTTTTTTCAATGGCCAGAAATGAAGTAATTTTCTCACCTATACGTCATATAAAAAAAAAAATATATATATAATTATTCTTATTCTGTATTACTTTATTCAATTATTATTACAGATACCATCAGTGATTATTGAAGAAAACATGTAATTATCAGGTTTGATAAAATTCTGTAAAATACTAGATGTATATATGTATATAAGAAATGTATGTGGGACGCGTTGTTCTTTTTTTCTTTTTTTTAAAAAAAGGAGGCAGAAGCTATGTGGTAGAGACCTACACACACAGCTTGGTATTCAATTAAATCATTATGCAAAAGAAATAATAAATAGTATTTTGCTATATATTTCTTTTATAAAATAAATAATGTAAATTAATTTGAAACAAAAAATCGTAAGAGCAAAGGATAAAGAAAAGTCATTGAATTGTAATTATGAATGAATATATATGTTTTTAGTATCATTTAATTTGTAAAAATATATGTTTTGTGAATATGTTAGGTATTTCGAAAAATGGCCAATAATTAAAAATTTTCTATTATTTTATATGCTAATTAACTGTGTGATAAAAACTCACATATGCTTCAGACGAAAATAGGGCAATAAAAACTTAAAGTGGGGCACACGGATGCCATAGAAAACATGAGAAGAATGAAGCCAGTCAAAAATATTTATGAGGCTTTCAGGACTGACAGGGCTAATATTTATGGGTATCATCGTGTGTTGCAAAGGGGTCCGAAGTTCACAAGTGACGTAAAATCCCCGGAATTGAAGACGAAAATTAACTATGCGCCGGGAAATGATGAACACGCCCATAAAAAGGGTACGAGCAGCGAACCGCAGCAAAGAGAGAAGATGCACCAGTAATTGAGAAGTACCACTCGACGAATAAAAAAATACCATATTCTACTAAATAAAATACACCCATTTTTACTTATGGAGGAATTTTTTTAAGAGAAAAGGGACACTTGGATTTTGAGTTACATCTTGATCTCTCTCCCTGAAAAGATGCTCTAGGATGAGTCCTGCGACTAAGCGATATCTCTTCGTCACCCTGTGCAGAACATGAAAAGGAATCCTGATCTTGGAGGTCACAGACTTTTCTTATTTGCCAATGATGGATAAATCCTTCATCACCTGTAGTATATGTGGACCGAAGTCTGACTGAGAAATACGACTTCATTGTTCTATCACCATCAGCTGATGAAATGGAATGACACACCGAAAACGCACCAGCTTCAGTCAAACGAATATTTCTGTTTTGCCGTGATTGTGTATATACGCTCTGCCCAAAAGACACTATATGAACTCGAATGTTCTCAGTTAAAGAGACTTTTACCATGTCAAATGTGCTAACAATATCATCATAGTGATAGGAACAATCCATGATGCACAGAGGGCTTTCGCACCTTTCGTCTGAGGTGTATGGTGTGAAAATTTTTAATTAATAAAATATTTTGGCCAAAAAATTATTTTGTATTGATGATATATGTATATAGGGATTTTTGTGTTTAAATATGTTGCAGGCAAACTTTTTAGTGAAAATATGAGTGAAACATCATTATTATGGACTAAACAAATATAAATATTACAAATGGTAATGTGTCCATAACTTGGCTAAGAAGCCCATCTATGTTGTGCTGTGGAAAATGCTGTCATAATCAATATGAAGTTTATAATAATTATGCTTTGATATAAGAAATTTATATGCCTGAAATGATAAAATTTGATTCTTTATGTGATTTCCTATCCTTTTCTTTGAATCACTATTTTTATTCTTTCTTTACAGATACTTAATAAATTCAGAAGTTTTAAGAGTTAATTTTATAAAATATAAAATCATATAAATTACTACCCACTGAATCCTGAATATAATTGTGTACGTTAAATAGGTCGAGCATGAGTAATTGACGTATTTATTTTAGTATTAAAAATTTAACCACCTCTCATTCTCTTAATTCAACTTTACTCTCTTTTGATCTTCTCACAACGTGGATCGAGTAATATTTCTATTATTTGTGCTAACCACTTTATTGTCGCGTGACCAAGTGTGTTGGTGATGGATCGTCACAACAGTTGATTTTAATTCAAACCTTGCATGAAAATTATAGCGATTACCCTATGTCAATTAGTTTTTGAGAAAAGCTCATTTTTTGATTTGGAGGCATTCAGCAAAGGTGTTGAGGAGCGCTTTAGGTACCTTTCGTAGCAGAAATCTAAAGGCATTGTTGATAATGATTGTCGAAAAAAATCTTTGGTAATTAGCCGAGATACTAACCCTTAAAGACACGCACGGTCTGGACATACATAATGACAGGGGCAGCGTACTCTATGTGCCATGGGCTTTTAAAGCTAAGATAACAACTTTTAATGATATATTTGTATCATGCAATGCCCAGTAGCAGTATAAAAGCAATTAACGTCAAATTGTTAATAAAAAGCCCAATTTTATTAGAATTAATTCCATAAATAGTATGGGATTGAAGACTAATTTGCATTTAGCGGATCTCTCAATACGCCTCCCGTGTCTTTAAACTTTAATTAAAAACCTATCTGGAGAAACGTGACACGGACCAAGGCGGCGTTGCAATTTTGAGACCTCCTTTCGAAACGCGCTTAACGCAATGCCAAGTTTAAAATTTTCACAGGGGTTTCGTTTTAGCTACACTGTAAAAAGAGAAGATTATTACTATGCTGAATTTAGTCTTATGAAATGCCAAATAATATTTAAATATGCGCTATCTTTATTGTCTGTACCCGGATTTAGTTCATCATAAACAGACTAGGATGAGATTAAAAAAGTAGTTTTACAGAATAAAAATATTTGATATACTTTAGGCTTCATATCTCTTTGAACGTATATGGTATACCAATTTATACTTCTCTACTATATACAGCTATACCCAACTCTACGTTGTATTGTTTTTTATAAAGTCTTATTATTCTTTTAGCAACGATATTTTTATTAATACAGTTCATAATTCATATATTTATTGTACGGAGCCATCTGAGAGTGAGTAATACTCACACTTGACCGTTTATTTTTATTTGATGTCGCAGACGGATATACAAAATAAAGAAATATTTAAATAAATAATTAAATAAATAAATAAACCGCTTATATCCATTGTGAAAATCCCTTTTCTTTATATCCAAAACACTTCATTGAAACAAATATGAATCTTTAATTATTGGAATCTTCGAGGACTTTTTCCTCAATGCCTTCGGAGATGTCATTAATTTGTGTTTTTGAGAGTCGCATCAGGGATTTTCAATCATTTTCGAATGATGAGGGTTAATGAATTAGAACTTATCTCTCGACAATTCTTTCTCTCGTCAAGATTTATCGGATACTCAGATATATCTTTTTAAGATTTAAAAGAATGTGAGAGATTTTCATAGATTTTATTTTAAAAATAATTATAAATAAGTTCCATACATTGTATATTCAAATGTGAAAAAAAAAAAATACAATAAGTCGATATCAAACGCACACTTTATTTAAAAATTTTAAACAAAGATGTAAAAATTAAAATTACATAAATAAAAATTATACTCGAAGTTTCGGTTTATCTTTAAAAGCCTCTTCAGTATTTAAATTTCTAAAATATATGTCGACAAAATATTATTTACGTGTTATATTATCAAAGTCATATTCAAACTGAGCAGTGCAACAGAAAATAACATAAAAGATAAAAACACTTAGAATAACCTCAGTATTATCCAAAAATAGCTTAAAACAAAATTACTGGATATATTATGAAAAACTAAAGTCCTTTTAAAATACTGACATAAACATCTGCAATAGAAAATGAAACATTATCATTACATATTTTTCGACTTCATAAACAAATTTCTAAAAATTCCCGCATCTTTAAAGGTTCGTTTAAAAAACCAAGAAATATGTAATGATTATCAACAAAATATTATTTACGTGTTATAATATCAAAGTCATATTCAAACTGAGAGAAGCAACAGAAAATAACATAAAACATAAAAACACTTAAAATAACATCAGTATTATCCAAAAATAGATTAAAACAAAATTACTGGAAGTATTATGAAAAAGTAAAGTATTTTTAAAATACTGACCCAAACATCTGAAATTGAAAATGAATCATTATCATTACATATTTTTTGACTTCATAAACAAATTTCCAAAAATTCCCACATCTCTAAAGATTTGTTTAAAAAGTCAAGAAATATGTAATAATTATCTTTAATTTTCAATTCCAGAAGTTTGGGTCAGCATTTTGAAAGGACTTTAGTTTTTGGATGATTTTTCATGAAATTCAAATTTAATACATTTTTGGATAAGAGATGGCGCCAATGAGGTTATGTTAAATGTTTTTATGAAATTTCTATTATATTTTTCAGTTTGAATATGACTTAGATAATGTAAAATATAAATAATATTTTGACGGTTTGTACTAGATTGAGCAAAAGGTTCTGGGAAATTTATGAAAGTTGCGTTGTTATGCAGATAAGAACAAAAGCAACAAGGACTATTCTTCAAAGTAGAGACCATCATAGTCCACGACTTCGGATTTGTTGAAAGTACCATGGCTGCTCTTTGGAATCGAAAATCTTTTGAGATGCTTCTTCAAATTCATTAAAGCATTCAAATCAACAGCCCTTGAGAATCGTCTTTCAGAATCGTTAGACCTTTTCTCCAATAATGGCGGATCAACATACGCAAATCATACCGTTCAATAGGCATTTTGGAGCCGAAATTCCTGAACTCCAATAGATATACCACTAAAACTCCTACATACGATACAAATTCTGGTAACTATTATATTAAAAATTTCTCAGAACTTTTTGCTCAACCTAATTTCAGAAAATTAACTCCTGAGGATGGTTAAAAAAACGAAACGTCTGGTATAATTTTTATTTTTGTGATTTTAAATTTTACATCTTTGTTCAAAATGTCGAAATAAAGTGTACGTTGGATAGCAACCTATTGTTTTATTTTCACATAAACCATAGATGCCAACGCCCCGATTTTATTAATACCAGTAAATGCTTACAAAATATTCCATTTATTTAATAGTTTAAATTGTGCGATTGTATAAAACAAGTTTTTTTGCATAAAAATATTGGTATTATAAAAATCGGTATGTTGGCAACTATGCATAAACATATTAATACATACAAAATCGAGGTTCGTTTCCAAAAACAGGTCGGAACATGTGTACGAGTATCACATCCGCTATATGCTGTCCTAAGCAGCTGGGTGCACATGCACAACTCTCTGTTCATTTGGAAAATTCTTCATTTAAATATAGAAAATCATATAACACAGGGGGTGTACGCTGCTGAAGGCTATCTGTCCCTAAGCACGAAATCCCTTCCGGAGAAAAAATTCCGAATTCAACATTAATTATATAATTTTAATTAGTTTTTTAATAAATTTTCAGTAGTGAAATTACTCTCGAAATTATTGATTATTTAATTTGTGAATTATCGCATTCCTAACTAAGCATGGAACCAATAAATTGAAAAATGTCCAAGCCGGGAATCGAACCCGGAAAACTTGGAATTGCGCTCCAAGTGCTCTACCAAAAAAGCTACGAGGACAATACCCAGCTGAGAGTGAAAGATGCTAAGCTGAGTATCACCCTCATAGCTTATATGCTAGAGCACTTGGAGCGTTATTCCAAGGGTTTGACTCCCGGCATGGACATTTTTAACTTTGTAGGTTCTACCCTTAGTTAGCAATGTGATAATTCACGTATTAAATATTCAATATTAATTGTTTTTAGGCATCCCGCGGTCGGAAAATATAGAGAAGTCAGCTATTAAATTAAAAATCTAATGAATAAATTTACATTCACACTGTAATTTAATAGTTTGCAGAACATAAATCTTTAAGCATGAAGTATTATTTGAAGGACTGAGAATGTTGCTACAAAAAAAGTTCAACTATCTTGATTTGAAAGAGATAATAAACATTGGTAAATTTTCCAGCATGTAACTGATGCTACAATTTGTTTGAATAAATAAGAAAACATCCTCTTTAATTAAGAAGAGAAAACATTCATTTTAAAAAGGAAAATCGTAACCATTACGCAAAATACATTCCGTCTTCACCTTACCTGAACTACACTATATTGCCATTAATGACCGGCAACTTTCAATTTTAGACATTTTGTCGAATATTTAGAAATATACTTGACAGATTCTTCTGGAATTTCAGGATTGAAAAGAACAGGTATGACCTCTTATTTAGCAATGTCGATTTGATAAGGGGGGCAATTAGGGGGCCAACAAAAAATCAAAGAAAAAAATAATACTTGGGATCACCTTGTAAAATAAAATGCACGAAATGATCTACCGCTACCGAATATAAATAAACAGACATTGTGCAATATGTGTATTCTTTTGTGTAAGAATAGCACGTATATTAACAGAGATATAGCGATTTATTTTTAAAAATTAAAATATTCTTTTATGTTTTTTACTTATAACATGCAGGGTTTTCACCCAAATTTATCACCGGTTTCAGAAAAATTGACAAAATATAATAGAAATAATATAGTTTAATTGGATTATAAATATATTAAATATTTTAGGAAATATGAGCAGTTGTATGAAATAATTTTTATCTGCGCATGCGCGAACGATAACAAGGATCATTTTACATAATTTAATAGTCAACTCTATGGAGCAACTTATTAAAAGAAATCTAGTCAAATATCGTAAAAATTCAGAAAGATATCGGCGTTAAAGTGAGCAAATTTTTAGTTGTTCTCTAAAAGCAGCTGAATGATAAGGGATTTTACACAAATTGTCATTATTTATTAACTGGCTTTCAGAAAAAAGTTAGTATTTAGTGAGTATCAACGAGTAGATTTGGAAAAAATGCTTCGATTTTGATACTCCTTTTGATCATGGTATAGGTTCGTTCTGGTGGTTATTAAAGAAGAACTAAAGCATCGATAAAAAATTAAAAAAAAAAATTAAAAATAAAAAAAAAAAAATTAAAAATTAAAAAAACAATTTGTGGAAAATCCCTTATTTATATCCCTTAGATCCCTTATATCCCCAGCTGCTTTTAGAGAACTACTAAAAATTTGCTCATTCTAACGCCGATATCTTTCTGAATTTTTACGATATTTGACTAGATTTTTTTTAATAAGTTGCTCTATAGAGTTGACTATTAAATTATGTAAAATGATCCTTGTTATCGTTCGCGCATGCGCAGATAAAAATTATTTCATACAACTGCTCATATTTCCTAAAATATTTAATATATTTATATTCCAATTACACTACATTGTTTCTACTACATTTTGTCAATTTTTCTGAAACCAGAGTTAAATTTGTTTGAAAACCCTGCATCTTATAAGAAAAAACATGCAAGAATTTTTTAATTTTTTTTTAAATAAATCACTATATCTCTATTAATATACATGCTATTCTTACACAAAAGAATACACATATTGCACAATGTCTTTTTATTTATATTCGGTAGCGATAGATCATTTCGTGCATTTTATTTTACAGGGTGATCCCAAGTATTATTTTGTTTTGATTTTTTGTTGGCCCCCTAATTGCGCCCCTTTATCAAATCGACATTGCTAAATATGAGGTCATACCTGTTCTTTTCAATCCTGAAATTCCAGAAGAATCTGTCAAGTATATTTCTAAATATTCGACAAAATATCTAAAATTGAAAGTTGCCGGTCATTAATGGCAATATAGTGTACATGTGAAACATTATAACAATTGCTATTTGCCTTGCATGTATGTATATATTTTTCAGTTACTAAAAAGTTAACTGCACACTAGCAAAACACTTATAAATGTCACGTTGGTGATAATTATATAGTTTATTATAGTTTAATAACTTTGAAAAGTAAATTTTCATCATTAAAAATTATATGAACGAATAAGAATGAATATCTTCGTATATTTTTATGTCACACTATTCATCTTGAATATGCCAATTACTTTCTATTAATTAAAACAAGAATTTTTGTGTTATCTATA
This sequence comes from Maratus speciosus, assembly GCA_963932465.1. Lineage (NCBI taxonomy): Eukaryota > Metazoa > Arthropoda > Arachnida > Araneae > Salticidae > Maratus > Maratus speciosus. The sequence continues at coordinate 137,366,758 of OZ010799.1, forward strand.
ATTATATCATTTTATGTTACTTCTCATGACAGTAATATTTCTGCTTTTCTAAATAATGGATATTTATTTTTCTCCTTTATTGTTTATTGCACTATTAATTTTTTTATATAATTTATTTTCATTTATAAATTTGAAAATAATATATTTTTCCCAGTGAGCCATAAAACGGCACAAATGATTATTTTTAACGCTGAATGACGTTATTGTATGCCTCAGCAACAATTTTGTTTAAAATATCAGAAATGTTATTGACGGATACCTGATTAATGTTTAACGGAATATTTGTAATATATAATAACATCAGGTGAAGAAATTGTATTGTTAGTTAAGTGATGCCAATCGATTTCCAGCCCTGCAATTGAAATTCTGTATCGGTGAATTATACAACGCTTGTCAGATTCAGGAAGTCGTATTATAACTACTTAGGTTTCTCAAGGAAATAAATATTGGAAAATTATATTATATAAATCATTGGTATTGTATTTGTTTAAATAAAAATCAATTTATTGATAGTAGTTCTTTATTTTATTGCTTATACATTGAAGTATTAGACAAAATATCTATTTCAAGTAATAATAATAAAAGTATTGATGATAAATTCACGATGAATGATTAAAAGAGCATCGTTAATATAGACTAATGTCAAGATGAGAAAAGTTATTGTTCTTTGAGTAATGCTAAGAGATTACTAGTATACCAATCGTATATCTGTATTGATAAAACGCTCATCACGTACAGAGAGAGATATTTGCATAGTGTCAGCGTCTCAGACAAATAAATATTAAGAATTGCATATAATTACTTTCCTAACATTTTATTTTTCGAAATAAATCAATTTATTCGTGTGATAATGAATGTTCTATTGCTTATATTAAACAATTATATATATATATATATGTGTGTGTGTGTGTGTGTGTGCACTCTCCTACCCTCCCTTTTGAGTACCTAAAGTGGTTTAAACACCAACGTAAGGAGTAACCAATTTCAATTCGAGTAACTTTTGCCGGTTACTCGATTTGTTTAAGCATACCACGACGTTCCTGAAGCATTTTTCTATGCATTGCACCACTTTTTTCGAAGTTACTCAGAAAAGCGTTATTCCACAGTCATTCATACACACCGTGTGTTATATAAAATCTAAAATCTGTGTAACGCCATCTGGCAGTGTGTAAAAATGCAGCCTCAAACCCAGGGAGTTTCCTAACAATTACTCGGTAAAACGGTATTAGTCCAATAATGGCAACCCTTGTGTGTTTGGTTTCTTCGGTAATACAGGTTTGCTATATAAGATTTTCCTCTCTATTTAGCGGTTACTCGCTAAAGCGACAATATTCCAATGCTGGCAACCCATGTGTGTTTTGTTCCGCCTGTTATTCAGGTTTGCTATGTAAGTTTTTCCTCGCTATTTATCTACTTTTTTGGTAGAAAAATATCTGTCTGTATAGTTTTTTAAATATAATAAAAATTTAAATATCAAATTCACGATTCTAGTTACCATAGCTTTACAGCGTAAACTTCTCGCGGAATAAAGTTCTGATATAAATTAAAAAATTCAGTGAATGCAAGAAAAAAAAAGTGTTTAAACCTGTTATTAATTAAGCAAATTGTTAGTTTCAAACATCTCTTTTCTTCCCAGTAGAGGTCTGCACGGGCCGGGATATCCTGACCCGAGCCCCACCCGACCAGAAAGAGAAATAATTAGGCCCGGCCCGGTAAAAAAAAAAAGCAAAAGTCAAAGAAATCAAACCAGACTGAATTTTGATTTAAAAAAATCCGATTTTTCTTAACGTACAATTAAGATTCTTTTCTAGTATACTGAATATATGTTTATGGAAAAATTTAATAGTATACATTTTAGACTATTATACGTTTGGAAGCCAGAGCATACAGAATAGCAACATTAATTATCACTTAGACTCATTGGTCTCTAAATTCGAATAAAGATTCATTAAAAACATTAATATGTTCAAAAGGAAAGAAAAAAATTGTTTAAAGCATCCTATATTTTGAAGCTAAAAAAAAGATAAAAAAGGGAGATTTAAAAAAATATTTTTCTCTAACTTATTAAGGTATATTTCCGAATTTCCGTTATCAAAAGTTGATTATTACTACTATTCTTTTTAGAAAGCAAATTTCTTGTCCGATGAGGCTACTTTAGTCACGCGATATTACCCACTCGCTAAGGTTAATCCAAAGGAGAAATGTTTGAAGATATCTCGTTAGTATTTAAATACTTTTA
>OZ010799.1:137369196-137575302 GCA_963932465.1 Maratus speciosus
GTTGTCTGTACGGCGAATCACCTGCAAAACCGATTGCCTACAAAATCTAATGAAAATTCCCCGTATGAGCTTTGGAATGAACGACTACCAAACTTACATTACCTTAGTGTGTTCTGCTGTAAAGCCTTTGCATATGCCAACAAAAATAAACGACAAAAATTAGATGATGAGGCAGTGGAAGGCATTTTTGTCGGCTACGACAATTACTCCAAAGGGTACCGCATCTACACAAGTGGTAAAGAAATAATAATATCAAGAGCTGTAAAATATTTAGAAAACAAAAATACACACGAGAAGGTAGAAACACAATTAAATTTGAGAGAAAAACGATCCGATGAAAATGGCAAATCACAGAACAAAAACTTCAGTCACAAACACTGACGACACACCAAGTGAGTCCAAACAATTAACAGCAGAACCAAGGCGGTCAGATAGACCAAATAAAGGAGTCCCTCCAGACAGATTCATTTACATGACAACACACGAACATATAAAAGAACCAGAAAATTTTCATGACATAATGAATATTGAAAATCCAGAAGAAAAACAACAATGGTTAAATGCGACACAAGAAGAGATAAATTCTCTTAATAAAAACAAAACATGGACACTTGTTGATCCCCCACAAGGTAAAAAAATAATTGGATCCAGATGGATTTTTAAAACCAAATATGATGATCAAGGAAGAATATAGAAATACAAAGCGAGATTAGTGGCAAAAGGATATTATCAAAAATATGGCGTAGACTACGAAGAAACTTTTGCCCCTGTTGTTTCATATACGACACTTAGATCTTTTATAGCAGCAGCAGCTTACCACAAATTAAAAATTAATCACATTGATATTAAGACGGCTTTCTTGTATGCTAACATAGATGAGGAAATTTACATAACTCAGCCAGAAGGCTATATTATTCCAAATCAGGAAAACAAATTATGCCGCTTAAATAAATTCATTTACGACTTGAAACAAGCAGCCAAGGCATGACACACTAAGATAACAAAATCATTAAATGATTTAAATTTTAAACAGTCTAATTCACACACATGTTTCTATATTCGGAATGAAGGAGAAAGCAAAACGTGTATTATGTAGATGATATCCTGATAGCAGGAAAAGAGGACGAAATTAAAGAAATAATAGAAAAACTTCAGCAAGAATATGAATTAAAAAATCTAGGAGAACTAAGTTATTATTTAGGAATAAAAATAGAAAAAACAGCAGAAGGTTACGAATTAAATCAAAGGGGTAAAATACAAGAACTAGTAAAAAAGTTTAATTTAGAGGAAGCTAAACCAGTCGGTACTCCTATGGAACCTAATTTTAATAGATTAGAAGATAATGACAATTTACTGTCAAATAATGTTAAATACAGACAGGCGATAGGTTAATTGCATTATATCGCTTCTGTTAGTAGACCTGACATTTCCACTGCTGTGAATATATTAAGTAGAAGAAACGAATCCCCGCGTCAAAAATATTGTGTGGCAGCTAAAAGAATAATACGATATTTAAACTGTACAAATTGTATTGATAAAACGCTCATCACGTACAGAGAGAGATATTTGCATAGTGTCAGCGTCTCAGACAAATAAATATTAAGAATTGCATATAATTACTTTCCTAACATTTTATTTTTCGAAATAAATCAATTTATTCGTGTGATAATGAATGTTCTATTGCTTATATTAAACAATTATATATATATATATATGTGTGTGTGTGTGTGTGTGTGTGTGTGTACTATTATTTATTTCATTTTTGTTTATTAATTTAACTGAAATTTAGAATTGTTTTATAATATCTCGAAAAATAGTAATACTGTTTTGTTAAGACATAATAAATATACTGTATAAACTATTAATATTGTATATGTTTAACACTAGAACCGCGGGACTTTCGTTATACCTAGAACCGCTGAGCGGGTCATTTTGACTCTAGGTAGAAAAAAATATATATATGCACAAATGTTTAATTTAGTTAGCTGAGAAATTATATTTGCATATAATAATCAATATTTCTCACTCTTTACATGACATTTTATGTATAAGACACGAGAAATTACCTAACACTTTAGAAAATCATATTATTCATAATTGTATTTCCTTAAGTATAATAACATATATTTCAAACAAAAATAAACTTAGACTTCATACTTTTAATACAAAATAGATTATCTCATTCGAATAAGTTTAGACATAATTTCTAAGAATAATTTAAAGAAATATATAAAACAAATACCAGTTAATTACTAGTTTTACATATTTGTTTAATCCATGCAGTTGTACGCATCCAAAACGTGGTAATAAATTTTGTACATATACTGCAAATGTGTGCAAAAAAAAAAAAAAAATCCTGAGTTTTCTTTTCAAATTTTGAAGTGCGACATCGGTCTCGTTTATGCTTTATTTGTAGTTTTCCATCATTTTCAGTGGTTGTTTCGCAGCCAAATCACACCTTTGTTTGCGTTGAGAAAACAAACTTTTCTCGCAATTCTTCAACTAAATCTTGAATAAATTGCCATTTTCTATGCGGTTTTCCAGTAATGGCTTTGCAAGAAACTCAAGCATTGATAGCAGCAAGACCCAATGTATTATAAAATATTAGATAAGTTGTTGTTTAACTTAAAATATTTAAAGTCACGGATGGAAATATTTTTTTTCAATTTATATTTTTTGCGCAGTGCCAAATTAAACATCGATTTGGGTCAAATTGACCCGCTCCACGGTTCTAGTGTTAAATTCAAATCAATTCATTGATAATGGTAATTCCTTTCACTGCTTATACATTAAAGAATGAAATTCAAGTGCAATATATTCGATTTTGTTTAATATGTTAAAGTAGTATTTATTTAAAATATAACAAAAAGTAGAAATAACACTGTATTTTATAGACATGTATTAATGAATAACTTATATCTCAGTTGCGATCTATATTCAAATAATAATTTTAAAAAAAAGACAGTTGATAAATTCATGATGAATGATTAAAATAGAATAGTTAATATGAACTAATGTCAGAATTGTTAGAAAAACTAATCTCTTTCAGAATTATATAAACTTATCATTAATCAACATAAACTGTTTTTCCTGTTTTTCAAAAACACTTTGTCTGTCATAAATAAGACTTGATTATTACTTCACAAAATCACTTCCTTGTTTGTGTAATATGCCAATCAAAAACTGATAAACATTTATATTAAATGACTGCAATTGTGACAGATGAAAGAAGTATATTAATAATTTATAGACTCTAAATAATATTGATTGATTTATTAATATATTTAATCAAGATTTTTGTTTATGTTATTTTTAATCATATATCAATAATATTTTTTGTAAGTTATAATTTTCTTCAGTGTGTATTTTGAAATGTGTTCAGGGAGGAGCAAAAATGTATGCTTCAGTTTGTAAATTTAAAGATACATAAAATATAGTATATTAAACTAAAATTCTGAAGAATCCATGGGATACCTTATGCATAAAATGTACACATAAGAATAAAAGAAAAACCAAGTTTTTTTACAGGATTAGTCTCAAAGATATTTAAATAATCAGTGGATATAGATATAGCTCTTCAATGGATATTCTGAAGTAAAGTACCGGTTGCGACGTGGACGATCAAGAACCAAAAGGTAAGAAAATTACCTTATCTTTATTTTGTGACTGAATGTGATTATTGTTATTTAACGTTCAGTCTCATTTTTTATCTAATAATGATTATGAGACTTACGTGCTGCCTTACTTAAATGTTAAATATTAGTATATGATAATTTAATTAAAGGGTTTATTTGAAAATTAAACGGTGGTAATAGAAGTCAAAAATGACTACTGCAAAAGATGCACAGATAATAGAGAAGCTAAACTCTAATAATTATAATGTTTGGAAATTTAAAATCGAGATGCTTCTCATTAAAGAAGATCTTTTTGAGATCATTACTGATGAACCAGCAAACCCAATTACGACCGATTGGTCCAAAAAGGACGAAAAGGCAAGAGCTATAATTAACCTCAGCATTGAGAATAGCCAGATCGTCCACGTCAAAAATATACAAAATGCAAGAGATACCTAGAACACCTTAAAAGTAATTCATGAAAGAAGCAATTTGTCGAGTAAGCTATACATTTTACGCAAGTTGTATAGCACAAAATTACCTGAAAGTGGTGATATGGTTACGCATATCACAAACATACTTGAATTAATTGATAAATTATCTTCAATCGGAGAAACAATAAAGGATAATCATATTTCAGCGCTTTTTCTGTGTAGCTTACCAGCTTCGTACGACACTTTGATAACGGCACTTGAATCCCGCAATGAAGAAGATTTGACACCTAGTTTTATTAAGAGTAAGTTGATTGATGAATATAATCGCAGAAGCGATTGTTCAGAACCATCTGAAAATACCGTTAGAGCATTTAAAACGTCAAAGAAATTTAACAATGCAGGATATAAAATTAATAATGCGGGATATAAAAAGGAACAAAAATATTGTTCAAATTGTAACTTAAAAAATCATAACACGAAAGATTGCTGGCATAGTAACAATTATAAAAATAAACAAAACTCTACTTCCATAATACGAACTATAAACAACACTACAAAAGAAATTTTAATTCTTAGCTTGTTTTCCAAAAGGATGATAAAACTGTAAGGAATGATTATGTATCAAATTCGGATAGAAATGCCGATTGCAATGAACATGAAAGTCAACAAGGTAATAAACATTGTGCGTTTATCATAAAACCGCGCAATAACAAAGCGTGGATAGTTGACAGTGGCAGTTCTAGTCACGTAACAAATTATCAACATTTATTTACAGAAATTAAATCAAATGAAAAAACTAATGTCGTTATTGCAGAAGGAATCAAATTAGTTTCTTATGTATCAGGAAATACACTAAAAAATACTTTAACTTCAGAGGGTGAAACACATAAGATAACTCTAAAAGATGTTCTGTTTGTTCCAGATATTGAATGAAACCTATTTTCCGTTAGTAAAGCTACAGAAAATTGATGCGAGATTTTATTCAAAAATGATAAATGTAAGTTGACGTATAACGGAATAACCCGCCTAGAAGCGGTAAAGAAAAATAACTTATATGAAATTCAATTAGCAAATGAAAGCGCAAACGTAAACTATGTAAATAAAACTTACAATTGTAACAATAATAATTGCATAGAATTATGGTACAGAAGATTCGGCCATAAAAATTTTGCATCTATAAAACAAATCGAAGAAAAACACCTAGCGAAAGGAATACAAATAAATAAATGTAAACATGACACAACTTGTGAAACTTGTATCAAAACAAAGCTAACAGATGCACCTTACCCAAAATCAGCAGATTATAGAGCCACTAAACGATCAGCGTTAATACACTCTGATGTATGTGGGCCTTTCCAAATACCAACTATTGGGGGGGGGGGGGACATATTTCTTAACATTTGCAGATGATTACTCTAGATTTACAATTCTGTATTTATTATCAAAGAAATCAAAAGTTTAGAAAAACTTAAGGAATTTGTTGCCTTAGTTAGTAATAAATTTGACGAAAAGTCGAAAAATATAAGAACAGACAATGGAGGGGAATTTAACAATGATCTAATGGACAATTATCTTATAAAAAACGGCATAAAGCACCAACACACAGTTCCGTACTCTCAGAGCCAAAATAGAGTGGCTGAACGTAAAAATAGAGCTTTAATTGAAATGACGAGAGCTTTGCTTAGCGAAGCAAACTTGCCTCAAAAATTCTGGGATGAAGTTGTCTGTACGGCGAATCACCTGCAAAACCGATTGCCTACAAAATCTAATGAAAATTCCCCGTATGAGCTTTGGAATGAACGACTACCAAACTTACATTACCTTAGTGTGTTCTGCTGTAAAGCCTTTGCATATGCCAACAAAAATAAACGACAAAAATTAGATGATGAGGCAGTGGAAGGCATTTTTGTCGGCTACGACAATTACTCCAAAGGGTACCGCATCTACACAAGTGGTAAAGAAATAATAATATCAAGAGCTGTAAAATATTTAGAAAACAAAAATACACACGAGAAGGTAGAAACACAATTAAATTTGAGAGAAAAACGATCCGATGAAAATGGCAAATCACAGAACAAAAACTTCAGTCACAAACACTGACGACACACCAAGTGAGTCCAAACAATTAACAGCAGAACCAAGGCGGTCAGATAGACCAAATAAAGGAGTCCCTCCAGACAGATTCATTTACATGACAACACACGAACATATAAAAGAACCAGAAAATTTTCATGACATAATGAATATTGAAAATCCAGAAGAAAAACAACAATGGTTAAATGCGACACAAGAAGAGATAAATTCTCTTAATAAAAACAAAACATGGACACTTGTTGATCCCCCACAAGGTAAAAAAATAATTGGATCCAGATGGATTTTTAAAACCAAATATGATGATCAAGGAAGAATATAGAAATACAAAGCGAGATTAGTGGCAAAAGGATATTATCAAAAATATGGCGTAGACTACGAAGAAACTTTTGCCCCTGTTGTTTCATATACGACACTTAGATCTTTTATAGCAGCAGCAGCTTACCACAAATTAAAAATTAATCACATTGATATTAAGACGGCTTTCTTGTATGCTAACATAGATGAGGAAATTTACATAACTCAGCCAGAAGGCTATATTATTCCAAATCAGGAAAACAAATTATGCCGCTTAAATAAATTCATTTACGACTTGAAACAAGCAGCCAAGGCATGACACACTAAGATAACAAAATCATTAAATGATTTAAATTTTAAACAGTCTAATTCACACACATGTTTCTATATTCGGAATGAAGGAGAAAGCAAAACGTGTATTATGTAGATGATATCCTGATAGCAGGAAAAGAGGACGAAATTAAAGAAATAATAGAAAAACTTCAGCAAGAATATGAATTAAAAAATCTAGGAGAACTAAGTTATTATTTAGGAATAAAAATAGAAAAAACAGCAGAAGGTTACGAATTAAATCAAAGGGGTAAAATACAAGAACTAGTAAAAAAGTTTAATTTAGAGGAAGCTAAACCAGTCGGTACTCCTATGGAACCTAATTTTAATAGATTAGAAGATAATGACAATTTACTGTCAAATAATGTTAAATACAGACAGGCGATAGGTTAATTGCATTATATCGCTTCTGTTAGTAGACCTGACATTTCCACTGCTGTGAATATATTAAGTAGAAGAAACGAATCCCCGCGTCAAAAATATTGTGTGGCAGCTAAAAGAATAATACGATATTTAAACTGTACAAAACAAGTAAACTTGCGCATTGACACTAAATCTGAACCGATTTTAAAGTTTTTGCGGATGCCGACTGATCAGGTGACACTAGTACAATAAAATCAACCAGCGGCAATCTTTTTACCTTAGGTAATAATCCAATTCAATGGATTACAAAAAAACAATCATGCATCGCCCTTTCATCAGCAGAGGCTGAATATGTCTCAGCCGCAAGTGCAGGGGAAGAAATTATTTATTTATTGAAACTCCTGGAAGATTTGGACTTAGCACTTACAAAACCTATCTGTTTATATGAAGATAATCAAAGTTGTATCAAAATGATTGAAAATGAGAAGTTTTCAAAAACGAGTAAGCACATAGATATAACTTTTTACGAAATAAAACAACTCAAAGAAGATGGAATAACTGAATTTAAGTACTGTCCATCGAAATATATAATTGCTGATGCACTCACGAAACCCATTCCCAAACCTGAATTAGTGAATCACAGAAATTCAATAAACTTGTTTGCCTCATCAATCTGAAGAGATTAAGGGGGCATGTTAGAAAAACTAATCTCTTTCAGAATTATATAAACTCATCATTAATCAAGATAAACAGTTTTTTCTTGTTTTTCAAAAACACTTTGTCTGTCATAAATAAGACTTCATTATTACTTCACAAAATTACTTCCTTGTTTGTGTAATATGCCAATCAAAAACTGATAAACATTTATATTAAATGACTGCAATTGTGACAGATGAAAGAAGTATATTAATAATTTATAGACTCTAAATAATATTGATTGTTTTATTAATATATTTAATCAAGATTTTTGTTTATGTTATTTTTAATCATATATCAATAATATTTTTTTTGTAAGTTATAATTTTATTCAGTGTGTATATTGAAATGTAATCAAGAAGGAGCAAAAATGTGTGCTCCAGTTTGTAATTTTAAAGATATATAAAATATAGTATATTAAACTAAAATTCTAAAGAATCCATGGAATACATTATGCATAAAAGGTACACATAAGAATAAAAGAAAAACCAAGTTTTTTTTACAGGATTAGTCTCAAAGATATTTAAATAATCAGTGGATATAGAGATAGCTCTTCAATGGATATTCTGAAGAAAATTACCGGTTTCGACGTGGACGATCAAGAACCAAAAGGTAAAAAAATTACCTTATCTTTATTTTGTGATTGAATTTGATTATTGTTATTTCACGTTCAGTCTCATTTTTTATCTAACAAGAATAAGGAATGCTATTGACGGTTGAGCAATGGTAATAGATTATGCGTATATCTATATTGATATAAAACTCAACACATGCAGAGAGACATATTTAGACAGCGTCACTGTCTCAGAAAAATAAGTATTGAAGAATTGGTTAATTAATTACCTTCGTAACATTTTATTTTTCAAAATAAAAATAAAATTGATACTACACTGTAAACAATATATGCAGCGTTGCTCCATAAAATTGGTGGCAACATGCTACTTTCAATTTTATTGAGTAACTTTACTTATCGTGTAACTTAAACTGATATAACTGGTGTAATATTGCACATTAGTGTAACGTAACACTAGTTACACGATTAAATTAATTAATAGAATGGAGGCAGCAAGATTGTCTTCAATTTTTTGGAGTAACGTTACATAATTATTTACAATGTGTGATAATGATTGACTCTGTTGGTTATATTGAGCACTAAATTTAATAAATATATATGTATTGTTAGACTGCTAAATTTATACTTGTATTACATTCTTTATTAACAGAAATCTTTGCATTATCTTTTAGCAAAACGTTCCGCCATTAAGTAAGTCAAAAATTTCTTTTAAAAATAATAATGAGAAAGACTTTTGAGGCCTTCCATTTAGTGCCCCCACCCCCCTCCTAAAAAAATTCACGAGCCATACTGATCGCCTATAATGGGATGTAGAAGAGTGTACATAATCACAAAAAAAAAGGACCATGTATCTCGTATTTTCTGATATGCTCATATAAACTTTCACAGTTTTGTACAGTCCTGGAAAAAAAGTGAACTCTTCCTAATGACTATGTAACAAATTATTGTAGAAGAAAGTTACTGGTACAAAACGATTGGAAAAAAAATCTACTTTTAAATCATGCATATAAAATTTGCTTATCTACATATTAAAACGATTGCATTTTTTTTTTCAGTAGCAATATCAAGTTTGACACTATTAATACGTTCTGTAACCATCAATTAGCTGAAATCCACATTTTCATGAAATTCGTATGATTAGTTTCAGAAAAATTAATTATTTTAAAATGAGACTATTTTATGGGATTTATCCAAATTGAAGTTCGGTACTCAATTGTTGAAATGCTACATAATGAGTATATCACTTCTTATTTCATGCCAAGATGACCATTTTACTCGTTTAATATGTTTCGACTATTGCCAGCCCAAATGTTTCAATAAAATGATTAAATATATATTTTTTCTCAAATTAGGCTTTTCTGGACATCATAGACGACCCCTTAAACCATCATTTTGAAGTTTTTTACTCATAATTTGAAGAAAAATGGAAGAAAATTTTCAAGTTTATAATTCGCATAAAGCAGGACATAATAAATATAAAACTATCATAAAAAAAATTTAGGTTGCATTTCATACTTTATAATAATAATTTCATAATTTATAATTAATATTATAATTTTTTTAATTACAAAATCGATGCATTTAAGCTTGTGTTTTTTAGTTTTATAACCAAACAAAAAAACAACACATTAGGATTATAATTTCAGGAGATATTAATAAATTTATGAAAATGTAATTTAAAATTAGAAGCTGTAAAATTTGAATGTTTATCATTCAAAAACGTATCATTCAAATGACTTGGAATTTCGTTTCTAATCATAGTATGAACCAAAGATGTAAAATATATCGTCAAAATTGGGTGTTGCCATTGAAAAATACAAAGCTTCGTCTGGTTTTGATTTGTAGATGGCCCCCAAAGTAAATTATATATACATCATATAAAAGTAGACTTTATTTCCAATCGTTTGGTACCAGTAACTTTCTTCTATTAGAATTGGGAGGCTTAGTGAGGGGTTTTTACTATTTTTTTTTTCCACGACTGTACCTTCTGCAAACAGCAGAACATGTGTTGGTCTCCTTTTTTTAGATAGAAATGTCCCAAAATCAGTAAGTCTCATCTTTTGTTAGACTGAATGTTAAAGTTAACTGCATGTTGAATTGATAAATGGGGGATTATAAATATTTGATTAAATTTTGTTTCTGTCATGCAATCTCGAATTTGTGTTTTACCGATAGGTCACATGTACCTTTTGATATTTTTTCTAATTACACCTTTTTACTGAAAACAGTACAATACGACAAATGAAATAAAAAAATATATATAACTAGGATTTAGTTATGGCGTTCGAGTGTTAAGAATTAAATTATACAAATTTATTTGTATTTTACATCTATGTATTAATTTGATAAAATGTAGAAATAACTTAAACTACCACAAATGAACTATGGGTAACTCGTTTTGTAAATTCTAAGGAATATATTATTTTGCTTTCGTTCAGTTTTACCACATTTTTTATTAGAATATTTCGTTTATTTAATTGCAAAATCAATGAAAAATTAAGTTCAATGAAAAATTAAAATTCTTCACAAATTCTGCGATTTAAAAATGAGATAGTATATATTGAACTTAATGTAAAAATTAAATATTGGTCCCAGACTGCTTGGGAATTACAAAGAGTGAACTTATCTTGGCCGTAACTATTGACGAATACGGGGTGATTCGGTATCGCATGTACAAACTTCTGGGAGGGTAGTTTATTCAAATTCTTATCAGAATCGCATACAAATATAAGGTCGGAAACAACAATCAGCGTTTCCGGATTGCCGGAATTTTTATTAAAAAATTCCCAATTCATAGCAGAAACTCCAAATTGAAATTTCTCGAAAGTTAGACATTTGAGGATTAAATAAAGTGAAAATTAATAAATTGGATTTTCTGGTATGAATTCAAGAATTCTACCAAATTCCCAAGACTCATTGTCTTTTCACACCTTACATTGATGTGTTTGTGACTTGTCTTTGATTAACCTGTCACTCCCAGACGTTTGTACACGCGGTATCCTATGCAATGTATCTCACTTGCAATATATTTTCATGTGAGGACGTGAGTTTTAAAACTCGCCATATCGAATGCTTCAGAAAATCATGTTTTCTCTATCAATCTATTATATTTGTAAATCTGTATCGAGAAAACACTACAATCAGCAAAAAAGCTAGTTTTATCCTGTATTTCTTGCATTATAAAATCTTCGTTTAGACATATAATTTCATATAATTTCTGATATGAATTCAGAAATTCCACCACATTCCCAAGACTAATTGTATCTTGCTTACCTTACATTTTTATGTGATTCTGACTTGTCTTTTATTAACCTATCACTCCCAGAGGTTTGTACACGCGGTATTTAATATAATGTATCTCACTTGAAATATATTTTCATATGAGGACGTGAGTTTTAAATCAAGCCTTATCTAATACTTTAGAAAATCATGTTTTCTCTATCAGTCTATCATATTGGTAAATCTGTATCGAAAAAACACTACAATCCGCAAGAAAGCTAGTTTTATCCTGTATTTCTTGCATCGTAAAATCTTCGTTTAGACATATAATTTCATATATATATATAATTCCTGATATGAATTCGAAAATTCCACTTAATTAAGACTGCTTGTCTCATTCCACCTTACATTGCTATGTGATTCTGATATGTCGTTGAGTAACCTATCACTCCCAGAGGTTTGTACACGCGGTATCCTGTATAATGTATCTCACTTGCAATATATTTTCATTTGAGGACGCGAGATTCAAAACTCGCCTTATCCGATACTTTAAAAAATCATGTTTTCTCTATCAATCTATTATATTTGTAAATCTGTATCGAAAAAAATCTTACAATCTGCTACAAATCTAGTTTTATCCTGTATTACTGCAATTGTAATCTTCGTCATTGTAATCTTCGTTGCAAATCTTCGTTCACACATATAATTTCATATAATTTCCGTTATGAACTCGAAAATTCCACCAAATTAAGACTGATTGTCTCTTCCCACCTTACATTGTTATGTGATTCTGACTTGTCTTTGAGTAACCTATCATTCCCAGAAGAATATATGCGCGGTATCCTGTATAATGTATCTCACATGCAATATATTTTCATATGAGGACGTGAATTTCAAAACTCGCCTTATTCAATACTTTAGAAAATCGTGTTCTACCAATCTTTTATATTGGTAAATCTGTATCGGAAAAATACTACAACCTGCAAAATAGCTAGTTTTATCCTGTATTTCTGGCGTTCTAAAATCCGGAACAATGGAACAATGTGATCTTGTTGCGAGGCAGCTTAACATCGAGTTGCGAGGAAATCGTGTTCCAAGGGCATTAGAGAGCCTTAAAAAATTTTATGTTTAATCGTGGCTGGTATCCACAATGAAAAAAATAACTGGAAAAAGTTAAGAAAAGAATAACTTCAAAATACGCACTTGAAGTACCCAAAGTATAACAATGTTAGAGAAATGAGAAAAAAAAGGAAAGGACAAAAAAGAAAATCCATTAGTTCCAAAAAAGGACAGACGAAAAAGCTACCAGGGAATACCCCATCTAAAAAAAAGACTCTTTTCAGAGACCATACATTAAGTTTAAGCTGGTAAAAAATGCCATTTATAAAGCAGATAAACAATTTAGTTTTTTTAAACAAAAACAGGACAGAACAAACAAAAAAGTTTAAGTTTAGTTGAAAGTTGAGGACATCTCAGTCTTCATCGTTAAGCAAAAGCGAGTGTTTAGGGCATTTTCTATTACTGGGGTCGGATACCTCGTAGTCAGTTAATTCCGATATGATTTGTTTTAATATATTCATATGAGGACGTGAGTTTCAAATCTCGCCTTATTCGATACTTTAGAAAATCATGTTTTCTCTATCAATCTATTATATTGGTATATCTGTATCGAAAAAATACTACAATCTTCAGAAAAAGCTAGTTTTATCCTGTATTTCTGGTATTGTAAAATCTCCGTTTACACATATAATTTCATGTAATTTCTGATATGAATTTGTAAGTTCCACCAAATTCCCAAGACTGATTGTCTGTTTCAATCTTACTATGCTATGTTATTCTGACTTGTCTTTGATTAACCTATCACTCTCAGAGGTTTGTACACGCGGTATCCTTTATAATGAATGTCACTTGTAATATATTTTCATATGAGGACGTGAGTTTCAAAACTCGCCTTATCCAGTACTTTAGAGAATCAGGTTTTCTCTATCAATCTATTATATTGGTAAATCAGTATTAAAAAAACACTACAATCTGCAAAAAAGCTAGTTTTATCCTGTATTTCTGGAATTGTAAAATCTTCGTTTACAATGAAAACCAATTGACGCAGTTAGAGCTTTTCCACGCTTTCCAACAATTTGATTTTCTGGATAAGACGAGTTTTGAAACTCCCGTCCTGATATAGACAAATGTAATTAAGAAATTCTCGGTAGATGCTGATTAACCCTTTCTGGCGCGGAATAATTCTATCTATCTATATTATAGAGGACAAACATATCTGTGCGTAACGCATATGTCATTCTGCGAATGGCAACACTTTGAAATTTGAAATGAAATTTCGGTTTTACAATTTTCGCTAATGCAAATTTTTAAATTTCCAAAACTCCCACGTTTTAAATGTTTACACCGTCGTATACAGAAAAAATGAACTTTTAAATGCAATTTATTTGAAAGCTGTCTCTCAATTTATTTTTGAGATATTAATTTTTTATAGTTTTTTAAAACCAATTTTCTAATCGTGGCAACTGAAGTACTTCATTTCTATTAAATGTGGTTTAGTTATCTTTATGGATTATATTCTTACTGATGCCATTTTCTCATTACAATAAAAAAAATATTTTTTAAACATTTTGAACAGAAAATGACGTTACGCTTTAAAAAAGACACAATTTCCCTGATGATGCTTTTATATTTCACTATTTTTTCATTTCGCTGCTATTGAGTTTGAGACAATAGGCAAAATATTTCAGCGACTGAAAATGACGTCATATTTAAAAGAAACAATAATTTTATTTGATAAAACAAGATGTTTCCCCATGAATACGTCTAAAAGTTATAAATTTCTGGAATTTTTACGCGCAGGTGCAGCGATTATACTAAGACCTCAAATCACGAGTGGGAATTTTAACATGGGAATTTGTAATAGTTGACAAACGTGACTTCAAGCTTGAAAATATATTTATTAATAACCTATTGCGCGTTAAAATGTTTTTAAATGGTTAATATTGATGTGAAACGTTGAAAATGACTTGATTTGTTTAGATTTAAAGGGGGGAAATTCTATGATTATGTCAAGGTGAAATCATTTTTGCTATTTTTTTCATTCCGTAATACCAACCATCAATTGATAACTTAATCAAAATTACTTATTTTGATTATATGTTACTGATTACGTATATGAATAAAGTGTAATTTTTCAATAATTTTAACAGTTGAAGTTTATGAAAAAATTATTTTGTTAATCTTAGGTTAAAATATGTCTTTGGAGAGTTAAATTAACAAGTGTAAGATGGATTTTTTATTGTAATTATTGTTGTTTATGTATTATAAATTTGATGCAACATTTCCTTTGTAAACATTTTCTTTCGTCGAAATTCGACGGGTTTGTATCAAGATACTCGTTTGTATCAAGTACCTCGTTTGTATAAAGATAAAATGATGGACTGACACCAGAATTTACATAGGAATTTATTAGAAAATAGGAACTTGCCTATTTTCACGTACATTATAAAATGAAAATTTTATATAAATATTCTTGTTGCAATAAACTTCAATTATGTGTCATTTTTGAAGGACACCGCCCGAGAAAGTGTTAAAAGGAGAACAATACATGTCTACCACAATTTTTAATATAATTTTTACCTTTATTAATAACAGAACATTGTACAAATTCTGTGAATAGATAAGAAGTTTGCAAATTCTGCGATTTAAATATTTAATAGAAAATATAAATGTTAAACGGTGATGCCAGACTCCTTGGAAATTCAAAAAAGAGTATTCACTTTGAGGGTAACTATTTGAAGAAGTATATTTTATCTGCGTTGCAACATCGCTTCACATATAGAAAAGCTTTATAAATTCCTGATAGATGATCATTAAAGGGGAAATAGTACACCTCTACCAATTTTTTAAATATGTTTCGCCTTATTCAATAGCATACAATATTACATACTCTAGTACGTATACTCTTTGATTAATATATTATATCTCAGTTGAAATATCCATTCACATATACAAAATGCATTAACAAATTCCTCATAGATTATCATTGAAAGGAAAACAGTACACTTCTACAAAATTTTTCAATATGTTTCGCTGTATTCAATAGCATACAATATTGCATACTCTACGTAATCTAATACCTACTCTAGTATGTATTGTATACTCTTTAGAATTTACAAGCCATGCTGCTTATAAATTCCGAAGTGTATATATACCTTGACATTAACTATTTGATGAATACTGTATATCTCAGTTGAAATATTCATTCATTTATACAAATGATATTAATAAACTTCTGATATGTTATTACTAAAAGAGAAACTCTACATCTCTAATACAATTTTTTTATATAATATTTTACCTTGTTCAATAGAATAAAAATTTGCACATTCTATAAATATACAATCCGTTTACAAATTCTACAATCTAAATAGTTAATAAAAGATATAAAATTCAGTATAGGTCTTGAATATTTGTTACAGACTCCTTGAAAATTTGAAGGTGTCTACGCATCTTGACTGTAACTGTTTGATCAATATATTGTATTTCAGCTACAATATCCCTTCATATATACAAAAGCTATTACGAAATTCCCAATGGATGATGATTAAAAGTGCATTGTTAATGTAAACTAACCTTGGGAGTAGATATGTTCTATAAGATTACAAGTGTAGCAAACACATTTCTGCATTACTGAATTATACAAACCTTGTTATGCGCCGGAAATCGTATTTTAAC
The DNA here is from genome assembly GCA_963932465.1 of Maratus speciosus. Lineage (NCBI taxonomy): Eukaryota > Metazoa > Arthropoda > Arachnida > Araneae > Salticidae > Maratus > Maratus speciosus. The sequence goes on from OZ010799.1 coordinate 137,385,552, forward strand.
TGTATAAAATTGTTGCAAAAATAAATATATAGGAATTAGGTAACGTAAAAGATTGCCATTGTATTTTTCGACATACAAATCCATTCATTAATAAAAGGTGTTCATTCTATTGCTAATATTGTAGCACTAAATTTGAAATTCTTCTATTATTTCTGCTTATTAGGGTAACTGAAGGATAGATGGCCATATATGAGTCCAGTCTAAATATTTCCAAAATTTGATCATAGATTGCAGAATAAACTTTGTACGTAAGAAATAGTTTAACGAGATCATTCATTGCGACATACAGCTGTGTTTTTCGATTAAAAAAATAAGTGTAATTTTAATGTTTATTTAATTGAGTAGTTGAATATTTTTGTGAGTTGGGTATTTAAATTTTTGCAGTACGTACGTTACATTTTTTTTTTTTTTTTTTTTTTTTTTTTTTTTTTTTTTTTTTTTTACAATACGGACTTTCAAGGCACGTATGAAACCCAATCTTTGCTTTTAAGCCTAAAACGAAGACGTAAAAGGACTGAGTGTTGCTTTAAATTGCGTGTGCATCTGTCCTTGAATTTAAGGATAAAATGGCCACATCAAATCGAGGAGAGATAGCCAACTTTAATCAATATTTCAAAATTATACGTCATGAGTATTTTAACGAACTATAATTATATTTAAAACAATTTTATAACTTGTATGTTTATAATTATATTGATTGATATAAATGTTAATTTTTAATAATATAAATATTAAATAATAATAATAATATAATAGGGTCTAACGATGTATTTTTTTTTTCAGAAAATATCGGAAAAAACGTCGAAAACTTTTATCCCAGAAACCGATGAATTTGATAAATTAACTTAAAACAGTGAAAAAGACCAAAATAAATTCAAGGAAAAAAGAAAAACACGACACTTCCAGCTGCGAAGAAGATGAAATATATTTAAAATGATCAGATTCTACAGATTCCGAAGAAATTGAATTGGATAAGGATCAATGTGTTGGTTGTGGAGAAGAATATATTACCACAACCAAAAAGGATGACTGTATAGAATGCATAAGGTGTCTTAAGTGGTTTCATGAAACATGTACAAACTATCAAGACCTTTTCCAAAAATTTGGTAAAATTTTACGAAAAGTGAAGGATTGAAATTATACTTCAAATTTTGTTTATTCGAATTTTATTCATTCAATTTCCGTGATTTAATTTCATATTTACAATCTGCTATATGTTTTCAGGATTAACTATATGAAATGTGTCATGTTTTGTTATTGTAACTTCATTTTTTCTTTCTTGTATTAGATGGTCATCTCTCCTCGGCTTGAAGGAGATATAGCCATCTGACTATTTAATTTCAATTTTGATTCCCACATTTTGTTCTCAAAATTTAATCATTTTTCGCCCTAAATATGATGGGCATATGTATAAGAATTCTAAATATGCTTAAATATTTCATGTATTTGCATTATGAGAATTTTTCTTTCAATCTTTAAAAAAGTATGACCATGTATCTAGAGTTACGGTAATATAATGTTATCAAAATAATGATAAATTACAATTGCACGGAAATGGCAACACTCTTCATATTTTAGCCATGTAATGAATAAATTGTACCATACTTTCGATCTGCCATAAAATAAAAATAAAAATGTTATTAGGAAATATATAATGGATGATTAAAGTGAACCGTTAATAAGGAGTAATTTCAGGGTCTAAAATGTTATTTTTAATTGTGTTATGGTAAGGTATTACAAGCGTTTCAAACGCATTTCTATATTGCTGAATTATTGTTACAAACATTTAATTTAATTCAAAATTTAATCATTTTTCGCATATTCATTGTGTTTACTGCTTTCTTTCCCCTTCAACTATTACCTACAAACTAAATAGTTTAGTTACTTAACATTGTATTTTCAAAATACAAATGAAATCACTAATAATGAACATTAGTTTTATCGCCGCTACTGAAAAAATTAATGTACAGGGTAAGTCAAAATGAATATAGCGATTACAAATGGCTATAACTATTTAATGTAAAAGAATTTATCAATAAGATTAACACAGAATGTAGACGGAACTTCAAAATTTCTTTATGTAAGGCGCAGGTGCAGTGAAGCGGAAGCCTACGCATGCGCGATTTGAAATTTTGCAACAAGAAACCTGTTCATTGCGGCCGTCTAATTAGTAAAATTGCCAATTATGACGGTAAAAATGGCTGATTTTATTTCTATGGGATTATGTGAGAGACAGATTGCCTCCCATGTACAAAACAATTGAAGAACTCAAAGTACGCATTTGTAATGCGCTTCCGTCGATGACTGAACAATTGCTTCAGAATGTATGGCGTGGAATGGACTACCGTTTAGATGTTGTCCGTGTGACCAAGGGAAGTCACCCATAACATCTATGACGTATGCATGAATATTTTGAAGTTCCGCCTACGTTCTGTGTTAATCTTATTGATAAAATCTTTCGATTAAATAGTTATAGCCGTTTGTAATCGCTATATTCATTTTGACTTACCCTGTATATTTCATGTTTTGCAATTAACCTTTAACTGATGTCAGGCGGTCTCCCACACCCCGCCACTCCCTGCTGTAAACACTTTTACAGCTTTTTACTTTTCTGTACTGTTGTTAAATAATATGAATAAAATACTTTTTTCATGCAATTTAATTCACATGCTCCTAAGAGAAGTACAACCATATTGTTAGGACAAAATTTAAGTAAATTCAAAAATTTGAGTTATTTTTTTTTTATTCATTTTATTCGAGGGGTCTGAGAGACCGGATCACATCAGTTGTGTGACAAATTTTAGTCACATCAGTTAAAGGTTAATATATTTTTTGTAATTAATATGTTAAAAAAATAGTATTAGCTTAAATTTTCAAAATCAATAAGAATAACAGTTTATAACGTATTCCTATAATAAATAAATCAAATCTGAATTAAAATCAGCATTCAAATAACACAAAATGTATTGATAAATTCGTGATGATGATAAACAGAACTTCCTAAAAAGATAAATTTTAGCAGCAAATGCTATTGTAAGTTCACTGGTGTAAATAGATTAAAAGTGTAAAAAAAATATTTCTGTATGGATAAATTACACAATGTATGTCACACACAGAAAACAATATTTCAATTGTTTCATTGAATTATAGACATTTTTTTTCCGAAATAAATAAGGATTTTTCGAAATATAACACAAGTTATTAGTGTGATAAATAGGGTTTATTTTATTGCTTTTTAAACCCCAAATAAAAAAGTTATATATATATATATATATATGTGTGTGTGTGTGTGTTACTTTATTATATCTAATTCCGCGATTTCCTTATCTTATTCTAAATTACTACTTTATATTCACTAAATCCTTATACTTAAATAATCTCTATCGTTAACTCTGTTAAATTCCCTTTAATTTAATGTCTCACTTGTCTAAATCGCTTAAATATTACGCTTTTAGCATTCTTAAATTAAATGTTCCATTTCCGCGCTTTTTTCTTTCGAGAATATTCTTTTAGCTTCCGCTTTTACTCTCCCGCGCATATCTGAGGTTATCCTTTTTCCCTTCAAATTCATCCGCTTGCTCTGTCCGCACACTTTATATGACGTGACGTTCTTAATTATTAATTGGTTGAGAGCGCGATCTACGTCATATTTGTATCCTTACATTGGAGGAACAAAAAGTCGATACTCGCTGTGTTTCAGCAGAATTTGTCGTATTTCTACTTTGATAACTCCCCTGGTCGTCGTCTGATATTTTCTATTATCTATAATTGCTTACCCATGATTAAATACTACGTAGCGATGGCTTGATTTAAATTGAATTGGGGGGCACTGCACCGCCGAAAGCTCATTAAATAAAACCCTGAGTTAAATTACGCATTATCTCAATTATTCCAGAGAAACTTACAATGGATAAATGTGTTACCTGGCCTACCACTCGATGACTGCAACTACCTTCCAATACCCATGTTGATTTACTACGAAACATTCTATTTCAGCTTAATCGAATGTACGGCTTCCAGATTGATTATTCATCTACTATGACATCGAAGCTAACCGCACTTTCGAATCACCATATAGCGTAATATCGTTATATTAGTCGACAGGACGAGAAACGCTATATTAGTCGACGAGGATTCAACTCTACATGTGGTTCTATTAATTTCAACATTGCACTACTGGTAACATAACAACCAGTTATTCCGTTCACAAGAAAAACCTTCCAATGTTAGAATAATCTAACATATTTATATATTGAATATTAAAGACGTGAATTATCACATAGCTAACAAAGCGTTAACCAACTGAGTGAAAATTGTCGAAGTCGGGAATCGAACCCGGACCCCTGGAATAGCGCTCCAGTACTCTACCATTTAAGCCACGAGGACGATGCCCAGCTTGGCATCTCTAACTCACATAAGTTGGTAAGCCTGCTACCGCAGATATTAAATGGAAATTCTTCATCAGCACACAATCTTGCGGCGTACCATGAGACGCAAATGAACCCAGCATCGGTGAATATAAAATAAAAAAAATGAGAGTGAGTGAGAGATGTCAAACTGGGCATCGTCCTCGTGGCTTAAATGGTAGAGCACTGGAACGCTATTCCAGAGGTCCTGGTTCGATTCCCGGCTAGGACATTTTTCACTCTGTTGGTTTACGCTTTGTTAGCAAGGTGATAATTCAAGTCTTTATTATTCAATAATTTCAAGCGTATTTTCACTGCTGTAAAGAAGTTGATGAATTATTTTATAAAAAAAAATGTATATATATATATATATATATATATATATATATATATATATATATATATATAAATTACCGGCCAAACCCGATTTCTGGCCAAAGCAGTTTATCCTAATGCACATGGGATAAACTAGTTTATTTTAACGCACATAGGATAAAATAGTTTTTCCTAGGCCAAACTAGTAACTACTGCAAATCGATGGGAGGGGCAACAAAATTTCGTGATCGCGAGCCTGAAAAATCCATATTTTTTTATGAAAAACGCAGCGGACGTCCGATTACTGCCACAGATGATAAACATGGCAAACTCGTCGACGATTTGATTTAAAATGGCCGACGAATCAATCAAAAGCGTACCGCAAACCATGTTGGAATATCCAAGGAACGTGTTGGATTCATTATTGAACAATTGGGAAACCATCGTCGTCTACGCACCTCGAGTGCAACTGGAGAGGCTCTGCGAAACCTGAAATTTTGACTGATTTCGCACCCTCCTTACTCCCCTGATCTTGTGCATGCGAATTTTATTTTTTTTCCTCTAGAGATGTCAAGGGTAATATTACGCCTCGAACGATGAGGTGAAGGCAGCTAGCTGTCAAGTACTGCATTCGAGAAAATTCAGAAGAAATTCTCACTGACAGAATAAAAAACCTTGCTACACTTTGGGAGAAATGTGTTAGCCTTATAACAGTGACTGTGATGAAAAATAACTATAGGATTTTGAAGCTAAGTAATTGTACTTTAATGTACTTTTGCCCGATCTTGCTGTTTGTTTTTATTCGTGTTCTACAAGCATGTGTGCATTTCTTTTCAGCCTACCCTCGTAGTACTAAAATGTCAAGTTCGATAACCGACAATAATTTTGGACTTTCACGATTTTTTTGTTACCAGTGCAGCAAACGCATTCCTTCATGGGGAAATTGTATAATATTTGTTGTCATTAGTGTTGTCAGGTTTCCTGCGTAAATCATAGCTCCAAATGCTCTTGACACCACTAATTTCTTACAGTTTATTTTGCCATAATTAATCGCAGATAATTCGGCCATTAGATAACGCGAAGTTCAGAGAATTTGGTGTCCCGATTTATGAAGGACATCTGGCATCAATAGTTGTCACCCGATTGAACCACAATTCAAATATTTAAGTTTCACATTTGCATAAATATTTGAAGATTCGTCAAATATTTAATTTCATGACAATTTAATTTTTGAAATGGAGATTGATACTATTTCTAACACCGACAAATAACTATTTTTATGATTTAAATTTATGGTTATTTTATTTGAAAAAATTAAAATACGGCAATCATAACTGAAGCATTGAGTGCTTTCAAAGAGATTGAGATTATATTAAAATAAGAAATTACATATAAAATTACCATGAATCAAAATCTTTTAACATGTTGATACATGTTTTTTTTTCAAAATTTTAAACTATGATAATCACAAGTCAAGGGTTCAGTGTAAGAAAAATGATTGTTATTAGTTTAAATGAAAATAACGTAAAATATTACCATAAATAAAAATCTTTAAGATTTCGATTTATGATTTTTATCTAAATTTTAAACTAAGAAAATCATAAGCTAAGGATTTACAGTGTTAAAAAGGATTGTGGTTATTTTAAATGAAAATAACGTATAATATTACGATAAATAAAAAGATTTAAAATTTTAATTTATGATTTCTTTTTCTAAATTTTGAAGTTAGATAATCATAAGTCTAGTTTCAATGTATGAAAAAGGATTGCGATTATTTCAGATGAAAATAACGTATAATATTACCATAAATAAAAATCTTTATGGTTTTGATTTATCATATTTTGTTTCTAAATTTTAAAGTTATATAATCATAAGTCTAGGGTTCAGTGTATTAAAAATGATTGTGGTTATTCTCAATACAAAATAAACAATAAAATTACCACAAATTAAAATCTTTTAAAATATTGATTTATGGTTATTTTGTTTATGAATTTCGACATTAAACACACCGAAAATTTTGCTAAAGATGTATAAGAATAGTTCACAGCAGAATTTTATTTAATACTTATTCTGCCAATTGACTTATTTTTGTGTGACATAAGTTTGATTTATTTTATGGAGAAAATTCTGGTATAAGTCGATATATTTACATTTGGTGCTGGTCAAATGTCTGTTTGTTAAACTTAGAAACTTAGTTGTTTAACTAAGAAAATCACAAGTCATGCATTCGGTAAAAGTGTCATACACACAAAGAAAAAACATTCATTTAATTTTTATCTGTATGAGAGAATTAAAGCGATAATAGAAGAGTCTTATTTGTATCTGATTTTGGCATTCGAAATATGGATGTTTATAACAATAACTGTTTAATTACTTTGCTATCTTAAGTTCTCAATTATATAGGTTTTTATATATATTATTGCTTATATTAATAAAAAATAGCATCAGTTTAAAGTATCACAAAAACTTAACATATGTATTTTTTTAAATTTTTAAATATAATGAATATACTGCAATTATTTAATGAATATAATCTATCGCAGATACGATCTGTTTTGAAATGTAACAAAGGTTAAAGGAATATTGATTAAAGAAACGTCATTAATATAATGTCAGAAGCAGAAATGTTATTATTGGTAGAGTGATGCCAATCGATTTCAAGTTCAGCAGCCGTTATACTGTATGAATGAATTATACAAAACTTGTCATACGCAGAAAGCCCTATTTAAACTGTATCATTCTGTTATAGAAACAAATATTGGAGAATTTATTTAATATTTAACAGCTTAAAATTTTAATTTCCGAATTGTAAATAACTTTATTTTCTTTTGTCTAAATAAAATAAACGAATAAAAGAAAATTTATTCTCTTCTACTAATTCGGCCTAAATTAATGTATGTACTAAAATCATTGAAGGAATATTTTGTATCTTCCTTAAGATTTGCTTTTAAATGTAACAGAAGTCATTGATAAATTCCTGATGTATGCACTCTCAGAAATATCTTCTTAAATTTTCCGAAATATTTCTGGCAGCACTGCTACCGGAGTGTATGTTTGATGCTTCAAATTGTGTTTTTAATTGTTCAGCGATTTCTGGGCGAAGATGTTGGCGTCCCCGATGAACAGCACTTTTTGAAAGCACTATGGATTTTACAAGCGGGTCAGACGTCATGGTAGAGGAAAAGCAGCCTTCTTCGTTTATTAAAGATACTATTATCATTGCGAACCTACTAATGCTGGTGTAGTTCAATCTAAAACAGCAGCAACTTTTGGAGTAACAATGGATCTGCGACTGCATGGCTTAGATTTATTCTTTTGGGTTTTGTATTATCATCTGAATGTATTTTTACTAAAGATTCTTCATTAGAGCTTTCTTGAAGATTTATTGGCTTTATCGATATGCAAAACCATAGACTAATAAATAGCCAATTAAATGTCCCGTTAACAACTGCTGGAACTGCTATATATTATTAATATTAGAAATTAGAAGAATTGTAGTACATGATATTAATTTAATGAATTCCAGCAGGTTAATAAAAATTCAAGAGCATTAGAAGAGTAATGATCAGAAAATGATAATATGGTACTCGGATAGATTTGTATAAGTTTTTTAATAAAAAATGTAATAAAAGTATAACATCAGATGAAACCATTGTTAAATATGATAAAGTGTTCTTAAACAAATTTTAGGATAACAAAATTTGTAAGAGAAAAGTGGTAGAATTCTGCAATCCTCCATATTAATTAGAAATTCATATTTTCCATAAACTCCATATTTTCTATTAACTTGGGGCACCCCTAAATCTTTATGCATTGACTTGAATTTTTTGGAATATCATATTATGACAGAAAGAACATTTTTAAAAGGTGAAACTTCGCATTTTCAAACTTTTTATTTTTTTTCGGCCTCTTCTGGAACGCCGTAATATATATATAAAAATAGCAGCACTAAACATTATTGTTAATAATCCAGTTCCAATTTACATTTTTTCCTTTCTCACACTAGATGGCAGCACAGTTATGCGTTTCAGCCAGATACTCAACTGTAGCCCACATGCTAAAATAGTCCTAACTATATTTTCATCCTGATATGCTGCAGTTTTGACTCCTAGTATGTAATTTAGGTATTTTGCTCTAATAATTTTTAAGATTCTGTGTGAGGTGTATCTTTCTTTAGATCTCTTGAAATTTTATTATCTATTTTTTGTTATGTTTGCGTTATAAGGAGCTAAATTTTGTCTCGATGAAATAGCGCTTCTTCTATGAATGAACCCACAATCTCCTCTGAAGATTCTGTGGGTTATTCATAGTTTCTTTTTTTATATACTTGCTTCCTGCGTTCATTTCTAAATCATCTTTAGAACTTTGCCAATTTGTCCATATATTTGTGATTTCAAATTTATTATATATATATATAATAAATTTAAATCTTCTATAATATCTTCTAAAATATCTTCTATATATGTATATAGGAACACATATATAAATAATATATATATATTCTAAACTACAAATAAACTACCTTATAAAAGCGATAAAATAAAAGTGATAAAAAAAACTTTATAAAGACACTAATATCTGTTTGTATAAGCATATTCCAAAATGATATTAATCATACATAATTTTTGGAAAGAATTACTTTTGAATACAAATTCTTTTATATTTTTTTGTTAAGTAAATTAATAATAACATATTTTAAAACAAACTGTTTTAAAATTAAAAACACTAAAACTTTTAACTGTAAGATATCTTTTATGAAAGAAAATAAGAAATTTTTAACTTAAATAATTTTGCGACCAAAGGGATTATTTTAAAGAGAAAGTTGATTTTTCTATTAAAGAAAACAATTTTTTGGATCTATTTTCCAGACTTTAAAAGAAATCCCCCATATTACAGAAAACCCTTTTACTCTAAAAAGATTGAGTTAGTTTTACTGCAAACCTTTTAAGATTTTAGACATTTCTAAATAAAAGTTATTCCTTTCTTGATAAAATTTTATCTTTAAGTAGAGCTGGCAATGAATAATAAAAAAAAAGATTAAAATATCAATATTACTAACTCGATAATTTTTATAATCAATACATTTTTCCAAGAGAGATGTAACATAACTAATTAAATGAAACAAAAATTAATGAAGTAAGCTAATTTATTAAGAGTCATTTTTAAAAATATATTTACTAATGTCCTTTATTACAAGCAGCGGTAACAAAAGAGCAAATGTGGTGATAGAGAAAACAATAATCGGAAAATGTTATAGAAATTTTTTATATAGCTGTAAAGGTTAACGACGTAAAGAAGCGAAAAACATTCATATACGAATCACTATATTTGAACGTTTTACGTAAAGAAAGTTGGAAGGGGTAGGGGAGCTTCCTATACTGTAAGGGTCGTCCAAATGAAAGTGGCATTGGTGTAACATCTCTGCCATTTGAAGAGAATGATGAGTGCGCATGCTCCTATAGAAAATGCAGAGTGCTGAGAATGCATGCGATATCGTCAGAACTCGCCATATACGTGCGTGATAACGTGGGAGCACGTTAAAAGGCATTGTTCGCATCATGGATAATTCCAAACGGTGTCAACGCGCGGTCGTGCAATTTTTGACAACGGAAAATGTAAGTGCTAGTAAAATCTATCGTCGAATGCAAAATGTGTATTGCACGGAGTGTATATCACGCAGATTGGTATTACCATGATGTAGGGATTTTCGTAGTGGATGAAGACCGCATGCGCTTAACCAGAGCGTCACCTGTCGTCAGTACTGCTTCTGCCACTACGAAAATCCCTATACCATCGGAATACCGATCTGCGTAACATACACTCCGTGCCATATATTTTTTTCATTCGACGACAGATTTCACTAGCATTCACATTTTCCGCATTCACATTTTCCGCATTCACTTTTTAGCATTCACATTTTTTAAAAAAATTGCACGACCGCGCGTTGACACCGTTTGGAGGCATCCATGATGCGAATGTCCACTTGCTCCCACGCTATCACACACGCATCTAGCGGAATCGGATCATATCGCATGCATTCTCAGTACTCTGCAGTTTCTATCGGAGTAATCGAAGTCATCTTTCTCTTCAAATGGCGGAGATATTACAGCAATGCCACTTTCATTTGAGCGACCCATATATATTCATTCAGAAGTAGAATATGCACAAGATAAAGACGGTTAGAGAATATACTATCCTGCATTTAACAGAACTCGATTCGATCAGTATATTAAAACGAAAGTCATATGCCAACTGATTTCTTGGTCAATTTAGTTAACAGATCAAATTTAGTGGTACCTTTTCAGGATTATTCAATTCATCGAGTGAAAACCATAAAATTGGTGTCAAATTAAAGCTAAAACTTTGTTTTTCCGAAGTTTTTTTTGTGTGTACAGACAAAACAAATTTATCTCTGAATGCCCATTCTCACATTGACTACTAAGAAATCTATCTGAGAATGCGGTTAATTTTTAATTGCTTTAGAATAGTTAAAGTGTTTATTAGCTTCGTTACTCTGGCAGTCTATTTATCTGCCTGTCTATTTACCAGACTCTCCTTCAGACTATGCGTCTATCTATCACTTTGTTTTTTATAGTTTCATAAGGAGTTTACCTTGGTTTATTAGCCAGTAATTTAGATAAGAATTATGAATATTTTCTAATTGGTAATTAAAAAATTACATGAAATGTATTTTTCACATGAGAAAAACGAAAATGGTAACTAGAAAAAAGGAATTCTGTGTTTTCAGAATTTAGTGTCACCCACGATGAAAGAAAAATATATGTATGCATGTAAATATAGATAATACAAAACATATTTCAGTTTTAAGACTTAAAACACACGCATTTATTTTATATAAAATGACGTCATTCGCATGTACTGTAGAATTCTACATCTACGATCCGATCTTAAACAACATCTACAATAAAGTATGCATATGACGTCACTATAGCTGAATAATACACAAATCAAGCAAAAAGCGATATCGTCATTCAAGGAACTCGACAAAAAAATCTGCTATCCAATGATTCATATGCCTTCATTTGTTTGTAACATTAATACAGATACTTAAAATTAAATATAGTTTATAATAGCTCTATGTTTTATCAGAAATCATTCATTTATATTTTTTCAAAATGGCATATATCTTAAATACACTTTTTTCAGTTTTCCGATGCTCAGAAGCTTAAAAAATTGCACTAGAGAGTATCCGTATTTATCAGTACAATGATACATCTGCTTTGTTTTACAGCTGGCTTATATAACGTAACGTTATTTTTTAGAGACGACATTTTATTGGCTGGTTGAGAGAAATAGTATATCGGTGGTTAATAACTATCTTTCTTAACTTGTTATCTTTAGAAAATGCCAGGAAGTTATTTTCTTGCTTATTACTTATTTATCGTTATAAATATACTTTTGTTTAATTAATTTTTCACCATTTCAGGTACTTAACGGCACATATAATATAAATTGATTCAAATTTTCGAGTTTTGAATTGAGTTATAAATTGATAAAGCAGAAAAAATGTTGATGATGAAATGTTTGAAATGTTTAATCAGTATTATAATGATGCTGGAAGGTTTTTAAATAATATATTTAAGCATTATGGGTGTATATATAGTTTTTTGTCTTTTCGAAAAAAGTGTTTTTTTTTTTTTTATATACTTCGGTACACTTTTCTAAAAAACTATTTTAGGTAAACAGTTGAAACTTTTCGAAATTGTGGAACTAACTCAATTTGAGAATAATAATTAGTGATTTTCGATTTGGCTTAAAAGAAATAAAATTAAAATGATTTTTAATAAAAGATTTTTATTTCTTTTAAGCCAAAATGATAATTTCTTATTATTATTCTCAAATAGAGTGCGTTCTACAGTTTCGGAAACTTTCAAATGTTTACCTAAAATAAATTTTTAGAAAAGTGTACCGAAGCTTAAAAAAATCACTTTTCTGGAAAAGGTAAAAAAATATATACACACCTCCAGTGCTCAAATACATTATTTTAAAACATTCCAGCAACATAATGATATTGATTTAACATTTTATCATCAACATTTTTTTCTGTTTATCAATTTATAACTCAATTAAAAACACAAAAAATTGAACCATTTTATGTCCCATGTGCCCTTAAATTTACTAAGACAGATAATCATTCATGCTTTCTCACACATTTAATATTGACAGATAACTTTAGCTATGGAATTTTCTTGAATTTGTTTCAATGGAAACTGAACATTAAATGTCAAAAACATCTGCAGTTTTTTGTAAAAATATATTGTCTTGAATCCGGCTTGGGAAAGAGGTACGTAAACTAATTCAGACATGCATATTTCTTATTTCCGATAGTAATAAAATGGATGTGGGTTGATATGGACCTTTTTTTCGCCCATCAGCCCCTTGATGTGACGTACATTTTTTTCATTAGCATACCTCGTAACAAATAAGGAAAAAAAAACATTTTAAATGAAAGTTCTATAATTGATGGGATAAATAAAATAAATAATTAAGTAAGTATTGTGTACATTAATGAACATAAACACTATTGTCATTAGTTTTAATCCATATAATCAATAATAAATACAACACAAAATGTAAAATTAATAGGAATGGAGCTTATTACGACTATTATTTCAGTATATGAAGTATTGGAAATAATAAATAACCGAAAATAATCATACAGTTTCAGACATTTTTGACAATGTGTTTTAGATTAGTCTTCCTCCTAGCTATCTTCACACGAATCACTACCGGACTATCCAGCGGCGGCGTCTTGTAGTGGATGAGCACATTCAAGACTTGGTTTTTTAACTTCGGTTGAGTTGTGTCAGCAGAAAGCCAAAAACCATAATATGGAAGAGACACGCGCACAGCACCCTACAACCCTTGCGGCTACTTTACATTGACAGTATCATTTGTGCTGTTGATTCGGTCTTTTTTTATCCGAATATTATAGTTTTTAGCACATGTGTGTAATGATTGTAACAGAACTCGAAAAACAGAATCATATTCACGGTGTATGTAAAGATAGTAAATACCTTCTTAATTTAAGTGCTCTTGAGTGTAAGATTGGCTTTGTTTAAATTGGTATATTGCAAGAGTTAATTGTCGCAGCTCATCCCAAATTAGACGTAGAAAACCTTGAAGATCTGTATCAGTTAGTGTACGTGGAAAACCTTGAAGATTTGTATGAGTTAGTTTAGTACAGATCGCATTTTGCGTGCACATTGCACTTAAGATGTTATTAATATTTTTCTTATATTGAATTATGTGGTCAGAACACCATTAGAGAGACATCATACGGGGGTTAAGTATTGTACTTTGTTCCAGTATATTAAGAAAGAAAAACAACGTCAAAAAGCACAAATAGAAGCGTGTTTATATTCATACTTCTATTTGTGCTTTTTCACGTTGTTTTTCTTTCTTAACACCATTAGACCGACCAGTTCTAAGCTATACACGCAACACTGCCCAGCAAGTCGATATGACCTCTTTTTCGACGAACGCATTTTGGATTTTACTAGTTCAGATATGGATAAACCCATTAGAGTATAATAATCGAACTCGGAAAGCTGTCCCGGTGTGTCAAAATTCAGAATTCCCTTCCTTGCTACCTTTCTGATATTTTTTAAAAGGCTTTCAATATCTTTTTCATACATCATTGATGTATTCTCACTTACAGGACTTAAAGCTTGCATAGCCAACTCACTGAATACCAATCCCGTAATGTGCGTTTTACAGCATAGTTTTCCCGACGAAATATAGATTTCAGTTTCTATAAAGGCTTGAGTTTGAGTTGCTTTTGGTACAGTCACGAGGCAGTTCTTGAGCTTACATATTATACAACAACTGTTAGGGTTGTGACAACGAGGTATTGATAAATGCATATTAGGTTTCTCAGTTTTGGTGTCGTCGGTAGTGCTCATTGACGCATGATCTCATATTGTTAGCGCAGAAGAAGAAATAAGAGTTCCATCCCAAAGCACACAAAATGCCATTGTGTGCTTTGCATGAAATGCATTTAGAGCACAAATTAGAACCACTCTGTAGATCACAGTTTTTAGAACGTTTAAGTATCGTTTTAACTTTTGTATTAGAAAAGATACTACACTATTTGTTTTGGTACTTTTCGGTTAGCAGGGCGCCAGTGTTATATATACATATTTATAACGTAAAGCGAGGAGAATTCGCGCGGTAGGAGAGATTGCGCACAAAGAGATTCGACGAGAAGGAGTAGAATGCGCGCGCAGCGACTCCAGGTAGTCGTACAGCAGTATAAGTGCAGTGTCTACATGAATGTGCATATTGATTGTTCCAAGCGTCTTGGATAAAGCAGTGCTATTTCGTTTTGTTTTTCCAAAGTAAGTGTTTGAATTTTCATAACTGTTCGTCAGAATTTTTATAGAACGTCAGTAATACAAAAAATTTTGAACTTAAACGATTTCTTATAAACTACTAACCTGGACTAAGTATGCGAACACCAGCAATTCATTTTAGAAGTGGCCATATTTAAATAAAAGTCCGCGCAATCTCTCCTACCAAAACAGGAGAGTTTGAGCATCTGTACTTAGGAGAGATGGCGCTTTTCCCCATAAGTTTAAGTGCTAGGAGAGATTATGCAGCTTATTGATAAATTTGTTTTAATTTTAAATTACGTGTAAAACATATGAATGAATCAATTTTGAAATAATTCGGAAAAACACATAATTATCAAAACTAAATTTCGCAACAAATTAATTTGCAAAAACATACTTTTGCAGATAACAATTTTATTAATAAATTAATAATACAGTTGTTGTTAAATTAATTTTATGTAATTATTTTTGTTAATAAATTAATAATATATTTGTTAATAATTTAATTAAATATTCATATATATATTTTAATTTATGAACAATTAATTGGCTAATAAATTAATTTTGTTAACTAAAATAAATTTTCAAATACGATGTTTTGGAAAAGCTTTCACCCATTCCAAGTTGTGTAATGCCATCGAAATCAAAAGGAACCACAGTGCAACTAATGTTACTGATCCACAAAATATACATGAAAAAGAAGTATGCCGCTACAAGGAAAGAAAAAAAAGTAAAAATAAAACAGCTGAAGATAAGGTGCTTCCACAAAAAGTCGGATAAAAAAACTCAAGGAAAAAAGTCCTTCCGGCCAGTGCCGGGAGGAATAGGTAGCTTTCATATTCTTTGTTTTTAAAAAGCAAGCTCATATTATTCAAACACAAGAAGCTCAATTTAGGGGAAACCGATTATAAAAGATTCAATACTAATTTTTATCAATACTAAATCATTATGAATGAGAATTTCGTGAAATTAGTCAGCTTTATCCAAGTTGCTTTTATTTAAAGTAACTTATTTTTGGTTGCCAAATTCGGCGATAACTTGAAGTTCCTGCCATTTTAAGACAACATGGTGGATGAGGCTAACGAGTGAACTTGGTCGGAACCTTATTAATTCCTGTGCTCATGCTCACTCACATCGGAATCGGTGGATATATACAAGTGCTGTCGAAGGCAAAAAATCAGATTTTTCAAAATGTCACCCACATTAGAAATTGAAACTGCTATATCGGAGCCATTTTTTAAGATAAAGACAAAGCAAAAAATGCTCCGGGATCCTTATATCAAGGTCAAATACTTAAGAAAGAAACCTTTTTCAATTTCTAATTTTTTTGCACCTCACTTTAAATAAAATTTTTTATTTAATTTAATGGCCTCCATTTTGACACAAGATGGCTGATGAAGCTGGCTAGCGAACTTGGTCGAGGCATTACGATATAGTATCCACATGCCTTCTTACATCAAAATAGGTTAATATATACGCGTGTTATCACGTGACAAATATCTGATCTCTTCAAAATGTCAGCCATTCTAGAAATTCAAAGTGCTATAATTCAACCAATTTTTAAGATATATACGAAAAAAAACTGCTCCGGAATCTTTGTATCAAGGTCAAACACATAAAAAAATCTTGTTCATTTTTCAATTTTTTGATAATATATTTTAAATTTTAAATTAATTTTTTTAAATGGCAGTTCTTTTGTAACAAGATGGTGAATGAAGCTGGCCAACGAACTTGGTCGAAACATTGGTATGGGCTACGTACACACCAAGATACATCCAAATCGGTTCATAAATACGCCTGTTATCACGTGACAAATATCAGGTCGTTTCAAAATGTCAGCCACAATAGACATTGATAATGCTATAACTCAGCCATTTTTATTAGATATAGACGAAACAAAAACTGCTCCGGAATCTTTGTATTGAGGTCAAAAACATTCAAAAAAAATCTTTTTCATTTTCCAATTTTTTGGTACCACATTTTAAATTTTAAATTATTTTTTTTAAATGGCCGCAATTTTGAAACAAGATGACGGATGAAGCTGGCGAACGAACTCAGTCGAGACATTGGTACGTATTATGTATACACCAAGGTACATCCAATTCGGTTCATAAATACGCCTGTTATCGCGTGAAAAAAATCAGGTCGTTTCAAAATGTCAGCCACGCTAGAAATTCAAAGTGCTATAACTCACCCAATTTTTCAGATATAGACTAAACAAAAACTGTTCCGGAATCCTTGTATCAAGGTGAATTCAAAATGTCAGCCAATCTAGAAATTCAAATTGCTATAACTCAGCCAATCTAGAAATTCAAATTGCTATAACTCAGCCATTTTTTAAGATATTGACGAAACAAAAAGTGCTTCGGAATCTTTGTATCAAGGTCAAACACATGAAAAAAAAAATTTTTTTTTCAATTTTCTGGTACCACATTTCAAATTAATTTTTTTTAATTAAATGGCCGCCATTTTAAAACAAGATGGCGGATGAAACTGGCCAACGAATTCGGTCAAGACATTGGTATGTACTATGTACACACCGAATTACATCCAAATCGGTTCATAAATACGAGAGTTACAGTGTGACAAATGTCAGATATATATATATATATATATATATATATATATATATGTCAATTTTGAACGGAGGGTGATTTCGAGGTCTGGGGGTCATGATCGATGAAAATATACCAAAATTTTTTGAAATCGCTTTCCTCCGAACGGCTGCAATACGTAGCTTTTTGTAATGAAAGCTACCTAAAATACTATAACTCAGCCATTTTAGGTAGCTTTCATTACAAAAAGCTACCTAATTGCAGCCGTTCGGAGGAAAGCGATTTCAAAAAAATTTGGTATATTTTCATCTATCATGACCCCCAGACCCGAAACCACCCTCCGTTCAAAATTGATATATATATATATATATATATATATATATATATATATATATATATATATATATATATATATATATATATGGGCTGTTTAATAGCCTCTGCTTATTAATTAGGAGAAGACCCTTTAATTGCCTTCGAGGAGGACTTAAAGGAATCGACTGGGAGCGGAGACTTAATGTCCAATCCGCACCTTCCACCGGTACAGCCTGTTAGTACCCTTGCCTAGTGCATGGGGAACGAACGCGGATGGGCTTCCTCCAACCCGCTTGGCCAGCGTGGAGGAATTTGGCCACCTACCCCCCTTATTTTACCATGAATTAACAAAATAAATCACGGCCCTTAATTCCCGGCGGTCTGAATGTCCCTGGTTACGGCAGCGATCAGAAAGACATGAAGACAGAGGGTGCTAAGAATAACCGGGTTCGGCTAGGCTGCCATAAGTTGATGACCTTGGCTACGTATAAAGGACGATCCCTATCTTCGGAAAATCGTTTACAGGAACTTGAAAAAGAATTAGAAAGAATCAACTGGGACATCCTAGGATTATGTGAAGTAAGAAGAAAAGGAGAAGAGAAGATAGATCTTGCCAGCGGACATGTATTATACTACAGATGCGCAGAAGATGGAAGAACAAGCAGTGTAGGATTTCTGATTCATAAAAGGTGGAAGAATCACATTGTAGAATATGATAGTGCATCAGATAGAGTTGCAAGGTTAGTAATGCAGGTGTCCAGAAGATACAAGCTGCAAATTACCCAAGTTTATGCACCAACGGTAAGCTATACTGATGAAGAAGTTGAGGATTTCTATGAAGAAGTAGCTTCAATGCATCAAAAGGGAAAATGCTACATGAAATTAATAATGGGAGACTGGAATGCTAGAATTGGGGAAAAAGAGAAAGGTGAGTTATCAGTAGGAAATCATGGATATGGGGTGCGAAATGAAAGAGGAAACATATTGATTGAGTTTGCAGAATGTGAACAGTTGTATATCATGAATTCATTTTTCAAGAAAAAGCCACAAAGAAAATGGACATGCCGTTGTGCAAATGGCTCAACAAGTGAAATCGACTACATCTTAACAAACAAAAAGCATCTTATTCAGGATTGCAGCGTTCTCAATAACTTCAATACAGGAAGTGATCACAGGTTGGTTAGATACAAACTGCTGTTAAATACTAAAGTGGAAAGAATGAAGCTTTGCAACACTCAAATAAATCAATCGATATAATAAATCTCCAGAAACATAAAGAAGAATTCCATTTGGAACGTAAAAACCGTTTCCAAGTACTTCAATCAACTTTAGAAGAAGAGCAAGATGTTACAGTAGTGAACGAGAAACTAACCAGTACTCTACAAGATATTGCAAAGAAGATAGCCGGCGATGCACAAGTAAAGCAGACAAAGAATATAACAGAAGAAACAAGAAGATTGATGAAGAAACGCAGAGAATTTAAAATGAAGAAAAACGATCCTAAATCAACAGTTGAATATGCTGAATTATGTAAAACGGTAAGAAAATGTGTTACAGAAGATATCAGAAAATTTAACTCTGATCTTGTCAAGAAAATTCTAGAAGATAACAAAAGTTTAAAATCAGCTAGGCGAAAACTTTGTGTTGGAAGAAAAGGTATTTTTGCACTAAAGAAGGCAGATGAAACAATCACCAAAATCAATAAAGAAATAGTACACATTGTCAAAAAATTCTATAACGATTTATATAAATGTGAAGATCAGAGGGAAATCTACTTATGTGATCCACGAGAAAACTTAACAGAAAACGATGCCATAATCCCAGTGATGACAGACGAAGTTTTACAAGCCATTAAATTTATGAAAAAAGGTAAATGCCCGGAGAAGATGGAATTACAATCGACCTTATCAAAGAAGCAGGAGAAGAAT
This sequence comes from Maratus speciosus, assembly GCA_963932465.1. Classification (NCBI taxonomy): domain Eukaryota; kingdom Metazoa; phylum Arthropoda; class Arachnida; order Araneae; family Salticidae; genus Maratus; species Maratus speciosus. Next base: position 137,405,426 of record OZ010799.1, read on the forward strand.
TTGCAAAAATGCTATCCTTACTGTTTTCCAAATATCTCCAGAAGTCAGATGTACCAGAAGATTGGAATAATGCTGTGATGGTGCTACGTTACAAGATAGGAGAGAAGGAAAACATTAAAAACTACCGTCCAATCAGCTTACTGTCAGTGATTTATAAAATTTTCACCAAAGTTTTAACGACAAGACTTGAATCAGCTCTGCACTCAGCTCAACCTAGAGAACAAGCAGGATTCCGAAGTGGATTCAGCACAATGGATCATATCCAAACGGTAACGGAACTCATAGAAAAACATAAGGAATATAATTTACCTCTTTGCCTTGCCTTTATTGATTATGAAAAAGCATTTGATTCGGTCTACACATCAGCAGTAGTAGAATCTCTGGAGGACATTGGTATAGACAAACCTTACATCAATATTATAAAGAAGATTTACAAGAAAGCAACAGCAACCATCCGCTTGGACAAAGGAAAAGCAAAGATCAAGCTTGGAAGAGGGGTAAGACAAGGAGACACCATTTCGCCTAAGCTTTTTACTGCTGTCTTAGAAAATATTTTCAAGAAGCTGGATTGGGAAAACAAAGGGATTAGAATAAATGGGGAATATTTAAGTCATCTCCGATTCGCTGACGACATTTTAATTTTCAGTAACAGTCCTGAAGAATTGGAAAATATGCTAAAAGATTTGGCAGAAGCTAGCATTAATGTGGGATTAAAAATAAACTTGGAAAAGACTAAGGTGATGTTCAATTCATTTGCATCAAAAAAGAAAATCGTCTACAACAACACTGAAATTAAAGAAGTGCAAAGTTATGTGTACCTTGGGCAAGAAATATAATCTGATAATAGTATCATGAATGAAATCAATAGAAGAATAAGAAATGGATGGAGTTCTTTTGGGAAGAAGAATATTATTCTGAAGAGTAGCATGCCCCTGTGTTTGAAAAGAAAGGTATTTAACCAATGTGTTTTGCTTGTCCTAACTTATGGAGCAGAAACATGGACGCTAACAAAACGGATGGTACAAAGATTACAAACAACACAGAGAAGTATGGAAAGATATATGCTAGGTATAACTAGAAGAGACAGAAAAAGAATAACCTGGGTAAGAAGTCAGACGAAAGTTTTTGACATCATTGAAAGAATTAAACGGCTAAAATGGAAATGGGCTGGGCACATCGCAAGAAGACAAGACAATAGATGGAGCACAAACACCCTACAGTGGTATCCCAGAGATGTAAAACGGCCAAGAAGACGACCTCAAGTAAGATGGAGTGATGAAATCAGAAATGTAGCCGGTGTAAATTGGATGACTAAAGCACTAGACAGGAAACATTGGAAAAATCTGGGGGAGACCTACATCCAGCAGTGGATTGAAAGCGGTTGTTGTTGATGATGATGATATATATATGACTTATGTCACACTGTAACACTCGTAAGTATGAACCGATTTCGATGCAATTCGGTGTGTACATAGTACATACCAATGTCTTGACCGAGTTCGTTGACAGCTTCATCCGGCGTTTTGTTTCAAAATGGCGGCCATTTAAAATTTTTAAAAAATATATAAAATTTGAAATGTGGTACCAAAAAATTAAAAATGGAAAAACATTTTTTTCTTATGTATTTGACCTTTATACAAAGATTCCGGAGCAGTTTTTGTTCCGTCTATATCTTAAAAAATGGCTGAGTTATAGCATTTTGAATTTCTGAAGTGGCTGACATTTTGAAACATCCTAAATTTTGTCATGCGATAAAAGGCGTATTATGAACCGATTTCGATGTAATTCAGTGTGTACATAGTACATACCAATGTCTCGACCGTGTTCGTTCGCCAGCTTCATTCGCCATTTAGTTTCAAAATGGCGGCCATTTAAATTTTTTTTTAAATTTAAAATTTGAAATGTGGTACCAAAAAATTGAAAATGGAAAAATATTTTTTTCTTATGTATTTGACCTTTATACAAAGATTTCGGAGCAGTTTTAGTTTCGTCTATATCTTAAACAAGTTGGAAATTGCTCGTCAAACGTGGGAAATGAGGTGCGTTCGTACTATAACTAGTTTTATAATTATTTTTTGCACCCCATATTGTACTGAATGTATAATTTTTTGCACTTCATAAAGTGCATAGTCTGATGCATCATTAAAATGCACTTCCAATAATCTTTTCCCATTCCCCGTAATGTAACGGAACACTTTTGAGTGTCCCTGTAATTAAACTATACATCCGATTTTCCTAAAATTTGAAATAGCTCAACAAAATTTTGCAACAATTATATCTTTAAAATTTCAGACCATTCGGAAGGCTGTAATATCATTAAAATCCACTTGCAATAATTTTTCCTATTAGCCGTAATGTAACGGAACACTTTTGACTGTCCCTGTAATTAAACTATACATCCGATTTTCCTAAAATTTGAAATAGCTCGACAAAATTTTGCAACAATTATATCTTTAAAATTTCAGATCATTCGGAAGGCTGTAATATCATTAAAATCCACTTGCAATAATTTTTCCTATTATCCGTAATGTAAAGAAAAACTTTTGACTGTCCCTGTAATTAAACTATACATCCCATTTTCATAAAATTTGAAATGGCTCGACAAAATTTTGCAGCAATTAAATCTTTAAAATTTCAGATCATTCGGAAGGCTGTAATATCATTAAAATCCATTTGCAATAATTTTTCCCATTGGCCGTAATGTAAAGAAAAACTTTTGACTGTCCCTGTAATTAAACTATACATCCGATTTTCCTAAAATTTGAAATGGCTCGACAAAATTTTGCAACAATCATATATTTGAAATTTCAGACCATTCGGTTCGGTAGTTTTTGCTCTGTTACACGCGGACAGACGGACGGACAGACGGACAGACGGACGGACAGACGGACAGACGGACGGACTGAACGACGACTATAGGTGCTACGTATTTATATAATTACGAACGCACCTAAAAATGGCTGAGTTGCAGCATTTTGAATATCTAGCGTGGCTGACATTTTGAAGCGTCCTGAATTTTGTCACGCGATAAAAGGCGTATTTATGAACCGATTTGGATGTAACTTCGTTTATACATAGTGCATACCAATGTCTCGACCGGTTTCGTTGGCCAGCTTCATCCGCCATTTTGTTTAAAAATGGCGGCCATTTAAATTTTTAAGAAAAAATTAAATTTGAAATGTGGTACCAAAAAATTGAAAATTGAAAAAATATTTTCTTTTTATGTGTTTGATCTTGATAAAAAGATTCGGGAGCAGTTTTTGTTTCACCTATATCTTAAGAAATGGCTGAGTTATAGCATTTTGAATTTCTAGCGTGGCTGAAATTTTGAAACGTCCTGATTTTTGAAACGTAATAACAGGCGTATTTATGAACCGATTTGGATGTACCTTGGTGTATACATAGTACATACAAATATCTCGACCGAGTTCGTTGGCCAGCTTCATCCGCCATCTTGTTTCAAAATGGCTGCCATTAAAAAAAATTTAAAAAAAATTAAAATGAGATACCAAAAAATTGGAAAATGTAAAAGATTTTTTTCATATGTGTTTGACCTTAATACAAAGATTCCGGAACAGTTTTTGTTTCGTCTATATCTGAAAAATGGCTGAGTAATAGCATTTTGAATTTCTATTGTGGCTGACATTTTAAAACGACCTGATATTTGTCACGCGATAACAGGCGTATTTATGAACCGATTTGGATGTAACTTGGTCTGTACATTGTACATACCAATGTCTCGACCGAGTAGTTGGCCATCTTCATTTGCCATCTTGTTTCAAAAGGGTTGCCATTTAAAAAAAATTAAATTTCAAATTTCAAATGAGGTATTTAAAAATTTGAAAATGAAAAGGGTTTTTTTATGTGTTTGGCCTTGATACAAAGATTCCGGAGCAGTTTTTGTTTCTGAAAATTTGTTCTTTTGTTTATATCTTAAAAAATGGTTGAATTATAGCACTTTGAATTTCTAGCATGGCTAACATTTTGAAACGATCTTGTATTTGTCAAGCGATAACACACGTATTCGCCTATTTCGATGTAAGAAGGCATGTGGATAGTATAAATCAATACCTCGATCAAGTTCGCTGGCCAGATTCATCTGCCATCTTGTTTCTACATGGCGGCCATTAAATTAAATATATATATATATATTTAAAGTGAGGTGCAAAAAAATTAGAAATTGAAAAAGGTTTCTTTCTTAAGTATTTGACCTTGATATGAGGTTTCAGGAGCATTTTTTGTTTGTCTTTACCTTAAAAAATGACTCGGATATAGCAGTTTCAATTTCTATTGTGGGTGACATTTTGAAAAATCTTATTTTTTGCATGTGACAGTACTCGTATATATCAACCGATTCCGATGTGAGTGAGCTTGTCAAGCTTGTGTCAGCTTGGATAAAGCTGACTAATTTCGCGAAATTCTCATTCATTAAATTGATAAAAATTAGTATTGAATCTCCTATATTCGGTTTCTACTAAATTGAGCTTCGTGTGTTTGAATGATATAAGTTGGCTTTTTTTAAAATAAGGAATATGAAAGCTACCTCTTCCTCCCTGCACTGGCCGGAAGGACTTTTTTTTTATATAGACGAAACAAAAACTGTTCCGGAATCTTTGTATAAAGGTCAAATACATACGAAAAAAACTTTTTCATTTTCCAATTTTTGGTATCTCATTTTAAATTAAAAATTTTTTTTTAATTTTTTAAATGGCCTCCATTTTGAAACAAGATGGCGGATGAAGCTGGACAACGAACTCGGTCGAGATATTTGTATGTACTATGTACACACCAAGGTAAATACAAATCGGGTCATAAATACACCCGTTATCACGTGACAAAAATCAGGTCGTTTCAAAATGTCAGCGACGCTAGAAATTCAAAATCCTATAACTCAGCCATTTTTTAAGATATAGACGAAACAAAAACTGCTCCCGAATCTTTTTATCAAGGTTAAACACATAAGAAAAAAATATTTTTCTATTTTCAATTTTTTGGTACCACATTTCAAATTAAAATTTTTCTTAAAAATTTAAATGCCCGCCATTTTTAAACAAGATAGCGGATGAAACTGGTCAACAAACTCGGTCGAGACATCTGTAGGTGCTATGTATAAACGAAGTTACATCCAAATCGGTTCATAAATACGCCTTTTATCGCGTGACAAAATTCAGGACGTTTCAAAATTTCAGCCACGCGAGAAATTCAAAATGCTATAACTCAGCCATTTTTTAAGATATAGACGAAACAAACACTGCTCCGGAATCTTTGTATAAAGGTCAAATATATAAGAAAAAATATTTTTCCATTTTCAATTTTTTGGTACCACATTTCAAATTTTAAACATTAAAAAAAAAATTTAAATGGCCGCCATTTTTAAACAAAATGGCGGATGAAACTGGCCAACGAACTCGGTCGAGACATTGGTATGTACTATGTACACACCGAGTTACATCCAAATCGGTTCATAAATACGAGAGTTACAGTGTGACAAATGTCAGATATATATATATATATATACTGCTCAAAACAATTAAAGGATATTGCAGTTTTAGGTAGATTTTGTATCTGGTAAACTGTTTAGCTGATTGATACATGGTCGACAGACATAGTAGGTTATATGAGAATAAATTACACATGTTTGGCAGAAAAAAATGCATTTTATTGCGCATTTGTGTACTAAAGGAAAAAAACACAATTTGTGCATATGAGAAAAAAAGAATAAGAAAAGGTGTTTTCTTCAAAGAAAATCATTTTCAGTAGGGGGTATGGTTTCCACGGGCAGCCAGCAACGTTGAACACCTTTGAGGCATGGACTCAATGAGGCTATTAATGACGAGTTGGGGTATTCTGCCCCACTCTTCCAGAAGAGCTCTTTCCAGTTCTTGGAGAGTTTGTGGGGGTTGTTGGCGGCCAGAAACTCGTCTTCCTAGAGCGTCCCAAACGTGCTCGATTGGATTCATGTCTGGAGAACACGCTGGCCATTCCATTCGAACGATTCCTTCCTCGAAAAGGAAATCCTCCACCAGATTTGCACGATGTGGCCTGCAGTTATCGTCCATTAAAATAAAGTTATCTCTGATTGCTGCAGCGTAAGGGACTACAATAGGTCTGAGGATCTCATCCCTATATCGGCGACCAGTCAGAGCTCCATCTCGAATGATGTAGAGGTCAGTGCGCCCGTCAATGGAGATGCCACCATACACCAACACTCCTCCACCGCCAAATCTGACACTTTCGTGCACGAACGCAGGATTATTCCTACTGCCACGGTCCCTCCAGATGAAAATACGCCTATTATCCGGATGCACAGAAAAACGGGACTCGTCAGAAAGCAGAATATTGCTCCATTCATTTCTCCTCCAGTTGACATGCTCGGTTGTCCACTCCCTGCGGTCGCGACGATGCCTTGATGTTAATCTAACACATACCATCGGTCGGCGAGCATACAGACCTACAGCATGGAGCCGGTTTCGGACAGTCTGAGTTGAAATCGTGGTGCCTGTAGCCGAGTGAAGGTGTTGTTGGAGAAGAGTAGCGTTCATGGTTCGGTGTCTCCGAGCTGTTAACGCTAAATACCGATCTTCATTGGGCGTTGTTGCCCGTCTACGACCTTGCCCTGGTCTTCGGACTGCACATCCACTCTCCAAAAAACGGTTCCAGATCCTGGAAATGACATTTTGTAACACTCCAATGGCTTGCGCTACTTCGGCTTGAGTTTGGTCCCCTTCTAACCTACCAACAATTCTCAAAGCTTCTGAATCTGTCAAATGACTTAGCTGAGACATCGTACTCATCGAAACAAAGCAATCACTGAACGCCGATCATCCTTGTCTTCATTCTCTTTTATCCACTCGAAAGTCAAATTTCATTCGCTGCCGCTGAAGCGACGTTTTTGACGTCGAACTCAAAATTTGCATACTTCACAGTTTGAAAACCAGAAAAATTTGCATTTGTGATTCTCTTCTTCTATTTTCGGCAAACAAAATTTCGTTTATATCTTTATTTTATATAAAACTTCAAATATCCTTTAATTGTTTTGAGCAGTGTATATATATCTGTCAATTTTGAACGGAGGGTGGTTTCGGGGTCTGGGGGTCATGATCGATGAAAATATACCAAAATGTTTTGAAATCGCTTTCCTCCGAACGGCTGCAATAGGTAACTTTTTGTAAAGAAGGCTACCTAAAAAACGAAGGTCAATGAGGATGAGTGCACTGAATGTCTGGAACTGTACTAGGAGACAACTTCGACAACTGACTGGATTCAATGTATTGCTTGTTACAGGTGATTGCACGAAAGATGCACTATTTACAACAATAAGTGCATCGATTGTGGACGACGACAAGTTCGGTTAGCAAACAAAATACAATGAAACTGTGGAAATGGAAATGAAGTAATTTTCAAGTTAAACATGTTATCAACTAGATCAGGGTTGGCGAACCTGTGGCACGCGTGCCAAAGTTGGCACGTAAAACAATTTCTCTGGCACGCGAAAAAAAAATTATATTCATTATACAAAATAACATATTCTTTTTTTCCCTATTATAATCAATAAAATTTTGTTCCACACGGGCAGACTGTCACAAAAAATGCAACTATTTTTGCATGATTAACACATAACAAGAATTTTCTTTCCCTGTGATGTTATGGAGTATTTTGCCTTTTTATACAAATTTATAAAGTTGCATCTTTCAGACTAATTTTTTAGACAGTCGCTACAATAAGATGGCAAATGGTATTATAGTTATATAGAAATCTCCAACGAACGCTCCATCCAGCATCAGCAAAAATCTCATAAATAAATTATTGATACATTTTTTAATGCAACTTGGATAATTATAACCAGATTTTGCTTTAATAATAAAGTCAAAAATTATTAATTTTTTTTCTAGCTACAGTTTGTACTTCATAAATAAATCATATTTACGAATTAACATTTGATTAGTTTAATAGCTTATTCCAAAATACAGAGAAATCGCATTTTAATTTTTAATATTTTTAAATTATTAATTATTAATGTGTGAAAGCAACTGATTTTTAACCAGTGTTTTGTATAAACATCGCACACTGCAAAATTTTTAGTTTGGCACGTTACTTTGTTGATAGATATCGGTTGTGAAATTTTTGGCACGGGCGCGTAAAAAGGTTCGCCGACCCTGAGCTAGATGAATGTTATTTTGTAATCTTAGTAGGGCTTGCTTTTTCTGATAATTTAATCTTCTTAAATTAAAATTTTTAACTGTTGTTAAAATTCTTTCTTTTATTTATTATTTAAACATTTCGTTGAAATATTCACTCCTAATACAATAATATTTACACACAAAAACCTTTCAAGAATGTCGATTAAGTGTAATTATTATTGCTAACAATATAATTGTAGTTATTATTAATAACAATCTCTTTTACCTTTGTGCTCAATCTCTCCTATCCATATGCGCATTCTCTCCTACCCTGTAAGGAGAGATTGCGTAAATAGTTTTTTTGTTTTTATTACTGCTGTTCTATTAAATTACAGTATAACAACAGAATAACAATGGAATTGCATAAAAAACAAATGAAGTCAAAAATATTGATGCATAGTTTAGCAAAATATTAATATTTAGATTTTTTATTATTATTCTTTTGAAATGTGCGCAGACTCTCCTCGCTTTACGTTATACATACATATATGCAAATATACATATATATACATATACATATATTGTATATATCCACACATACATCTTTATGTCTATTCATATGTATATATACACTTATGTATATATACATATGTATGTATATAAAAAACTGGCGCCCGGTTAACCGAAAAGTACCTTTGTTTTTTGCCATGTTTAGAGCTATCGGGGGTTTATTTATTTCATATTTAAAGCATACAGGCATTATATTCAGAACAACAAGGCATTATATTTACAACAACAGTTCTAAAACAAAATATTGAAATCTGTACAACGTAAATACTTTTTGAACGTGGTAAAACAGATGCGAACACGCTCCGATAGCAATGCAACTGACACTCGTCTTGAGAAGTCTATGATAATCGCACGAAATATATTTTTCTTTAATAGGTAGAAGTGCACGCTGAACCAAAATAAAATAACGCTCATTAGCCCAGGCAATAGGGGATTTTACCTGGCAAAATTTATGGTAGTTCTGGAAATCGGCTTACTTTATGTTTGGTCTGCTGAATCCGAATTTATAACTTCCTACCAAAATTTCCCCCGGCAACCCCCCCCCCGAATTTTGGTAAAATGCCCCCCAAAAAAGGTTTTTATTAAAAAAATGAATTTTTAATTGTTTTAGGGGAAAAGTATCTAGAAATTCAAAAAGTAGACAAAATTTGCAACAAATAAGATATATGACATTATAACGTAGGATGAATGGGGAGGGGTGGGTCTGTCTCGGAACATGCGCCGCGGTGCTGCGTGGACTATGTTGAGCAATTCCACTTAACCACTCACAGCTTTTACATTCGCCCTCCCGTCTCCCCTCCGAACTTTCCCTATAAGGTTTACTTTAAGTTTTTTGGGTCACTGAATCCAAATTTTTAACTTCCCCCCAAAATTCCCCCCCCTGCAAGACCCCCCCCCCCCCAAAAAAAAAAAAGTTGCTTTTAAATTAAATTTTTTATTGTTTTAGGGGAAAATTATGCAGAAATTCAGAAAGAAGAAACAAATAGGATATATGACATTATCACGTAGGATAAACGTGGAGAGAGAGGGGAGGGGGCTGCGTCGGAACATTCCCCGCGCGCTGTTCTCAAACAAAAAATTTTGTCAATTTTTTGGGGAGGTTGCAGGGGGAAATTGTGGTGAGAAGTTACAAATTCGGATTCAGCGACCCCAAAAAAATAAAGTGAGCCGAAATTCAGAACTACCATTAATTCTGCCAGGTAAAATCCCCTATTGCCTGAACTTGCATACTTTAGTGCACGTAGCGCCGCAGTGCATGTTCTAGCTACAGTTTGTACTTCATAAATAAATCATATTTACGAATTAACATTTGATTAGTTTAATAGCTTATTCCAAAATACAGAGAAATCGCATTTTAATTTTTAATATTTTTAAATTATTAATTATTAATGTGTGAAAGCAACTGATTTTTAACCAGTGTTTTGTATAAACATCGCACACTGCAAAATTTTTAGTTTGGCACGTTACTTTGTTGATAGATATCGGTTGTGAAATTTTTGGCACGGGCGCGTAAAAAGGTTCGCCGACCCTGAGCTAGATGAATGTTATTTTGTAATCTTAGTAGGGCTTGCTTTTTCTGATAATTTAATCTTCTTAAATTAAAATTTTTAACTGTTGTTAAAATTCTTTCTTTTATTTATTATTTAAACATTTCGTTGAAATACTCACTCCTAATACAATAATATTTACGCACAAAAATCTTTCAATAATGTCGATTAAGTGTAATTATTATTGCTTACAATATAATTGTAGTTATTATTAATAACAATCTCTTTTACCTTTGTGCTCAATCTCTCCTATCCATATGCGCATTATCTCCTACCCTGTAAGGAGAGATTGCGCAAATAGTTTTTTTGTTTTTATTACTGCTGTTCTATTAAATTACAGTATAACAACAGAATAACAATGGAATTGCATAAAAAACAAATGAAGTCAAAAATATTGATGCATAGTTTAGCAAAATATTAATATTTAGATTTTTTATTATTATTCTTTTGAAATGTGCGCAGACTCTCCTCGCTTTACGTTATACATACATATATGCAAATATACATATATATACATATACATATATTGTATATATCCACACATACATCTTTATGTCTATTCATATGTATATATACACAGGCAATAGGGGATTTTACCTGGCAAAATTGATGGTAGTTCTGGAAATCGGCTTACTTTATGTTTGGTCTGCTGAATCCGAATTTATAACTTCCTACCAAAATTTCCCCCGGCAACCCCCCCCCCCGAATTTTGGTAAAATGCCCCCCAAAAAAGGTTTTTATTAAAAAAATGAATTTTTAATTGTTTTAGGGGAAAAGTATCTAGAAATTCAAAAAGTAGACAAAATTTGCAACAAATAAGATATATGACATTATAACGTAGGATGAATGGGGAGGGGTGGGTCTGTCTCGGAACATGCGCCGCGGTGCTGCGTGGACTATGTTGAGCAATTCCACTTAACCACTCACAGCTTTTACATTCGCCCTCCCGTCTCCCCTCCGAACTTTCCCTATAAGGTTTACTTTAAGTTTTTTGGGTCACTGAATCCAAATTTTTAACTTCTCCCCACAATTCCCCCCCTGCAACCCCCCCCCCCAAAAAAAAAAAAAAGTTGCTTTTAAATTAAATTTTTTATTGTTTTAGGGGAAAATTATGCAGAAATTCAGAAAGAAGAAACAAATAGGATATATGACATTATCACGTAGGATAAACGTGGAGAGAGAGGGGAGGGGGCTGAGTCGGAACATTCCCCGCGCGCTGTTCTCAAACAAAAAAATTTGTCAATTTTTTGGGGAGGTTGCCGGGGGAAATTGTGGTGAGAAGTTACAAATTCGGATTCAGTGACCCAAAAAAAATAAAGTGAGCCGAAATTCAGAACTACCATTAATTCTGCCAGGTAAAATCCCCTATTGCCTGAACTTGCATACTTTAGTGCACGTAGCGCCGCAGTGCATGTTCAGAGGCAGCCCTCCCCCTCCCCATTCATCCTACGTCATAATGTCATATATCCTATTTGTTGCAAATTTTGTCTACTTTCTGAATTTCTACATACTTTTCCCTAAAACAATAAAAAAATTTATTTAAAAACAACTATTTTTGGGGTGGGGGGGGGATTTTTGGGGAAGTTAAAAATTCGGATTCAGCGACCCAAAAAACTTAAAGTAAACCTTATAGAGAAAGTTCGAGGGGAGACTGGAGTGCGAATGTAAACGATGTGAGTGGTTAAGTGGAATTGCGCAACTTAGTTCACGCAGCACCGCGGCGCATGTTCGGAGGCAAATCCCATCTCTCCATTCATCCTACGTCTTAATGTCATATATCTTATTTGTTGCAAATTTTGTCTACACTGTTAAAAATTTCCGTAAAATAATGATGCGTCAACTGTATAATTGACATTCACTTTACTATTTTCATTGATAATTGTAGGAACACCATTTATTTACAAATATTTCGTTCGACCAATGATAAAAAAATCATCGTTTAGCAATGATTCCTGAATCCGGTCGAACGAGTGTTATTTTACGCAACGTTACTTTCCTTGTACCCTGCTTGTAACCAATGAGAACATTTCTCTTCAAGAATCTAGATCTGGCAACAACAGAAATTGTTTGTGTTTATTATGGCGGTAGAATGTTCGAACGCGGTTTTTTTTCGGTAAGCGTCGCTAACGATTGTTGATAATCTAGAAAAACGAGAGACCGTGAGACATTTTGTGGAGAGTGAAAGAGGTTTTTCTTTTTTTTTTCTGAATATTTTATCGGTTTGTCTTTGGTTTATTGACTTTGGTAGTCAATTTGGTTTGGAGTCATCTTTTAGAGTAAGCTAGTGAAAAGTCGAATTTTGTGATTTATCGTGTTTGAATTCACAGAATCGAGTAGCGTAGCTTAAGCTACCTATCACTATGGCGAGTACTGTACTGAATGTAGTAAACGAACCTTTATCGGAATCTCCGATTAACAACGTAGAAATGGCGAACGAACAAGAAAATGTCCCTAGCTTTAGTAATAACAATGATTATCAGGCCCGGTCGCTAGCCTCTGAGGAAGTATTGTTAAAAATGGCGGCAGATAATAATGGTAAAAACTTTAACCTTTTTTTTGCAGAGCACTACTTCAACACCTATTCCTAAACGCAATCCTCGTGCCGTTCAGGCGGAAATAAAAGCAAAAATCGAATTCGCTCACAAGATAGATAATATACGATTTACCCGCACAGGAAATATAATTTTCTCAACCAGGGATGTAAGATGCGCAATTAATATCACTAAAGTGACATCGTTCCTAGGTATTCCTGTGAACTCGAGAGTTATCTGGGAGAACATTACCAATCGCTTTTTACTTTTTAACATACCTGTAGACATTCCGTTAGAAGAAATAGCGGATGAACTGGAAGAAAGTAACAATATTCATATCCTCGAATTAAGACGTTTTATAAAGAGAGATAATACTAGAGAAACTTCGCCATTGCTAATAACAGTTTTAGGCACAAATTTACCTCAGGAAATAAAAATCTGGTTTACTTTGCAGAGAATCCAGCAATTTATAGATCGTCCCCGTCAGTGCAGAAAATGTTATAAATATAATCATAGTACAAATCGATGTACCTTACAAATTTTATGCATCGCTTGCGGGAAAAATCACACAGATGCATGTATCGACCCAGTTTCATGCATAAATTGCAGTGAAGAACATAAGGCAGATCATCCACAATGCCCCGCAAAAATTAAAGAAATTGAATTCCTTCATTTTAAATGCAAAAACTTCCTCTCTCTCACCGAAGCCAGAAGAAAATTCAATATCAATCAAGAGCCGAAAACCTATAGCAAAGCAGTTACCTCCCCAAGTATCGCACGCGACGAAATACAGAAGATTTTTGAATCTAGAACGAACGCCATGTTAAAATTACTGATAGAGACCTTCGAAAAACAAATAGCAAAAGTCATGAATGAAATAAGCAATATCAAAAGTACCTCAAAAAATATTCCAGTTATGACACAGGATAATATCATAGTAGGGGAAAAAACATCACAGAATACCAACAAGAGAGCAGATTCCCTAGAAAAACAGCACGAAATAAAAAAAATATGCCTAGAAAAAAAGACAACTGATCACCTAAACAAGGACAACAAACATTCCAATCCTCATATGAAAGGTTCGAATAGTGGACGCGGCAGAAAATCGAAATAGTTCAAGAATGTTTTAACTCTTTCTTTTTTCTTTTTGATCTCTGTTTTACGAACTTTTTAGTTCCAATAGTACTTTCTTACTCTAGTAGCGAACCATCTGTTTAAGTATTTATCTTTTACATCCGTCGTTTAATTTATTTATAATTATTTATGGATCTTAATCATTGGCTACTTCAGTGGAACTGCAGAGGATTTAAAAACAAAAAATTATGGTTTCGCAATCACATTTTTAAAAATAGCCCAATATGGATCATACAAGAAACATGGCTAAAACCCACCGATAAGATACATATAACAAATAAAATCATTTATCGTAAGGACAGAGTTTCCAGCACAGGTGGCGGTTTATTAATAGCAGTTAGCAACAAAATTCCAGCAATAGATTATAACCTTGACCCCATACAAATGTAGAAGTTCAAGGTATTAAAATTTGGTGGCGTAAAACATGGATTACAATTTTAAACATATATTCCCCACGGCCTTTCCAGGGTTGGTCATGGCTACGAAAAGAAACTAGCAAACTGGACCAAAATTACATAATTATAGGAGACTTCAATATAAATGTATTAGAGCTAAATACTATTCAAAGGAATAATAGGCTGGAAAATCTTATGTCCTGGGTTCAAGATTCTAATGGAATTCTTTTAAATTCGGAAAACCCTACCCGTTATTCCAATAGTCAGCAATCCCTCCTCGATATTACCCTGCTCTCCCATAATATGTATCGTAACTTAGAGTATTCTGTATTTCCAGATAGCTTCGGGTCGGATCATCATCCTATACAGTTAAAGATCAAATCTCATCAATATGAAGCAGATTTTTCTCTTACTCAAAGGTTTGTTCAGTGGGAAAAAGTGAATGCAATAATAGAAGAAAAAATCCGAAACAATGAAATAAATGATCTAAACGAAGCCTACTCACAAATTCAGAGGATTAAAGATCAACATACTATATCCCTCAAGCATCATCAGACGAAGTTCCCCTCATGGTGGTCCATAAACACCAAAAAGCTAATCGCACAAAAAAGGAGAACATATAACAAAGCAAGAAATACCTGCGATGTCGAAAAATGGATAGAGTATAAAAAAATAGAAGCAAGAATGAAAAAAAGTATAAAAAAAGATAATCAGAACAATTGGAACAAAATTACCTCCGACATCGGAAAGGGGGAGAAACTTTTCACAATAATTAAACGTTTGAAAAGTAAAAGCTATGAGGTACATAATAGCAACCTATACTTTAGCGGCTGCGATATGGATAAGAGACTTCAGGCTAATCTCCTAAGTACGGTTTTTCAAAATAAATTTGTTGATCAGTACATTCCTTATGATAATGAGTCCAAATATAGAAGATAACTTTCAGTTTCGGATGGACGACCTCGATCAAGCAATTAAAAATAGCAAAATAAAAACCCCTGGCTATGATGGTATCAATGGCAACTTTTATAAAAAAATGAAACTTAGAACCAAACAGTGGATGCTTACAAAATATAACGAAGTTTTGAACACGGGTATCATTCCTAATAATTGGAAAGAGGTCACCATTCTACCTATTAAAAAACCTGGAAAATCTGCAAATAATCCCCATAATTACAGGCCCATTTCCCTCACCGTATATGCAAAAAAAAAAAATTTGAAAAAATGTTACTCCAACACATCTTGGACATTTGTATGAAAAAAAATATTTTCCACAAAAATCATTTTGGCTTCATTCCTTTCAAAGATTGCAATCAAGCAGTATATAAAATTTTTCATGATGCTAAATGTGCAAAGCTCTCAAATAAAAAAGGTTTCATTGTCGCCTTTGACATCGAAGGAGCCTATAATAATGTTGTGTGGGATGCTTTAATTTACAAATTAGCACAGCTAGGTGTTACAGGGAAGATTCTATACATTATTAAGACCTTAATAGAAGATCAACAAGCTCGGGTCCTGTGGAGAGGAACTTTCTCCTCCACCTTTAAGCTCAATCGTGGCCTATTGCAGGGTAGTATACTATCGGCGATCATTTTTACTATTTATCTTGTGGACATCTTTGAAATATTTGACGCAAATATAACATGCGTGATCTATGCGGACGATATTTTTCTTTATGGTTATCACGACAATTTACAATACATCCTTTCACTCATCCAAGACAATATAGATCGGCTAGTACAGTGGCTCCGTTATTGGGGTCTAACAATCACTCCTAGTAAAAGCAATATCTTACATATCAACACAACAACCGAAATAGACGAACCTATACTGAAAATTGGTGGAGAAGACATATCATCCAAAAAGTATATGCGTATCCTAGGATACATCATTAATAATAAGCTAAATAACTTAAATCACATTAGCATGCTACAAAACAAAATTAATCTACAATTAAACTATTTAAAAATTATCGCCACTACAGCGAGGGGAGCAAATACCAAACACCTATTACGTTTATATCACAGCCTGGGACAAAGTATTCTTGAAGGAAATCCTCGTATCTTATCAGAAGCCACAAAGAAAGAGCTGGATAGAATGCAAATCCAACATAACAAAGGTCTCCGTTGGGCAACAGGTCTTAATAAATGGTGTCCTATCCCTGTGCTAATCCATGAGAGCAAGTCACAAAGTTTATATCGGCGTTTGAATTGCTTAGCAATTAATCAGAATATTACAAGTCTCAAATACAAAAAGTATCAAACTAATATCAATCATACGGCAATTAGCATTGAAGCTAATAAATTAAATCGGTACAACTCCAATGTTAACGAAATAATCCACTATGAATGGAATACGCAGGATAAAAACAATCACCAGCCATTTTCACGTTTCTGGCCTATCGGTACAAGCAACATCGACAATGTCATGATAGCCAAACATATTAATGGCGCTATCGAAGAATTAGGAAAAAACGACATCACCTTAGCTTCCGACGCTTCTAAAAGTCAATCTGCCACTACTGTCGGTATCGTAAACAAAAACATGAACGCAACGCAAAGATTTCAAATTCCTCCCATTAATTCCATCTTCACAGCAGAAGCAATAGCGATTTACATTTGTATTAAATTATACGCTGGGAACGAAGGCCTCTATCATATATTTACCGATTCTCTGAGTGTAATTCAAGCTTTACGGAATATAAATAAAAAATCTCCAGCGATAATCAGCCAAATTAAACATCTTATGACACAAAAAGAAAGAGAAAATATTCATATACAAATATGGTGGATACCAGGTCACAGCAATATTAGCGTTAACGAAATTGCTGATAGAATCGCCGCATCCACAAGTGAATTTACCATTAACATTCCCTGGATAGCAGCAGAAGACTGGATTCAGAATATCAAGTATAGCACTAACTTAGAGGAATTAGAAGACTGGGAAATGTATAAGTCTGATAAAAATAGACATTATGACGGTTACACTAAGGATTATTTTCATCATTGTTTATCTAGAAGCAAAGCCACTATTTATAGTAGATTTTTAACAAGAGCAGTTTTAACTAAGGACAGATTGAATAAGTTCAAACGTTTGCCAAATTTGAATTGTCAATATTGCACAAATTGTAAACAAGACGAAGAACATTTAATTTTCCATTGCCAAATGTTTACTGGCTCCAGAAACAAACTTTGGAGATACTTCGATATCCCCCAAGATTGTACTTATGACAACTTGTTCGAAAGGGCGGCTACGAATAGGACTTTCATGTTACATTTAGCAAAATTTTTACAGATCATCCATACTGCGTGTCCTACCTACATGTAAGATAAGTTTCTTTTTTGTACCTTTTCTGTGGACGATCGGAGCTTGCAAACCAAGGATATCGTAAAAACTGTTCACAGATCAAGTTAGTATAAATGGCGCTGCGCGCCATATAAACTACAAATGCCTTTCTCATAAAAAGATTATGAGAAGAAGAAGAAGAAGAAGAAGATGTTCGAACGCTACGTCCTTTCCAGCATTTTTGCCGAACGATCTGCGTGAAAAGTAAGTTTTTTTTTATGTTATTTATATTTATTTTACACGATTTATTTCTAAAGTTATGTTTAAATATCTAATTTAGATTGTTTATCGTCTAACGCAGACATTTTACATTTCGCAACAAAATTGCTGACACCATAACAAGGAAAACATGTAGGTCAAAGATAACTGTTTTGATATTTGATTCATATTTTTAAAATCACTCGATTATAAATGTTATTTTATATTCTTTTGTGGGCTATTTTTCGCGTTGCTCTGGAAAGTTTCAATTTTATTTGCGAATTATTTATGTTTTACGTTGTATATCTTCATGAATCACAGGAAAAAAAAAAATCTTAGGTTGGTAAAATTTTAGGCTGGTATATCGTTCTACTTTTACACTTTGCAAAAACGCAAGTTGTTCCAAAAATTTAAATGCAATCCTATTGAATTAATCGACAAAAAATCTGTGAATTTTCTTAAATTTTAATTTTTATGAATAGGTGGGAATAATTTAAAGGGCAAATAAGTCACCTTTTCTTGAAAATTTCTTGAAATGAACTCTTTGTGTTAAAAAAAATTGTGTTTTTGCCATACAGGGGTGGGGAAATAAATCATTTTACTCCCCACAAGCGAGTAGATTTTCTGAAAATGTGAATCAATTTTTATTTTTTTTTTAAACTGCTGGCTGTAGAATATATACCAAAAAATGTATTAATTTTTTATTAAGCTATATTTTTCAACCGCCCAAATTACTGCTGTTAAAAACATTGTACTGAATTCTATACTATCTTAAACATTTTAATTCTCCACCCCTCTTTTCTCACACTATTTCACACAAGGTTTGCAATCTAATCCCCTCCTGTCTCCATTCAAGGACATTCCTATACTGGTAACTATGACCTGTACTGACCTTCTCCTGACATTGCATGGAACAGAGTTATCTTGCATACCATTAGGAATATTAACACAGCCGATCTTCATAACATTATCATTCGATTATGAAGATCGGCTGTGAGATATTAAAGTATGAATATTTTTAAATAATTAGGGACTGAGTCCCCCCCCCCTTTTTTTGTTTTTTCAGAAAAAATAAAATTCTAACTTTTTTACTTTTTATAAAAATTATTTAATGTCTTATATTGAAATTAATGTACTTATCTGAACTAATTCAATTGTCAATACATACTCATTTTAGATGTAACGTAAAACAAATTTGAAATCAAAACTTTATGGTTATTAATCTGTTTTTTATATCACTGTTATTATAAAATCGCCCTCATACCCAAAAAGTATTTCTGGAAAATTTCAGGCTTATAAGTACTTTGGAGTTTCATTTGCAAATTTTAATGTGCGATGACTTTATTTTATTTAATAACTTCACTTTATTTGCAATCGTTCCTGTATCTTAATTTGTTATTATTTAAAATATACAATAATTTTCTTTTGATAATTTTTCTGTTTTGTCTGTATATGTTCTGTTTGAAAATGTTACTTGTAAATTTGCATTATTATATTATTTGGAGGTAGAGGGGAGATAAAGGAGGACTAAAATAATAAAAAATAAATTTATATTTTTTTTCAAATAATGCTTAATAGTGGACCACTGTGCCCCAGTGGGTAGACCAGTGTACCCCGCTTCTGGGGCACACTGGTGCACTTTATGAACATATGCAAATATTTTTTTTCTGAAAAATGTATTTGAAACTATATTCTGAAAAAATTCTGAGGCATGTAAAAATGTTTAAGGATTGTTCAAGAATATTTTCAGGCAGATTGGACTTTCCATTAAAGAGAAAAAAATATAAACTGCAAAAGTGGTACACTGTGCCCCTGTCTCCCCTACAGTGATTTGCCCAAACACTTTTTTTTTTTTTTTTTTTTTTTTTTTTTTAAAGAAAAAAAGCATACACTGATCATTATTGTTAGTTTTTTTTAATAGATAATGATCAGTGTATGCTTTTTTTCTTAAAAAAAAAAAAAAAAAAAAAAGTATTTGGGCAAATCATTGTAGGGGAGACTGGGGCACAGTGTACCAAATAGACATTAGTCAAGTAAATTTTATTGCAAAGCAAATTTTGTGTGTTGAAATCTACTCATGATTTAAAACTTGAAATGTGATAGATAGTAGGGGAGACCAGGGTACAGTGGACCACCCCTTATATTTTAGTTATTTTTAAAGCTTTTCTTTTAGGCTGATTGATAAGAGCACTGGACTGATTACTTATAGCCTTCAGAACACATCGTTAGCTCAGAATGAACCCTTTTATCCTGACTGTTGTTTTGAGCTCCTAAAAGTAAAATTTTTCATCATCATACTTTTCTTTATTGGGTAATTAAAGGTTATGGATAAATAAGATAAAACAACTTTTTTGAAAAGGTAAAACACTGGTCTTTATTAAATTTAAAAACTTATATGCTTAAAAGAAAACTTTAAATAATATTTTTATCAGTATGTATTGACTTTAACATGGGGCACAGTGGACCGGCCACTGCTGGGGTACAGTGGTCCACAATGAATACTGCTCCTGTAATGAAGAATTTTCAAAATATTTAATAATCACTTATTCTCTATAAAGAAATATTGTTTTAAAATAGTTATTTAACTATAAAATAAAGTAAACAAAGAAAAATGACAATTTTTTTAATGCTACAATGCATAGATTAGCTTTGGCACACTTTAAATTTCATGTTAGTTAGTATGTTGTTCACATTATAATGTAGCCATCTGACGCTTTAGTTTTCTCCTAAATTATGGATAACAGTTCACATGTGATTTTTAAAGTAAGTTTTCTTGTTCAATATAGCAGTTTTTGTTTTGTTTGTTTTTTTTTTTGTTTTTTTTTTTTTTGGGGGGGGGGGAAGGAGAGAAATGAAAATCATGCATTGTAGAGTTAACATATTAAGAAATATTTTGTTTTGTATTTACTACATTTGAAAAATATAACTGTAGCCTAATAAGTAATTAGATGACCTCACTGGATTGGTTATTTATAACTTCAGAGCACATGGTCAGCTCCTAATAAACTATTTTATCCTATTTTAATCTTCTAATAAATTTTTCATCATCATATTTGTCTTAAAGTTTTGCTGATTTTTTTGTACTTAATTAATAATTTGTTTGCCATCACTCCTGTATCTTATATTGTTATATTCAAAATCAAAATATAATAAATTTTTTGATAATTCTTTATTTTTATATGTTTTTTGTTTCAAAATGCTACTTGCAAATTTGTATTATTATATTATTTTGGAGGTAAAGGGGAAATAAAAAAGAATTAGATTAATTATAAATAGATTTATATTGTATTTTAGACAATAACTAATAGTGGACCACCGTGCCCCAGTGGGTGGACCAGTGTACCCCGGAAACGGGATACACTGGTCCACTTTACGAGTGTATGTAAAAAAATTTTTTTTGAAAAATGTATTGGAAATTATGTTCTGTGAAAATTATGAGGCATGTAGAAAGGTTTAAAGAATATTCAAAAATATTTTCAGGTAGATTGGTCTCTCCGTTAAAAGAGAAAAAAAAATGTTAACTGCAAAAGTGGACCACTGTATCCCGGTCTCCCCTATTGTATGTTTCAGTTTATTAAATTTACAATGCTTAATTCATGGTGCTTAATCATGTAACAAAAGTACTTTTATTTTATTAACATCATTATTGACTAGTGTTGATTCTAGAATAAAACTGCTGCCGAGTAGGAATTCAATAAAAAAAAGCTCGGTATTCTCAAAAAAGGTACTTTTGTGTTCCGTTCAAAAAACATAATATTTTATACTTGTTTGTCTAGAGCTCCCTGTTATCTGTAAAATTTTGTGATATCTTCCCAAACGATTGGTGGATTTTGTGATATATTCCTGAAACTAGCCGGGAAATTTAATATTTTATTGCCATTGATCAATGAATTTCACATTTTTTTTTTTTTTTTTTTTTTTTTTTCACAATTTCCCCAGTAGCAGAAAATTCTCCAGGTATCTGCGACAGATATTTCAAAGACAAAAAATAATCTGCAGGTAAAATACTTTTACAATTGAAACGTTAATTAATTAAACAATCACTTACCTGTAGCGTTTTTATGCATTTTATAGTTTTTTATTAATAATAATCTTAAGTTTTTGTATTAAGTAATAAAAAACTAAACATAATATAAAGCAAAATAATGGTTCAATGGAAAAAGAATCTGCAAAAGAGAAAAGAAAATCTGTGATGCCCGTCTCCCGTCTCGAACTTTCTGCTACCGGGACAATTGCCAACACAGCTAGTTTCTGGATTTGGTCCTACAACATATTTTGAAACTCGTAGGTTTTTTTTTTTTCATGCAATTGCCTGATGAATTTTGCAATTTTTTTTTTCTCTACAATACTGGTTGACAAATTTCACCCTTTTCCTGCTACCAAATGACTAAATTTACAATTTTTCTTCCTGTAATTGCCTGATAAATTTCATGATTTTTTCCTTGCGACCGATTATTAAATTTCGCATTATTTTTCGTGACTTGCCGCTTCATCTTCTAACTGATTGACAAAATTCATGGTTTTTCCCAGCTAATAATATGATTTAAATAATTAAAATTTAATTAATGTTAAAAGATTCTTTAAAAAATAGGGTAGATGTGCCAGTAATGGACACCCTTCCAGTAATGGACACCCCTTGATGTTTTTAGTTAATAAAAAAATAACTAATAAATATTTAGCTTTAATTATTTTTTTAATAATTCCCCCTTGCATGTTTTATAAAACTGTGTTGTTGTTGACACTTTTAATCAAACCAATCAGGAAGAAGAAAATAATGTTTCAAAGTTTCGCTGTAGTTCAAAGTCGCGCAAAGTTTCGCTGCAAAAAAGCCGGCTAAAATTAAAAAAAGCCACGCCGGTGGCTTTTATTGGTTTTAACCGGCTTTTTTTGGCCAAAATTGGCCTTTTTTGGCCAAAATTGGCTTTTATACAATGAAGCATTTTAATTATAAATGACACATTTTTATGTGTTTTTTAATTTGTTTTAAAGACATTTAGTTGAGGTAGAAATCAATATAACCCAATATTTATCAATAATGAAGACATTAATATTGGAATAAAAGGTCATACCAATTGCTTTGTCTGGTTTACACTGACCTTAACAATCTTTTTTTTTAATTTTTATTGCTTTATATAATTAAAAGGGACAATAGTTGCTTGGTTATATATTTTATTAACTAATTTTAAGGGACCATATTAATAATGCAAGTATTATTTTATTTCTCATAAACACTTATTTAAAATTGCACATAAAGTCATTTAATAAAAACATCATTTCTCTCTATTAAAGCAGTATTATGAATAACATATGCATTAATTTTTATGTACTATTTTAAATAGTAAGTAGCTTTTCAAAATTCTAATTGAACAAGTTTAATTTGGAGAATTTTTTTTTAATTGTTCTCTTTATTTTATGCACTTACATGTACTAAAATTTCCTCAAATGTTATATCCTTTCTAATTTCTCTTTCAACATTGTTCATTCTACGAATTTAATATGTCCATATCAGGGCCGAAACTAGCCTTTTTGGCGCCCCCCCCCCCCCTCTCCACTACAAAGTAAATTTACAAAAAGAATTTTGCTAAGTATCTAATAGACAACTTATTTTTAAATTTAAAACATATAAAACTGAACTACGTAATCAGCTTTGTCAAATATTGGTTCATTAAAAATCTTGAAAACGGAATAAAAAAGATTTTAATCTTTAGATTTTAATAGGCATTTTAATCTTTTTTTTTTTTTTTTTTTTTTTTTTTGTATTGGCTAAATGAAGTCGATATCTATTGCTGTGCGTTTGTATTTTTTTCATCTTAGCAGGTTTATTGTGTAATAGCTGCGTTACCTGCTATGATAAAAAATGTTTAAAGCGGAATTTTTCCCGATTCTTGTGACTCCGTCTTAGAAACTTTTACTATAACTTAGCCCCCTCCGAAATTATGAGTCTAGATATGCCACTGCAGGGTGGAAAAAGGCCTAGAAATGGCAGAAAGACGAGAAAAAAAAAACCTTTTTGGGCGCTAAAGGCGGGGGCGGCTTTGCTTTACTAGCCATGACTCCCGTCCAAAATTTTACTGTACTACTACAAATGCTACAATAAAAAATAAAAGGTTTTACTAAGAATTTTACTTTGTTCATTCCCTCTCTCGTTTGATTTTATTGTCCCGGGCGGTCATCGCCCATGGGAAGACGAAAAAAAAAAAAAAAAAAAAGAAAGAAAGAAAGCTCAACACTGTTCAGTGGAAAATAAACAAACAGCTTTCATGGAATTATTTTATCTAATAGAAAAGTCAGACTGGGGTCGCTTCGCACTTTGTAGTTATCCGTTGTGATCAGTGTCCCACAATAGAGATTGACCTTGAAAAATGGTAGGGATTCTCCCTCACAGGAAGTGATTTAAAAGATAGAAGGCAAAGGTACAGACATGATACTTTTAGAATGGGAGGATAAAAAAAGCCTTCTTTCTTATTCATTTGCAATTTTGTATTGTAGATGAACCTTTTTATCTATTTCTAAAGTTTAATCCATTTGGTTCAATTTTCCTTTAAATTTTTCGGCTGCGAGACATTTTTATCCCAACAAAAAGTTTCTCTCTATTCTAAAAAAAAGTAACTCCCGCTGTCACCGCCGCCGCCGCCGCCGCCGCCGCCGGTTTTGAATTTTTTGTGACCGGAGGTCTTTCTTCGTTAATATTAAGAAAAATAATGCATACAAAAATATGAAAATTGGTAGTATTATACAGAAATGTTTGATAAACACGCTGATGTAGACAGTTTTCAAATCGAAGAATTATTTTAAGAGATATTTAATGCTAAAGTTGGACAAAATCGTTCCATTAAAAAAGTTTTATAGGAGCAAAAACTATACATCGGAATTTAATACTTTTTAGATCATTTTATACGTTATAATTTCCCGGTGTGCAGAAATAATTTATTTTTTTAATTTGACTCATTTTTCGAGATTTCATTTCTATTTTAAATTCAAATTTTCAGCATTTCGAGAAATATTTTTTTACTTATTTCAGAAAATTGTACTAATTTAACCTGTTGCCAAACTGTATAAACAACGGAAACAATAATGTTTGCTTCAAATTAAAAATTTATTTACGCGTGACTATTATAAACAGAAAAGAAAAACTTTCAAATTAGAATTAAATAATTACGTATAAAAAGCAGGAACTTATTGAAAATTACTTCATCTATAATTACACGTGAATTTTAACAGAGAAAGGATATTGTAAAGTAATAAATTCATTAACATGCGTTAGAAGTCTTAAATAGGAGAAATTACATCACATTTACGTCACATTACACTTATTACGTAAAATGAACAAAAAATAATATTGCAAAATAGTAGTTTAAATTTAAAAATAGCGCGAGACATTTACTTGATATTTTGAGATGAACTTTTCAACTATTTTTTTTTTTTTTTTTTTTGACAGCGCAAATAATATTTCATTTCTAATAAAAGCATTTTCACGTGAATATTAAAAAGGGAAAGAAAAGTTTGGTGAAAATTACGTCAGATTAAAAACGATATATTTAAAATGTTTTATTTAAAAGGACTTTCTTTTCGCTTTGTTAAAAAATACCGGGAGACAAAGACTCTGTTTACTTAATTCATTTTATATTAGATGATTTTGAAATGCCATTGTATCTTTTAACAGCAGCTGATTTTTCCGTAAAATTCCCCAATCAAAGAGAAATGAATAGAAACCCGTTTATAGGGCGATCGCCTTTGTTTTTTTAATTATAATTCAATCTTCCAAAAAAATTCAATTAAAGCCGATCAAATTAGCGTGCTTTTAGAGACTGCAGTGTCTGAACGGGGGGTTGGCGAGCGTAGCTCGTAGGGGGCCGAGCCCCCTAGTTCGGTAAAAAGAAAAAAAAGCGCCAAGTTCTCCTTAATGTTTCGGCCAAAAAAAGTAGTGATATCTGAAGTTCGCACAAGATAAAAGCCAAACATCCCAAATCTTTCATTGAAAATGGCTTCCTGCGACTTGGCCGTTAATGCCTTCTACAGCATTTCAAAATTAATGATAGGAAATTACGCATTTATGAATTATTTAAATATTAAAAGTAATATTAGAATGCAAAGAGGCAAATTCACATAAAAACATTATAAGTAAAATATTTTTGATAACTACCATTCAGTTTCAACAAACATTAGTTTTGATTACAGATCATTTAGTCCACTTGTGGTTTAATTGCCAATTTGTACGGTCTAAAGCTAAAGTCATTAACGTAAAACCCAAGAAATAAAACAAAATTTACTTACTTCAAATCTCACATTATGTTGCATTATATTTTTTTTTATAATATTGAAATCTTGTGTATTGACGAAAGAGATTTTTTTGTTTGAACATTTATTATAGTTTGTTTGCATACATTAAGAGGTATTTGATTTATAAACTGTTAAAAGCTGATACTAATTATGTTTTAGCAAATAGGGATATTATCTCCTGAATACAAGTATTTTGTTATTTTTAACGTCTAAGCATTTAAATAGACTGAAGTTGTTTAAATGCTTGTTTCAAATGCGTATTTTATTTCTGTGCTCTGTGTCACAAAATGCCTAAAATAATCAAAAAATGTAGATGGCATCTAGCTCATTTGTACATATTTTAAAATTTGAAAAACTCTCTCGAAGGCATTAACGGCCAAGTCGCAGGAAGCCATTTTCAATGAAAGATTTGGGATGTTTGGCTTTTAACTTATGCGAACTTCAGATATCACTACTTTTTTTGGCCGAAACATTAAGGAGAACTTGGCGCTTTTTTTTCTTTTTACCGAAAACTTTTTGTTGGGATATCACTACTTTTTGTTTGTTTTTTCAAGTTTGTTATTCTAAACTATATTAATATGAAAAAACTTAAATTTCGGTACTTTTATGTTAGCCGGGAGCAAAACTCCTCATTAGCCTCTTGTTTTTTTGCTAATAGCAGTTTTCATTTTTCACATGTGTAAATTAGAAACAATGCTTTGATTTTCAAATAAAATATTTTGGTTTATGTTATTATTTCTTATTTATTTATTTATTTATTTCTATGTTAAATATTCTATTAAATAAAATGAGGGAAATTTCATTTATTTTAAATGAGATTACTGAAAAGTATATATATCTTTAAATAAAATGAATGCAATATGAACAATGGAGTTGGGAACAGTATTTGGCGATTTGCCACTTGCGCCCGGCTAACATAAAAATACCTAAATTTATTTGATTGAGCTTTACAAATTTATTCTTTATTTCTTTTTATATTAAATTACTAGCCGTCTCTAACAAGCAGTATTTACCGTATTAATTCCATGTTAAACGTTGCATCATGTTACTGTTATTCATAATTTAATTTACTAGCCCATTCTTTCGCAAAGTTGGAAGCTTTTGATAGAGAAATCAATAACTCTTTACGATCATGGAAGCACATCATATATTTTGTGTTGTTATGTATTTCATCTTTTGTGACAAATATCTCTTAACTCACTTATGCATGTTTCCTTAGCAGTTACTATTCGTTCTCTAATGCGGAAATTTTTAATCCTATTAAGTAATCTTTTCTAATTGGGTTCACTGCCAATTGTTGTATTTTAACTGATACGACTGGGTACAAGTGAAATGGTTCTTATAAAATCCTTTGACAATATCTGCCTTTACATTAAACCATATATATGCTAATATCTTTTTGTTTCACGTTAACCTTTTCAATAAACTCGATTACGGAAGAATAGAAGATCTACCGGCTCACTGCCATGATCCATTTGAAAATCTATCATTCTTCTCAACTGATCGTGTTGAAGAATTAGTCAATGTGCCATGGTTTTAAGATTTTAGCTAATTTTATTTGAAACCAGAAAACTAAAATGCGAGAAACCGGATTATAGAAGATTCATTCTAACGTACATATCGATTAACAGGTTACATATTATAGAATTATAATAATCATAAGGAGAACTGGCAGTTTCAATGCTTTAATAGTTTCCGTAAATTCTCTTTATATAATACAGAAGTTTTAGCGGTGTAAAGATTAACAACATAATCACAATAAGTATAACAGTACAATATAATAACAATAGCAGAGGTTTTGGGCAGTGACGAAACTATTAGCACTTTGGAAATATTAGTACGTTATATCTTTTAACTATTTAGATGATATGCGGAAAAATAAAAATAGATGGCTCGCATTAATAATTAACTCGTTGAAAAATAGCTACTAGCGTCAAATATTCGCCAAGCTTGGCGATATTTAGCA
Source organism: Maratus speciosus (assembly GCA_963932465.1). Lineage (NCBI taxonomy): Eukaryota > Metazoa > Arthropoda > Arachnida > Araneae > Salticidae > Maratus > Maratus speciosus. Next base: position 137,433,512 of record OZ010799.1, read on the forward strand.
AAGTTTCGCCAAATTTGGTAATATATCATGTCAATTCTCATATTTGGCGACAAAAAATGTTTTGTTTATTCTGACGTCATAAAGATACATATGTATTATGTATTATACACAACCTATAATATGTATGACACAAATGTATTACGTATTATATGCATATGTATAATATGTATGATGCATATGCATAAATTCATTAACATCACTAAAACGCACTTAAAGGAATAGTTTTCCATAAATAGTAGGGATAATTGCCAGATTGACCAGAGTGCTATTGAGAATAGAATTCCGACATTTATAATAGACCGGGAGGCGTATGCACACACCATCACCTCATCGAGTTTACAGCTGAGATTTTAGGATTAGTTAAAACTAGATTAGCATATTTAAATTCAACTGGTCTGTTAAGTCATATCTTGGTAGAAACCACCTGAAGACCTAATTTTAGTGGTTGACTGATAGGTTTACTATTGTATTTTCCTGCATCCAAAAGTTTGGAAACACGGAGGAATGGGTGCAGGAAAACACAATGGAAAATCCACCAATTAACCTGTAAAATCGGGTCTGTAGGTGGTTTCCACAAAGATATGACTTGGCAGACCAGTTACATTTCAATACGCTAATCGATATTTAACTAATCCTAAAATTTCAGCCGTCAACTCGATGAGGTGATGATCTGTGCAGACGCCTCCCAGTCTTTAATAAAATTTGTTTTAAGGAAGTAAAAATTAGAAAGATGGACAGAGATAAACTGAAAGATTTGCCTTATTAAGATTTTTGTAAAAGCATATAAAAATTCATTCAGCTTGAAATCATGTAACACCTTTATAACTCAGGCTAATTTTCTGTAATCGGGTTTTGACGACCAACATGTCTTATCTATAACTATAATCTTTTTTTTTACAGATTTAAAATTAACAGTAAATTAACAGTAAGTAGGCTAATAATACAATATAATAACATTAGCAGCGGACTTCGGACGCCACATCTGTCGCACATCGTTAAAGACAGTTTATTAGTTACACATTTCATTTAATTAAAAGGAGATTTTTAAACTTTCATGTGGAATTAGGGTATTTTTCCACTATAGGGACCTTGGCATTTTTTAAAAATCTTGGCGCAATTCGGACTTCAGAAACTGAGATATGTTGCCAAATGATATAAGCAACTATGAAAACAAACCTGATGAACTTTTATGTTATTTATATATTTATATACATATAAACATTTTATTTATACATGTATAAAATATTATTTTTTATATACAAATTATTTATGTTGGTATATAAAAATAAATAAACGTGTTCCTTACATTAAATAAATTGTATACATATGGAAAAAATTGCTTGTGTTATATGACACAGTAAATAGGTTGCCAGAAAATACGTTATTATCAAATTTCTTTTCTCGTCAAGGCTATTTTCTGTATTTCGCCAAGCCTACTATACCGGAAACGTACCGAATTGCTGTTATATTTTGTTAAATGTTTTATTGTTTTAATATCGTAAATATGTCATAACCTATACTGATTAAAATTTTTAGGTATATTCATTTTTTCTATTTAACAAACATCTTTGGAAAAGCATATATATAAAATGTTATTCTGCTTGAAATCACGTGACCTCCTTCAAAACTCTGTAATCGAATTTTGGCGATCAACATTGGCACAATTGAATGTGTTACGGCCAAATGAACACCCCCCTGTTTGAAGGGTTTAGAAGCGGAAATTCTGTGTTTTCAGATTTTTCTGGTTAATTGTGCTACAAACCCGACTTACTTGTGAAATTTCATGATTCTACGACTTTTAGAAGTACCTTAGTTATTTGATGATGCGAAGTGAGTCAGTGACAAAAAAGCGCTTTTTCGGAATTTAATATTTTGAAAACTACTAAATATAGAAACATGAAATCGTGGAACCTTAGTTCAGTTTGACCATATGAACATGTGTATAAAAAAAAAATCTATATCTCTCCCTAAAATGACGTTATGAGGGGGTGAAAAGTATGCCGAAATGGTTCAGGAAAAGGTAGCTTACGGCTTGTGCGAACTTGGCGGACGCACTGCCGTGCTCCCAGATACAAATTTCGTGTGTGTATATATACATTCTTGTATCAAACGTCAAGCAAAATCTTCATTTTGGCGCCCCTTCACCTTCTGTTAAACCGGCGCCCGGGGCACGCGCCCCCTCTGCCCCCCCCCCTTGTTTCGGCCCTGGTCCATATGGACATATCTGGAATAAGTTACATAACAGCTTAGTAGCAGAAAAACTTTTTATATATATCATTTTTATAAGTATTTTTTATATAATGATTGCTTATTTACTTATTATTGCTCAAGTATTATATAAGATAATTTCAGTTATTAAATACATATAAGCTATTTAGTTTTAATCAATTTTAAAAGTAAATATCGGATGTAAGAATGTTTCTATTTTAATGTGTGACAGACATTTTCTTATTCTTTCATATAAACTTTAAAATGTGTGGTATGTATAGAGCCATGATAAAGAATTCCAAACCAATACTTTAGAGCCTAATTTAATGTATTCTTCTGAATATTCATAATTTTTTTCAGACATAACAGCGTTCGAAATCCTTGGTGGTTCGCTGGTCCGAGACCACCAAAAATTCAATCGGACCACTAATTTGAAAAATTTAATGGTCCGCAGGACCAGTAACTTCCCCCCTCTCTGACAAGTAAACGTAAACTTTCCCGTCCTTGAGAAAACTGCAACCAAACTCAAATCGAATTATTTTATTTTATTTTAAAAAAATTGAATTAAACCTTAGTCAGTTGAAATAGATTATCTGAAATGAAATGTTTAATTAATAATTTTATAGGTTTTCTTTATGTACTGTTTAATTTTTAGCAAATTATAATTTTACATTTTATTATGAAGAAAAATTTGGATAACTGTAAAGGAAGTTTGATTTATATTCTAGGAAGGGGGGGGGGCACTCAAAGGGTTAAAGGGACTTAATAGAATTTTATGTAGCAGGCCAGTGATGATTACTGCGGACCAGTAAATTCTTATGTTTACTGGTCCTTGAGACCAACGCCTTTTTTATATCAATTCTATCACTGCATAATGCTTTCACAGTTGCATTCTAGCAGTTGTAAGGTCTTATTTATTTGACAAAATTTAATAGAAGTTAATATTTTTTTTCATAGAAAATATTTATAAGTGTATTAAAAATAAATTAATCCAAAGTTTATATGAATTATCTATAAACCACCTTTTTGAAAAATAAAAGCCGGCTTTTTTCTATTAAAGCCGGCTTTTTTTAAGCGGCTAAAACCAAAAAAAGCCAGCCGGCTTTTTTTGGCAAAGGTTTTCGGCATTTTTTTTGTCAAAAAAACCATTTGGTTTTTTTAGAAAAAATCTAATACAATATTTTCTTTTTTTTTGTAATTTAATTGTTTTAAATTATAGATAGAAGTAATTTCTACTTTTAACACTTCATCTCAGCAGTCAACATGAGACATAATGAGCCTAGGTCATGTTTCTATGCATGTAGAATGAAAATTAGCATGTGCTGATGAACATATCTGGTACCCTAAAGATTTTTCTTAAAACATGTGAAATTAGAAAAGATAAAATAGATAAATAATATTCAATATTTAGCATAAAATATTTTCATTTAAAAAATGCAGATTATTTACAGTAGTTAATAACAAAATACAATGATCTTTAAGATTTTGGTTAAGTTGTAAAAGAAAATTTTCTGGATTGGGATTGGGGAAGATTATCCTTAAAGAATTTAAAAGAGTAACTTAAGATATTAAATTGAATAACACAGCTTGCAAAAATTGAGTGCTAGTTATAGCATTTCAATAATTCCAATCAATCTTTTCTGTTAGTTGCTGAATCTAATGGCCAAAAATGTTGCCTTGGACACTTGGAGTTACCACTCAGAAAACAAAATAACCAGAAGTATTTGGATATTAAAAAAATAATAATAACAACAACAACAGAATAATATATTATATTCATGAAACTGCATCAAATGTTTATTGATTGATTATTATATTATTAATCAAAGGATTCTTTATACGATTTTCAAGGTATCAATGTTTCTCTGTGTAGAACAGTTTACTAGTGTACTTTGAACATAAGACATAGCTTTTACTAATAATGTTTAAATTAGAAATGATTTCAATTTTCTATATAATTGACTGTAATTATTTAATTTAAATATTTTCAAAAGTTATATTACTTATATAATATCCAAAAATGCTTATTTTATCACCAGATATGCATCTGTATGCAATAGGAAATTACATTTACAAAAACCCGGTTTAAACCAAAAAAACCTGGTTTAAACCAAATAAACCGGTTTTTTTGGTTTTTTACAAAAAAACCCGGTTTTTTTCCAACCCTGCATTACTGGGACGGTTAATTAGTCATTTTCCAGTAATGGACACCCCATGTAAACATTGCTAAAAATGCAATTTCAGTAATGTTTATAGTGCATAAAATATTTTGACTTAACTGCAAACCTAAATAATCAAATTTAATTTTTAAATTATACTTACCAAAATGTAATAACACCAAAACTTTTATAAATAGCTGCTTTCAAGTTATTTTATGTGGATTAATAAAATTTTAATATTTTATTTATTTTTTTTATATATATTACCTTTCATATTTTATAATCTGGCAATCAAACCAGCCAGGAAGCAGAAAATATTGTTTAAGAGCACAGTCAAAGAGGGGCTCATAGGGCTTAATCCCTCTCCGTTTAAATAAAAACAATTAAGTTATAGAAGTTATTAAAAATCTATTTTCTGTCTTAAATGTTTCCTTATTCATCTCTGACAAAAAAAAAAAAAAAGTAATATTAATGAAAGTTATAGGTAATATTCATGAAACTAGTGAATCTGCAGATCAGTGGCCTCAAACATCATTCTACAGTTTTATTTTTAAATTATTTTATTCAGTATTTAAAATATTCAACTCACAATATCATTTCTTTCCTATTTGTAATATTAATTATTATAAATGATATATCAAGTAGTCTCTGGAAGATTAATTGTTAAAAATAGTGAAACAAAACTAAACACTAATATTCCAAAACTTTTTTTTTTTTAATTGACTTTAAAATCCCCCACTGTTTCAATAATTTGATAGCTGTAATTGCCTGATATTTAGTATTTTAAACTATCATGATTATCACAAATATTTTATTAATTACTGGTATCCTAATTGTTAAATTTATTTTAAAATAACCATTTTGTTTCATTAGTATGTATTCATTAAATTCTGGTTCTAAATACAATCACAAAAACAACTATATTTATTGCTTTTTATGGGGTGTCCATTACTGGGCTTTTGATATATTTCTGTTATTTAAAATTAAATTTTGATTCATATTGGGAAATGAGACTATAAGAATGGTTAAATATTGTTGATATGTTAATATAATATTGAAAAAACTGGAATATAATAATTATAACTATTAATAAAAAAATAATTTTGAAAGAAATTCCTTAAGGGTGTCCATTACTGGCACATCTACCCTATATAGAAGAATCATAGATTTAGCTAAATATACTAGAAGCTTGTGTATACCATAGTAATTTAATTAAAAATGTATTGAGTTTCATTAGGGACTCATATATAACATTATCAACTGTTTAATAACTTTGGACTCCCCCCCCCCTTCCCTCTTTTGGATATCATATATTATCAGCCTGCCAACCCCACCACCACCACCTTCCCTAATGATATCGTTATCAATGTCTAAAATTATTTTGATTTTTGCATTTTTTTCTTTTGCTCGCAGTGATGTACAGATATAGCTATACATTATTATTCTGATACTTTTTGGATTCAAATGAAAACGAGTTAATAAAATATCACAATTATATATATAAAATAACTTCATATCAAATAAATAACACTTAAAAGAAATAGGTACTATTTAAAAATATTTAATAATAACTTTTTGTTACATAATGCATTCAACGATATGTCCTCTTGCACACATACCCCTGCAAATGGGGAGGGAAGGGGCAGGCAAAACTTCTATCAACAAAACAGGTGAATAACATTTTTTTTTCACTTTTCTTCACTAGTAAACACAAGTATAATTTCAAACTTCAGAAATAGTTTCTCAAACAGCGGATTATATATGCATACACATATGACAATAGAATAGGAATGCCAAACGTTAGAGTATTCCACATTTTGGAGTTAAATAATTTTATAGTCATTTAATGATTTTAATAACTTTGTATTTTCGTAAAAACAGATAACAGACTAAAATATATATATCAGGCTATTTTCATGTAAAGAACAAATTAAAAATTAAAAGAGAAAATTTTGTTCGGATAAAAAGTGATAACAGTGTGAAAAGACAAATCTCTCTTCCCCTAGAGATAAATCACAATATCATGTGCCAGACCCCCCTTCCCCCTAAAGTGATAACATTTTATATGCATATCCTGTTATCAGACTGTTCATCTATTTGCTTTTAATTGTTCACCAATTTGCTTTTGATTGTTTATTTATTTGCTTTCAGGATTTAATTGGTGAAGTTTTTTGCTACTTCTCAATTTAAAGTTTGCGTTTTCGATAAGTCTTCATAACAAAAAATGTGGTATGTATGGTTATGCTTAAAGTATTTTAAAATTGTATTTTAGAATTTAACATTTTGATTATATTAAACTTTGTAAAGTTGAAAGAATTTTAATTCCTTTTTGTCCTTTTAGCAGTAATTTAAAAAGTGGTTTATTATTATTATAAAGAAGATTATTTGTGAATTGTCATATTATATATATATCATCATCATCATCATCCGTTTTCAATCCACTGCTGGATGTAGGTCTCCCCCAGATTTTTCCAATGTTTTCTTTCTAGTACTTTAGTCATCCAGTTTACACTGGCTACTTTTCTGATTTCATCACTCCATCTTACTTGAGGTCGTCTTCTTGGTCGTTTTACATCTCTGGGATACCACTGTAGGGTGTTTGTGCTCCATCTATTGTCTTGTCTTCTATATATATATATATATATATTCTTAATGTCACTCTCCCTCTTCCGTCCGTACTGTCATGCTGATTTATTATCTTAATCTGCAGACCTTAATTTGGGTGTATATCTTAAAGTAACCATAGTTGAGTTTTTGACATCAAAAAGAGGTTTTTGACATGACATGTCATAACTGACAAAAAGTGTCAAAAACCTTATACACTTTTTTTTAGCAATCATTAGTGAAACTTTATATTAAATCAAGCTAAACACTGATTAAGTAATAATTTTATATGTTATATAAATAATTTTTATTTAGTTATTCACTATAATTAAGTTGTAATAAAATTATAAATCATAATTCAAATTATTTGTCAGCTGTCACGCCAGAAAAAAATGGCAAAAAATATTGAAAATACTATTAAATTCATTTTTCAAAGTAATTCTTTATTACTATTAAGTGTACAGTTTATTATATAAAAATTTAGCTAATTTATGCTAAAAAAAAAAAAATAAAAATAAAAATGTGTAAAGCTAAAGCGGCCACTAAGCAGTGACTGATCATAAGTTACCTAGATTTTTAATGATTCTACATGTTTGTTTTTGTAACTTAAGAGGATAAGGGACTTTAAATTTTTTTTTTTTTTTTTTTTTTTTTTTTTTTTTTTTTTTTTTTTTTTTTTTGTAAATTTCACTTTAAATATTATTCAAGGGTACATTATATGCATTTATCACAGAAAAAAAAAAAAAAAAAATTAATGGTATTTTTGAGAAGAAAGTGGAATTTTAGTAAAATTCCAATTTTTTCTCAAAAATAGGTACCATTATTTATTTTTTTTTTTTTTGTGATAAATAATGCCATAATGCATATAATGTACCCTTGAGTAATATTTAAAGTGAAATTTACAAAAAATAAAATTTTACGCTTCGTCTTAGAAATATCCGAAATGCCCCCTGCGCATTCCATATCAATGAAAATCCCCAATATTTTTTTTTATAAAAGTTTGGTTTATATATATGTAAATAAACTCTGCATCAAATTATATGCATTATGGCATGCATTTATCACAAAAAAAATTATTTTTGAGAAAAAAAATGGAATTTTACGCATCACGTCGTCTTAGAGTGGGTTGATTTTTGACGGCCAGTTATCTACTCGAGGGATATAGGCCCTATGGGAAGTGCCCTCCGTGGGGGTGTCTCTAAGGGAACCTAACCCGTATTTACGCATGGAAAATCCAAGGTTTCGAAGAAAACCACAAAAACTCTGAAACGGTTAGGCCAACGGGCGCGATTGGGTTCGAACCCAGCACCTCCCGTCTACCAGCTTCGAGAGCAGAACCTCTCAGCCACTGGTGGGGCCGTCGTCTTAGAAATCCTCAAAATGCCCCCTGCGCGAATTTTATATATTTGAATATAAAGGTATATATAAAAAAATAATAATAAATTTTTTGAAATTTTTTTGAAAAAATTTCAAAATGTTTCATTTTTTTTTTTTTTTTTTTTTTTTACCTTTTTATTCAATTATATAAAATTCGATGCACAGTTTTATTTGTATATATAAACCAAACTTTTATAAAAAAATATTGGGGATTTTCATTGATATGGAACGCGCAGCGGGCATTTCGCAGATTTCTAAGACGACGCGTAGAACTCCGTTTTTGCTCAAAAATAAATTTTATTTATTTTGTGATAAATGCATGCCATAATGCATATAATGTATTCTTAAATAATATTTATAGTGAAATTTTCAAAAAAATAAAATTGATTTATAAGGAAGGTCCCTCGTCCCCTTAAAACTTTAGATATAAACCACAATTGCGACCCAAATATTCTCTGAGTAAATGATTTATAATATGAAATCAATGTAATTAAACATTCTTTAAATCAATAACTTAAAAGAAGACAGTTTGTCATTTTCAATATTTACACATACATAATATGTGCATATACATATACATACATGTGTAGTTTCAGTTTAATTATTTAGAACAATTTGTTTATGTTAAATTTTATTTTTATACATTATACAATAGTCCCTACATTTTTTTTTTTTTTTTTTTTTTTTTTTTTTAGTTTGTAAATGATGAATAGAGGAAAGCAGCTAGGACATGGCTACTTGAAATAAAGGCAAATTTTCTAAGATTTGTCATTGTTTTTGAAACTGAATCCCCACCATACCCTGATAGTAAATGATTTGTTATGATGTCAAGAACCCTCATTAAAAGGGACGCAAAGCAGGAAATAAATCAAGGAAGAAGCGAGACAGAAGGTAAGTTTAAGCTATTTCTAGTGCAAACAGCTTTACTCCTAAAAGGTCTTGGAACTTTTTGGGTTAGTAAAATCATTTGGAATGGTGTATTGCTTCAGAAATTCTTTATTGCTTTAATAAATATAGAATAATAATTTTACAATTGCAATTTTCATAGCACTTTGCTCTTGTCTCCTTCTCCAGAGATATACCTCTGTTATTAGGAGGGGTGGGGGGGGGGGGAGAGTTCTCATATTTCAAAGCAATAATAGAAATTTTTAAATGTTATTTTATTATACGTTATTGTAGTTCAATTTCATTTGTGTTATAAAACCAAAACCTGTAAATAATTTCACAAGATAAACATACATTTTATTTTTTCTAAATCACAAAGTTGCCGTTTTTTAAGGGAAAAATTCTCATTATTAGATTTTTGAAATTTTGCCAGAAAATTTCATTGTATATTCAGTAACACGATTTTCTAATTCAAATTTTATTAGCTTGATTTTAATCAGTTACTTTTTATATTTGATTTAAATCTAACAGTTCGAAGAAGTTGTTATATTTTGAATTTAGATCAAGATATTTTGTAATAAATATTTTGTTTTGCCATAAACTTGCTGCATATTTTAGGAGTTGATGAGGGAAAGGGGGCATAAATCCATGTTTAAGCTTTTTTTTAAAATCAAGTGTTGAATTATAAAATAAAAGTGTTAATAGAGAATTTAAGCTAAAATTTGTCAAATGATTAATGCATCTGTTTGACTATTAATAAATATCTAAATTTGTTAGGAAATATTTTCATGTGAATTTTTCAGTTATTAGTAAAACAATGCACTTTCTACTAGGGGAAGGAAATTTTTAGTCTGAATATAATGCTTTGTAATGTATTTTTAATCAGAGTGATAGAATATAGGCAAATACAGTTTGAATTTTTTTTTCATATCTTGCCTTATATTTTAGGAAATTGAATAAACTATTCTCTTTTTTTTTCTTTCTTTTTAGTATTTTTTGTGCAAACTTTGAAGTTGTTACTAGATAATCATTTAATCAATCATTTGTACACTAATTGATACTCATTTTGTTTCAAAGGGTATTAAGGATTTTTAATTTTCTAAAGTTTATAAAGTTAATTTATTCATAATTTGTGGTGTGCATTTGCCCTTGCACATATGATTCAAAAACAAATGTTTTTTACTGGCAACTAGAAATTTTTTCTGTCTGTTTCTACAAATGTATGTGTGCATGAGTGTATGTGAAAAAGACTTTGAATTTTTTTTTTAAATTCTTTGTATTTAAAAAAAGTACATATATTAGGGATGCACCGAATATTCGGTATCTATTTGGTATTCGGTATGCCGAATATTCGGTTTGGCCGAATATCGAAACATTCGGCCGAACTGAATACTTAAAAAAACTTTTAAAACATATATTTTAAAACCTTATACAATTTCTACGTTTAACAGTCAACTTATAAAGATATTCAGAATAATTAGAAACAAAATCATATTTAAATAAAAGAGAATGTTTTTACATTATTTATTTGATGTTTGTTAAGTATTATTTAAAAAAATTAGCCAATCATGAGGATTTTCATAGGAATTAATTATGTACAAATGCAAGTTCCTCAGCATTGTCTAGTAAATAATCTGTTTCTTGCTAAGATTTTAAGAACAACGTTTACAATCTCTGAAAATGATTGCCCACTGTAGACACCGATCTAGGATGCATTTAAAAACTTCCTTGCTTAATCAAAGGGAGTAGAACAGTTATTCTTGCTAAGTTGTCACCATATAAAATTCGAATCGATTGTATTATTTATTAACTTTTACTTTAGTCTCTTCCTGACAAGCAAATATATGATCCTGTACAATTTTTCTTCCAATTTTTTCACAATCTCTCTTTGATTTTAAAATGTTTGTTTTAGAATTTAAGAAAATTTTATTAATTAAAATTTTTTTTATAACTATCCTCTTCGTAAATAACTCAAAGCAGATTTTTTTCAACATAAAGTTTACTTGAAAAAAGCTCTTGTTTATTAGAATAAAAATTTCTGTTTTAAATATTATGCAAAATTGTTTTAAAATTTAACATTTTAATGCCTTTAAACTTTGAAATATAAAAGTATTCGACAAGCCAAATATTCGGTATTCGGCCGAATAGTTACTATTCGGCTGGCCGAATATTCAGTATTCGGCCTAGCAGTTACTATTCGGCTAGCCGAAGATTCGGTATTTGGTTCGCCTGTTGGCCGAATATTTGGTATTCGGTCAAAATCACTATTCGGTGCATCCCTAATATATATATATAAATGAGGTGAATCCAAGCAAAAATGGAGTTCTTTTGAAGGTCTCTTCAAAAAGTTCTTTACTTTAACTCATTGAGGCACAAGAAATGGGCTTTGTAATGTTGAATTCACATCATAATTTTCTAAAAAATTTTTCTGATACTAAGAAAATGCAAATTTACAGCTTTTTTCACCAAGTTTATAAAAGTGCAATTTGATTTGTACAACATGATGATGACATACAACTTAAATATGCCCATTTGTAAACATGAAATACAAAACTTTGGCTATTGCAGTTATCCATATTATTCTGGAAAAGTAGTATAAACAGTGAAGAGATAAAAATAAGGTCATTTGAGGTAAAGTAATTGCAAAAAATATTTAATCTACAAAAGAATTACATAGAACACGCAAACAGACATTGCTCCCAGCGTTTCAAAAACAATTTTAACAATAAAATTGCAAATTATTACTTATAATGGAATTTTAAAACACTTATTTCACTCCATACCAGGGGTCTTTCTAAAGAAATATGAAGTAGAGACCTCCTATTCTCTTTTGTGTACTGAACTATATATTCCTCATTAAGATCCCAAGAAATATATAATTTGTTGTCTTGTTCAAAATTCTTGTTCCAATTCATATAGTTTGTTACTATTACTAATTTAAATTCGATAAACTTTTTTTCTTCTAAATTCATAAATCATCAATAACTCTGTTGGCAAGACTTTTAATTGTAGTTTCGGGTTTACATTTCTATTTTTTCACATCACTTTAAAAATTCCTTGTATGACAATTAGTATAAAGTAAACATAATATCCTAAAGTTGTTTATTTTTCTTTTACTATATATTAATTTATCAAATTAATTTTTAATAAGTCTTATTTATACAGCACTATATTGTTTTAATGTCAAATGTTACATAAGAAAATGTAATAAAATCAGGGTTGCAAAAAAGCCGGTTAAAATTAAAAAAAGCCAGGCCAGTGACTTTTATTGGTTTTAACCGGCTTTTTTTGGCCAAAATTGGCTTTTATACAATGAAGCATTTTAATTATAAACAACACATTTTGATGTATTTTTTAATTAGTTTTAAAGACATTTAATTGAGGTAGAAATCAATATAACCCAATTTTTCAATAATGAAGACATTAATATTAGAATAAAAGGCCATACCAATTGCTTTGTCTGGTTTATACTGCACTTAACACCTTTTTTTATTTTTACTGCTTTATATAATTAAAAAGGACAACGGTTGCTTAGTTATATATTTTATTAACTAATTTTAAGGGATATTAATAATTCAAGTCTTATTTTATTTCTCATAAATTTAAAATCACACATAAAATCACTGAATAAAAACGTCATTTCTCTCTATTAAAACAGTATTATGTAATAATATTATGTATTAGTACAGTAGTATGTAGTAACATATGCATTAATTTATGCATGAATATGCACTATTTTAAATAGTCACTAGCTTTTCAAAATTTAATTCAACAAGTTTTATTTGGAGAATTTTTTTTTTAATTGTTCTCTTTATTTTATGCACTTGCATGTACTAAAATTTCCTCAAATGTTATATCCTTCCTAATTTCTCTTTCAACATTGTCCATTCTATGATTTTAATCTGTCCGTATTAGGACTGGGCGATGTAGAAATTTCTTAAATCGATTTATCGTCCATCTAACATCGCGATTTAGTGCTAAATCGCGAGTTAACACTGATTTTACTTTTTAGAATCTGGAAGCCTATTTTTTAATTTTTAATAACAAAATACGGTCTTTATGTGCCCCCCCCCTCCTGTATTACTTAGTATACTTAGCTTTTAATTTTTCAAATAACTTTGAAAAGAGGTATATTTTACACATAAAAAAACTTTGAATGTCCCAAAACACTAGTTTTTTTTTTTTTTTTTTTTTTCAATTTTAAAAATTAGTGACCTATTTTAATACATTCTATAAACTCATTCATTAAGAAGTAATATAAAAGAAAATGATTTTTTTTTTGTCTGACTTGTTATGCCTGCTACAATCTAAATTCCTTAAGGGGGGGGGGGGGACTTCCCCTAGCCCACCCAAATAGCACTTCATTGCTAACAACCTACACACACACTTTTTTTTTTTTTTTTTTTTTTTTTTTTTACTAACACAGATTTAAAAAGTTATTGAGGTAAAACAGAAGCACATTAAAAGAATTCAATGATGAATTTAACTATTCATTTATCATGATGAGAAAAGTAGTGTAAACAAAAAATAATAATAAATAAAATAAAGGGGGGGGGGAAGGTATGAGAAATAAGGTGCAATTTTACATCTTTTTAACTTTTAGATTATAATAAGATTTGTTTAACATAAATGCTTACATTTATATAGCGGATGGAGAAGGATTGAAAGTTGGAGCACATTACTGAAATTGCTGATTTCTTTTCGCGGCCGTTGCCATCCTTTAAGATTAGTAATAAAATATAATCTTAATAATCTCTTTTTAAGGATAACAAAATATCGAAAAAACAGAAAATCGCAGATCTGCAGAAAAATCTAATGAATGCCTCCTCCACCCCTCCCTCATTCTGCTGTAAAAATAAAGTTACTTGACTCATTACAGAACTTTATTAAAGTATTTTTAATTAATTACAAAATAATAAATTAAAACTAAAATATTCCCATAATACTCAAACATATGAAAATTAATTTTTCATAAAAGTAATGCATAAAAATATAAACTAAAAATGGATGAATTTGGATGTAAATAGTGAATCAATTTCAGCAAGATACTCAATCCGCGTGCCTGGCGCTGAAATCGGATGTCAAACCTGATGCATGACTATTTTAAAATATTTTAATTACAGAATAATAGAAAATAAAGAATATGTATTAAAATATTACCAAACATGTGAAAAATGAATGTTTCATTAAAAGAATGCATAAACATAAAAACTGAGATTCGATGAATTTGGATTTTAAATATGAAACTTTATTCTTCTTTTCCAACCATAAATACTCAATCAATTTCAGGGAAAAAATATTAGTAAAAGATTTAGTCTTGATGTGGATCACGGCCAAATAGTGATACACAAAACAATGCATGACTATACTTTAAAATAATTTCATTAATTACAAAATAATAGAAAATAAAAAATAAATGTTAAAATAGTTCTAAAACGTGTGAAAAATGAATTTTTCATAATAAAAATGCATAAAAGTATAAACTGCAAGTCGATGAGTTTGGATTTTAAATATAAAACTTTATTATTATTATTTTTAATCATATAAATGCTGAATGAATTTCAGGAAAACAATCTTTTGAAACAATGAAGGATTCTACTTTAAAACATTTTAATTAATTACAGAATATTGGAAAATAAAAAAATACATATTGCAATATTACTCAAATATTTGAAAACTTAATTTTTCATCAAAAGATTGCATTAGCATATAAATTGAAATTCGATGAATTTGGATTTTAAGATTTAAACATTACTTTTTCCTTTCAACTTTCCACTATATAAGTTCTTAATTTCTGAAAAATACACATTCCAATCTTATAAACTTTGAATCTTGTTTACAAAATAAATAAATAAATATCAATTTTTACTTAAATCGTCGTTTTCTTAAACCACCTTTTTCTTAAATCGGAGAGGATTGAGGCTCGATGTTTTTTTAAATTGGATCCTGCTAAATCGATTTAACACCAGCTTGCCTTTTCTTAAATCGGAAAGCATGGAGGCTTGCGATGTTTGCTTAAATCAGATCCTCCTAAATCGATTTAACACCAGCTTGCCTTATTTTTCTTAAATCGGAAAGCATTGAGGCTTGCGATATTTGCTTAAATCGGATCCTCCTAAATCGATTTAACACCAGCTTGCCATGTAAGTGTAGATACATCAAAGTAGATAAATCGTTTTTCCGATGTTAGCTCTGAATCAGTATTTTGTTTTAAATCGATTTAAAGCCAATGGCTAAATCGCGATTTAAGACAAGGGCTAAATCGTGATTTAAGATAATGGCTAAATCGCGATTTAAGACATTAGCTAAATCGCGATTTCCGATTTTAGCTTAAATCGATTTAAGTCCAATGGTTAAATCGGATTTCCGATGTAAGCTTTAAATCGAGTTAAGAGTTAAATCGATTTAAAGCCCAGGCCTAGTCCGTATGGACATATCTGGAAGACGTTACATAACAGCTTAGTAGCAGAAAAACCTTACATATATCATTTTTATAAGTTATCAGAATATCAATTGCTTATTACATATTATCGATTGTTTATTATTGCTCAAGTATTATATAAGACAATTTCAGATATTAAATACATATAAGCTATTTAGTTTTAATCAATTTTTAAAGTAAATATCAGTATATGTAAGAATGTTTCTATTTTAATGTGTGACATCCTCTTATTCTTTCATATAATCTTTAAAATGTGTGGTATGTATAAAGCTATGATAAAGAATTCCAAACCAATACTTTAGTCTAATTTAATGTATTCTTCTGAATATTCATATTTTTTTTTTTCAGACATAATGCCTTCACAGTTTCATTCTAGCAGTTATAAAGTCTTATTTATTTGACAAAATTTAATAGAAGTTTATATTATTTTCGTAGAAAATATTTATAAGTGTATTAAAAATAAATTAATCCAAATTTTATATGAATTATCTATAAACCACCTTTTTGAAAAATAAAAGCCGACTTTTTTTAAGCGGTTAAAACCATAAAAAGCAAGCCGGCTGTTTTTGGCCTGGCTAAAAGCCGACAACCCTGAATAAAATTATCAAAAAAGTAAAAACAAAATTGCTATTTGTTTGCTAAGCCTAACATCTTAACTATTTTATTCCATTTCAAATGAAAATCAAATTTCAAATTATTTTTTTTTTATTTTATTTTTTTTTTTTTTGCTTAAAAGGCGCAAAGACCAACTTAGTGAAAAAGATTCCATGCCGGGAATCGAACCCGGGTCATCAGTATAGCGCACTGACGTTCTACCGCTAAACCACATGGAACGATACTTTGAAATTTGATTTTCATTTGAAATATTGTGTTCAAGGCGAATGTTTCTCTCTGGAAAATTTCCAAATATTAATATAAATTCATTCGATGCTGGATTTAATTAAGTGTCTGTGTTTGCCCCATGTTGGTGGCTCACGGAAAATATTCCATCTTGTGCTGCGTTTGTAGCCTGCCAACTTGTAACACTGAGAAGTTCCAGGCTGGATATCGTTCCATGTGGTTTAGCGGTAGAACGTCAGTGCGCTATACTGATGACCCGGGTTCGATTCCCGGCATGGAATCTTTTTCACTAAGTTGGTCTTTGCGCCTTTTAAGCAAAAAAAAATAATTTGAAATTTGATTTTCATTTGAAATATTGTGTTCAAGGCGAATGTTTCTCTCTGGAAAATTTCCAAATATTAATATTTTATTCCAGTTATGTTTTTTTTTTTTTTTTTTTTTTTTTTTTGCTATAAAATATAACTATTAAGTTATTCTGTATTAAAAAATGCAGAAAGTTAATTCTAAGTGTTTTATGAAATATAATAGATAAATAAGCTGAAAATAAGTTCTTATTTACTTTAAATCTAAAGTTTTTCTCCTCATTTCAACCAAGTTTTCTTATCCACGATTTTAAAATGACTACAAAGTATAATAATATAACAGGAAATATTTTATTATTCATTATTAAATTTCTGATAATTCTAACACACTAATTATGTAAAACAATTGAAAAAAAAATAGTTTGTATTTTTCATGAATTTAATTAAAAAACCTGCATATTTTACCCCCACTTGATCCTATGCAGTTCTTTTTCGTGAGACTGTACTGCTCAAAGAATGCATTGAGCTAAGGGTTGTGGTTTCTGTTAGTCAGCTTTCCCCTTTTTTAGCCTTAATATGGTTTTATAAAACTTTTTCTATAAATTACTTTTGTATTTTCTTAGAAAAGTTATTTGAATGTATTATATCAAAGTATCATTGTACTATAGCCAAGTTTAATGCATTTAACTTTTTCTTTAAGGTACCCAATGTTGATTAACCCTGTGTGTGAAACAAAGTACAGAAAATCAGTTTTCATAGTTAATTATAGTTCTGTAATATGTCCAAGCCAATGCAAATTTTTATAAAAAATAAAATGCATTCATGTGTAAAAGCAATTTGTGTGTATAAATATATAACAATGCGTTATAATATAATGTAATTTATTTATTGTAATAAATATATTTCTATGTTTTAATTGATTGTTTTGATTATTTGTGATTCACAATAATCTTTATTTATTTATTTTTTAATTTACTAAAAACAGTTATCTTGATTTTTAAGTACGTTTTTTTTTCTCTAAATACTCGTACAGCAATATTTTTATTGCATTTTAACTGATTTAATAAAGTCAGTATTTAATTAATATGTAGAAGTTTTATTAAATAGTAAAAATTCTAAATTTATTTTATTCATTTTAATTTATCAATCTTTTTTTGTTTTGTTGTAGAAAATGACATTAATAATTTGTTACTTAGAAATGTTTTTATAGCCTGCTAAACTTCTACATATTTATTTGTGAAGACCCATTAAGTAAACATGTATTCCACTTGAGTACTAAATGTAAATTCATACACTTCAAAATGTCTGGTTGTGCTGTAACTAATTAAGTCATTCAGGAAATAAGTTGTGAATATTTAGATATTGTCTTAAGTTTTTTGTATTTGTTTGTCTAGGCTTGTTAAAAAAAAAATCTATGGTAAGTTTTCAAATGTATAGATATTAAAAAATACATTTTTTATACCTATAAATTACATTTTAAAAAACACAAATATAGCAATTTGTATATTCTTTCTACATCAACTGGAAATCTAAATATTCATAACTTATTGTGCAACCTTACTATTCATAACTGATTTCATTAACCCTTTAGGCTCCAATGGTACTGTAATGTACCATTAAAATAATTTGTTACAAGATTCATTTAATACATTGATTAGTAGTAGTACAATTTAGAATGAGTTATAGATACTTTTCTTTATCTTGATCCAAAAGCATTATTGGTTGCAAAAAACAAAAATATTTTAAATGGATCATTTCTTTTTCATTCTTTCTCATCTTTTCAGCTTTCTTGATGTTGAAAGATTGATGAGGGAGGGGGGGGGGGAGGGTTAAGTTTGGAAATATTTCTATTGTGAGAGCATTATTTTTTATTACATTTCCTAATTCTATAAAATACTAAAAAAAAAAAAAAAAAAAAAAAAAAAACTTTAAATAAAAGATTTAAGTGGAGTTATAAATATTGCACAAAATACCTATAAATTCAAATTTAATTAATTAATTTTAATTGGCAAAATCCTTCAAAAATTTATTAAATGATTGTGTAAATCTTCTAATGTAGTTTAAAAAATGCTAAGATGAAATTTTCATGAATTCATAATTTCAGACATAAAGGGTTAAAAACCCCAACACACTGTAATAAACTTCTCAATGATACTCTAAAAAATATATGCTAAGTTAACTATATACAGAGTTTCTAAGTCTATTATTAGTATTCTAAGTTTTAAACTATAGACTAAGTTTTGCAAGAATAACAAAACACTATTTTTCCATTAAAAAAAAAGAAAAAAAAATTACAAAAGTTTGATTTGCTGGACAGTGGCAGTTTTAAACATTTAACTGAAAGTAAGAAAATTTAGATAGATTTGTATGTTGAGAAAAAAATAAAAATTCTTAATTTCCAAGTAAGTAACAAGAATCTCGGCAATAATTATAAAATTTTGGTCAATTTTATTAATTTTACATTATTCTTTGGAAATATATGAAATTTTTAAGTACATTGAAGTTCTTGTTTAATAAATATAACATTATAATATGAACAAAATCCCTTGTTATATCATGGATAATAATCTATTTTGTATGATTAAGAAATTCTAGTCTAGCGCAGCAAAGAATTTATTGTTATATGGCCAAAAGAAAAGTTGCCTCCTGATCAGGCATAGTCAACATTATGTACTATTAACTTTTTATATTTTTTAATATTTATTTATTATACAAGAACTGCTATTTTTAAAAAAAAAAAAGACTGTGTATGTATACATTAGTAAAGAATAAAATCGATTTGACCAATTTGACACATTTTTACGTGTGCTTCCAAATATTCTTGTTATATGAAAATCAGAATTTTTATTTTCCATTTATTACATGCATTTTTAATTTATAGTTTTATGACTGTAAGATATATATGTATGAACTTTTGATTGTTTTGTTTTTAATATAGTCAAAAAATCACACATATATATTGTAAGGTTTAACAAACTGAAAATATGGTTAAGTAACTGTTCTAAAAATTATAGTCAAATGACTGAACATATCCAAAGTGTTGCTGAATTTCACTGACAAATTCAAAGGGATGATAGTGGTTATTTAACTGTATTATGATTTTATTAACACATGACTGTAAAATATCTATGTACGATCATTTAATTGCATTATGGATTTATTAGTATGTACCTGTAAGGGTTTTGCCATATTTGGCCTACACATTCAGAGGGCTGATAATAATCATCAAGAGGATGAAAAATTACCATAGAGCATGATGTGGTCACAAACCACATTAAGTGGAAGAAAACTGCAAAAATAGTTATGAAGAGTGCAACATTGAGTGGAACAAATAAATAGAGAAATACTTATTTGACATAAGCAGGATTACAATGCAGTACAGTTAAACGTCAAAGGATACGAGGCATTTTTATAGGAAATGTTTGAAGTTTCATGTTTAAAGATCATTGCACCGAAATCTTTCTGTAGATATCTGCTGTGCAATTATCTTCTTGGTTTCAACTTCGAACAATTCCTATAAAAATGCCTTGTCGTGACCTTTCTCTTGTCGAACTGTTATGCATTGTAATTCTGCTTAGGTCAAATAAGTGCATTTCTACTTATTATTTTTTTCACGGACCATCACTCCCTTCATAAATATTTTTGCGATTTTCCTTCACTCAATGTGGCTTAGAACATGGAAAGGTGCATGGCAATTTTTCATCCTCTTGATGCCTACAATCACCCCTCTTTATTTGTCAGTCGAATTCGGCAACACCCTGTGTATCATTATTAATAAATCCATAATGCAATCAAGTGACCGTATTTTACAGTCATAAAATCCTAATACAGTTCAATAACCATTTTTTAAAAATACGGTCAAAAGGCCATACCATGTATATTTCAAGGTCAAATGCAAATTTATTCTTAATATGGTTATATAACCATTTTCTAAAAATATGGTCAAATGACCATATATATATATATTGTACGGTCAAACGATTATTTTGACCTTTTTATACATTTACGGTCAAATGAGCATTTTGACCTTTTTATACAATTAGGGTCAAATGACCATAGATATATTTTTTACGGTCATATGGGAATATATATATAATATGATTAAGTAACCGTTATCTCTAAATACGGTCGAATTTCCGGACAGAATGCTGCCGTTCAAACGACCGTTTTCTGACGATGAAATTTTTAACAGTGTAGTTTTAGAATTTCTAGATACTTTTTCCCAAAAATAATTTAAAAAAAATGATTTTTTAAATAAAAACCCTTTTTTGCGGGGAGGGGGGGGGGGATTTTACCAAAATTTGGGGGGCTTGCCGGGGGAAATTTTGGTGGGAAGTTAAAAATTCGGATTCAGCGACCCAAAAAACATATAGTAAGCCTTTTTCCAGAACTACCGTGAATTTTGCTAAGTAGAGCCCCTATACGGTCTCTATTGCCTCTACATATAAAAGCTTATGGAGAGTAGTATCATTGCAATTCAAAATTAATTTGGTTCATGGAACGCTTCTTAAAAAAAATAATTCAAAGATTTAAAAAAAAAAAAAAAACGACAAAAATGTAGGAAAAAGAAGAAACACTCTATTTTCGAGCTATAATTTCTATGATTTACTATTTTATTTATCACGTAAATGCTAACAGTTAAATTGTCGTTATATGTCGGTTATAAGCATCAATACGGTCTTATCCTACTTTCTCGTATGCATTATTTCTTTTCTGATGGGAGTTATTTATATTACTGTATGATATTAACTCTTTATTTTAATTATAGTAATTGTATTTTATTTATTTAATTGTATTTTATTTTTTCTCTCGAGTTTGCAGGATGATAGGGAGATTATTCTATTCTGATTAGTTACGTTATTTTCAAGTAAGCATTATAAATCTATTAATTAATTAATATTTCAATTACAAATAATATTCAGATTTTTAATGCATTATTCATTATTAAAATAATTATTAAAAACTGCATCTAAGTTGAACTTATTTCTATTATTAACCACTTAACTGTTTTGCCCGAACTGAGTTCGAGCAAGGAGAATTTGCTTATTTCATTACTAAAAGCTTCTGAATACCACTAATTTTTACCTGTAATCTTCGGTTTATTAATTGACAGGTATTTTTCGATTATTTAAGGCTCCAGTACGTAAGGCTCCAGTATTAAGTCTCCAGTACGTAAAAAGTGGTGTTTCCTATCTGCTTTTAGTTTATGGTGTCAAACAAATGAGACAGTTAATGGGTTAATGTGATTTAAAATTTATGCATGATTTATCAGTATTGTTACATCATTTAATGCTTCTATTGTTTGTGTTTAAATGTTTTTACGATAGTTGCGGGGCAGCATCATTGCGCTAATTTCATATTTTTATTAATTTCTATTCTCTCATCGACAGATGGATTTATTCTCTTATTGGTAAATTGATTTATTCTCTTATAGATAAATTAATTTATTCGGTTATTGTTAAATCGATTTTGTCCTATAGACAAATTGATTTCTCCCTTACTGCATTTGCACGTCCATAAGTCAACACGTTTGACGTTCATTATGATATTCTTTAGTTACATACATTGAATTGTTTTCTCATTGATTTCAGGGGAAAGAACCCTTCAAAAAATCAAATATGATCTTGACTCAATAAATTAAAGATAACGATTTTTGGAGACAAACTAGATGTATTGTAATATTAAACTTAATAATGTCAAGAAATTTAATGAAAAATTTGAGGCTATTAAAATCACAGCGTTGAAAATCTATTTCATTATTGTTCAAAGACAAAATGGTTTACTACAAACACTTAACGTATGGCTACCATATAAGTAGCGGATCTAACGCACATGTTTGACATTAGAATTATATTTATTAAAATGTAACTTATTTCTGTGTTATATAATATATTTAACTTTACCTATTAAGTAAATTATCGATTTTAAACCAGATTTATTTAAATCGAGACTACGAATCATGGTACGATAGTTTGCATCGCTGTAGAATATATTTTTCTATATTAAGTATTTTTAATTTGCTACTTTAAGATGTCTCAGGACTCTTAAAGTTGGAAAAAAAGAGCATTTTCAACATTAAATATCTCAAAATGTATTTGACTTTAAGAAACCATTTTTATTGGAATTGAAAGATATAAGTACACTGTTAAAAATAAAGTGCGATGTTTCACCAAGAAAATGGTTAAAAGTCGCTGAAATTTAGCTGCAACCAAGATATAGGTGATAAGTTTCACCAGTTTATTGGTGCTTTCATAAATACCATTATATTAGTGAAATGTTAAACCATGATTCAGGTTTTTTATAAATCCAATTTTCTGGTGAAAGGTTGAACCATAAATCAGGATTTTTTTAATCCAATTTTATAGTGAAAGGTTGAACCATAAATCAGGGTTTTTTTAAATCCAATTTTCTGGTAAAAGTTTGAACCATAATTCAGTTTTTTTTAAATCGAATTTTCTGGTAAAAGGTTGAACCACAAATCAGGATTGTTTTTAAATCCAATTTTCTGGTGCAAGGTTTAACCATGATTCAGAGTTTTTTTAAATAACATTTTCTGGTGAAAAGTTAAATCATAATTCAAGGTTTTCTCTATTCCAATTTTTCGGTAAAAGGTTGAACCACGATTCAGGATTTTCTCTCATCTTTATGAGGAAAGGTTACACCGGATTGTAGTTTTCTTTTTTTTCCCCTCACTTTGGTTTTCAATTTATCATTTTATTGTATAATAATAAACAAAATTTCAGATTATGCGAGAATATATTGCAGTAGGGAAAGCATATATATATTTTTTTTCATTAAACCGAACATTATTAAATTTTTAATTATTGATTCGATTGTCTTTGAAACATATTTAAAAAACAAATGTAAACCAGTTTGATCTAATTTGATTTCACAAAGTAACTGCATTTTTTTTTTTCTTCTCACAAATATTACTATTCTGTCATTGTACTTTTTGGAATATTTCTCTGCACTCACTTACACTTAGTCCATTTAGTGCTTGCTTATTCACAAAAAAATATTTAAAAAATAATAATAATTTTCTTAGATTTAAATGCATACCCAGTTTTTATTATATTTTAATTTAAACAATGGCTGAATGAATTTCTTCAACCAATATTAATTTTTGAACAGGTTTGAAAAAGTTTTTTCCACAACGCAGTTAGCTGCTGCTTTCATGATCTGTAATTTTTTTTTTTTTTTTTTTTTTTTTTTTTTTTTTTTTTTTTTTTATTGTGAATCTATAGATGGGCGATTTCCATGGAGAGTTTCACACACATAACGCAGGCTTTAATTTGCATTTATTCAATTATTTATTAAATTTTAATGTTAATTCTGATTTTAAGTGGTATGGTAAATAAGTTATTGATATATTTTTAAATTTAAATGTGTGGCAATAAAACTCACAGAAGTATATCATTTAATTTCATTACTCAAAATGTGCCTTTTTTCTACTTCAGAAAAAAAAGCACAGTTTGAGTATGAAATTAAATTATATATTTCTGTGAGTTTTACTTACACACATTTAAACTAAAAAATATGTTAACAACTTATTTACCATACCACCTAAAATCAGAATTAACATTAAAATATAATAAATAATTGAATAAATGCAAATTAAAGCCTGCGTTATGTGTGTGACTCTCCACATGGAATCGCCCAGATGCTGAAATTTTTATATTATACAGTTTTCAAATTTTTACCTTCTTTTCACAAAAAAAAATAAAAGTATTTTAATTAGCAAAAAATATTTATAGACATTTCTGCATATACTTAATATAAATGTACAATTGTTACACATATGAAAATTTCACATATTTTCACTATTTTAAGTTACATAACTTTTAATAGTACTATTTTTGAACAGTAAAATTGACTAAAAAAAAATTAATTTTTCTACTGTTGCTGACATATATCGACAGTAACAATCCAAGCAATCCACTTCCCCTTTTCCTCAAATTGAATTATTGTCACATAATTTTCATTTTTACGTCGTTAAAAGGGGGGGGGGTTGCAATGTGAAATGCAATTAAATTAAATCTGTATTTCAATTTACTGATTTTTCATAGTTTTAAAAATAATTTTCAAGCATGATTCTTTTAAAAATTTATACTGCACACAGCTCGATTATGCAAAATTAGCTCATTTGGATATAAAAACAACAACAAAAAAAACCTCAGAATTTGTTTCTGTTTAACATTCAATAATGAATATAACACTTTTCAATAAATAAAGACAAAACATAACGGATACATAATCAAAGTATATGCGTAAACACTGAAATAATCAGCATGAAAAAGGCAGCTATAAGTAGCAGAATCCATTTAACCTCTAATATCAGCTAATACAAAAGTATTACTTTAAATTTTAAAGCTTTTTTTAAATACACAATGTACATCCATAGTATATTAAATACTTACTTTGAAGGGTTAATTTAATAACAGCAGTGTCGCCACCAAGCGACTAATTATTGTTACATATATATTTTTTCAGTATTCCTAAATGATAATCTATGATGACAATTTATTTATTTTTTAACAATACTCGTAGAGAAGAAAAATATTCACCAACAGCAGCCTTGCAATAGCTGAAAAAAGAAATGATTACAGGCACAATTAAATAGCAACACATTTAAGTTGGTTTGCAGTATGCCGCTCCATTTATTGAAAATACAAATTATATAATCATTAGATTATATGTATAGTATGTCAGACTAATATTTATTGTAATATAATATCATTTTACATAGAGTTTCTCTCAGACAGTTTTAGGAGGGTGCTGCACTCTGTCTGACCATTCAGGTCATCAAATATTTAAATTCTTGAAGCTTAGTATATTCTGAATCAGGATTTCAGTCAGGTAAAATGGAAGAGATCCAAGCATCAGGTTAATTTCTCCACCTGTTTTAAATGAAAGAGTAAATATTTTAAGACATAAAATTGTTTCTTGTGCAGACATAACAATAAAAGTCAAATTTCACACAGGGGAAATAATCAAAAAATTAAACAGCATATAATTCAAATCTCTTTTACAAGGAAATCTTCAGCATTTGAAAAATCAATCAGTGTTCGAAATCATTGATGGTCCACTGGTCAGAGAAAACCAAAAATGATATTGGACATTGGACCACTAATTTGAAAATTTTAGTAGTCAGCAGGATCAATAACTTGTTCCCCTTTCTCTCACAGGGTCACACTCACAGGTAAACTTAAGTTTTCCCGTCCCAGAGAAGACCACAACCAAGCAAAAATCACACAATTTTATTTATTTAAAAAAAAAAAAATAAAACTGCATTAAACGTAAACATTAGTCAATTGAAATATTGGAAATATCTAAATAATTTTATAGTTTTTCTTTATGTACTGTTTATTTAATTTTTAGTCATAATTTTACATTTTATTATGTTGAAAATTTTGGATAACTGCAAAGTAAGTTTGTAAGAAAAGACTGCAGAATTCTCCAATTGTTAGGTAGAAGGAGAATATTGTGAAATTCTTGAATCAAATGTGGAAAAATATTGCAAAAAGTGTCAGCTGCTTGAGGAAAAAAATTCGTCAATTGTGATTAACAAAATCTGACGTTTGCCATTTGGCTGCAATAGGGTGTCAACGATTTTAATCAGTTGATTTAAATCAACGATTAAATCATGATTTTAATCAACTGATTTTTTTTAAATCATTGATTAAAAACACAAATTTTCTAAATTTTAAAATGACATATAAAATTATTAAAATCTAAGATGAACAGAAGTAGAAAACCAAAATAATAAGTGGCATTTTTAGAAAAGACGATACTCTTCGTTTTATGATTTTGAATTTTTATGAGCGAATGTTATTAATCATGGTCAAATGTTTATAAAATTGAATTAAGACACTCTATTCATTCAAGGAATGCAGTAATTCCCTCACAAAACAAAATAATCATGAATGGAAATGATGTTATATCAAATACAGGGTGTAAAAAAATCAAGATTTAAAAAAAATAAATAAATAAAAATAATCTGATTTTTTTTTATTTTTTTCCCTGTGTTAGAATATTAAACATCTACCAAGAATTAAGCATTTCAAAAATGAATAACCCTCCAATAACATAATCTATGTTTTTTTTTTTTTTTTTTTTTTTTTTTTGCTTTAATTAATAAAATTTTAATTATGTAATTATAGAAATTTAAAAAAAACTGCAAATTAAAAATTTCTTTAGTAGCATATAACATTAGCTGCACTAATATTTTGTAATAATTATATAAACCAATATTAAATACTCCTTATATTTTTAAGTTATTGATAAATTGCATTTAACTTTAAATTTATGATACAGATTAAATTTAGTGATTATTAAACAATTAACTGTTTAATTAAGAACACAATCTACATTTTTGAAAAAGTGGTTGAACAAAAGGTGATAAATAATCGTTTGATAAATTCATAAAGCGGCCAATAATTTTACACAGGTTCTAAAGCATATTTATGTCAAATTGATCAAAAATTGTAGCAATGTATACAGCAAACTCGCACATAATTTATAAATAGATTACAAAAATTGTATTTTGAAATTTAAATCAGATTGTTTCCCCACAACATTAAAATATTTGAATAGCTACTAAATATTATAATATTTTGAAGTTATTTAAAATTTAGTTAGATTTTTTTTAAATGTATAATACTTCTTTTTACACAGTTTAACATTGTTATAATTAACAATAACAAATGTTACAGTTTTTACAAGTGATTTAGTGATAATTTTCATTACTGATTATAATGCTTTTTTACTCTATTTCAAAAAATCAGAAAATATGTGATTTTATCATCTGATTTAAATCAGTTGATTAAAATCACTGACACTCTATTGCTATGTTTATTGTATATAAAAGAATGAATAATTTGATTATTAAAAGGAAATTCTGACATTGTAAGTTATATTTAGATTTAAATATCATTTTTAAATTAAATGCTTTTTATGTTAGATAAAAACCATGCATTTTACAAACTTACTGTACTTAAATTTTTCCCAATACTCAGGAATTACACTTAGAAAGAATTATTTAAAACTTTGTTTTGTGTATTCATAAGTCACAATACCTGTAGAAACTATCCAAATTATGTTCATCTCAGATTTGAATACTTTTTTATGTCATTTTAAACATTTAGAAAATTATTGATTTTAATCAATGATTTTAAAAAAAAATCACTTTATTAAAATCATGATTCAAATCGCTGATTTAAATCATTGACATCCTGATCAAATATAAAGACAATAATAGAAAAAAAAATCTGGATACATGTAACTTTTTAAAAACAATGCTTAAAATTCATATAAATCTTTTTTTTTATTATTATTTTGTTTGTATAAATTACTTTAAACATGGTAACTAATGTTTAAGATACTGATAGAGATATATATTATAAGTTTTTAAAAGTAATAAGTTGCCTTTTTAGAAAAGGCGATACTCTTCGTTTTATGAATTTGAATTTTTATGAGAGAATGTTATTACTTATTATTATTCATGGTCAAATGTTTATAAAATTGAATTAAGGCACTCTATTCATTCAAGGAATGCAGTAATTCCCTCAGAAAACAAAATTATCATGAATGTAAATGATGTTACATCAAATATAAAGACAATAATAGAAAAAAAAAATCTGGATACATTTAACTTTTTAAAAACAATGCTTAAAATTCATATAAATCTCTTTTTTTATTATTTTGTTTGTATAAATTACTTTAAACATGGTAACTAATGTTTAAGATACTGATAGAGATATATATTATAAGATTTAAAAGCAATAAGGTGCATTTTTAGAAAAAGCGATACTCTTCGTTTTATGAATTTGAATTTTTATGAGAGAATGTTATTATTCATGGTCAAATGTTTAAAAAATTGAATTAAGGCACTCTATTCATTCAAGGAATGCAGTAATTCCCTCACAAAACAAAATTATCATGAATGTAAATGATGTTACATCAAATATAAAGACAATAATAGAAAAAAAAAATCTGGATACATGTAACTTTTTAAAAACAATGCTTAAAATTCATATAAAACTCTTTTTTATTATTTTGTTTGTATAAATTACTTTAAACATGGTAACTAATGTTTAAGATACTGATAGAGATATATATTATAAGTTTTTAAAAGCAATAAGTTGCATTTTTAGAAAAGGCGATACTCTTCGTTTTATGAATTTGAATTTTTATGAGAGAATGTTATTATTCATGGTCAAATGTTTATAAAATTGAATTAAGGCACTCTATTCATTCAAGGAATGCAGTAATTCCCTCAGAAAACAAAATTATCATGAATGTAAATGATGTTACATCAAATATAAAAACAATAATAGAAAAAAAAAATCTGAATACATGTAACTTTTTAAAAACAATGCTTAAAATTCATATAAATCTCTTTTTTTATTATTTTGTTCGTATAAATTACTTTAAACATGGTAACTAATGTTTAAGATACTGATAGAGATATATATTATAAGTTTTTAAAATTAATAAGTTGCATTTTTAGAAAAGGCGATACTCTTCGTTTTATGAATTTGAATTTTTATGAGAGAATGTCATTATTTATGGTCAAATGTTTATAAAATTGAATAAGGCACTCTGTTCATTCAAGGAATGCAGTAATTCCCTCACAAAACAAAATTATCATGAATGTAAATGATGTTACATCAAATATAAAGACAATAATAGAAAAAAAAAATCTGGATACATTTAACTTTTTAAAAACAATGCTTAAAATTCATATAAATCTCTTTTTTTTATTATTTTGTTTGTATAAATTACTTTAAACATGGTAACTAATGTTTAAGATACTGATAGAGATATATATTATAAGATTTTAAAGCAATAAGTTGCATTTTTAGAAAAAGCGATACTCTTCGTTTTATGAATTTGAATTTTTATGAATGTTATTATTCATGGTCAAATGTTTATAAAATTGAATTAAAGCACTCTATTCATTCAAGGAATGCAGTAATTCCCTCAGAAAACAAAATTATCATGAATGTAAATGATGTTACATCAAATATAAAGACAATAATAATAAAAAAAAAATCTGGATACATGTAACTTTTTTAAAACAATGCTTAAAATTCATATAAATCTCTTATTATTTTGTTTGTATAAATTACTTTAAACATGGTAACTAATGTTTAAGATACTGATAGAGATATATATTATAAGTTTTTAAAAGCAATAAGTTGCATTTTTAGAAAAGGCGATAATCTTCGTTTTATGAATTTGAATTTTTATGAGAGAATGTGATTATTTATGGTCAAATGTTTATAAAATTGAATAAGGCACTCTATTCATTCAAGGAATGCAGTAATTCCCTCACAAAACAAAATTATCATGAATGTAAATGATGTTACATCAAATAAAAAGACAATAATAGAAAAAAAAAAAAATCTGGATACATGTAACTTTTTAAAAACAATGCTTAAAATTCATATAAATCTCTTTTTTATTATTTTGTTTGTATAAATTACTTTAAACATGGTAACTAATGTTTAAGATACTGATAGAGATATATATTATAAGTTTTTAAAAGTAATAAGTTCAATTTTTAGAAAAGGCGATACTCTTCGTTT
This sequence comes from Maratus speciosus, assembly GCA_963932465.1. Taxonomy (NCBI): domain Eukaryota; kingdom Metazoa; phylum Arthropoda; class Arachnida; order Araneae; family Salticidae; genus Maratus; species Maratus speciosus. Next base: position 137,463,918 of record OZ010799.1, read on the forward strand.
TATGAATTTGAATTTTTATGAGCGAATGTTATTATTTATGGTCAAATGTTTATAAAATTGAATAAGGCACTCTTATTCATTCAAGGAATGCAGTAATTCCCTCACAAAACAAAATTATCATGAATGTAAATGATGTTACATCAAATATGAAGACAATAATAGAAAAAAAAATCTGAATACATGTAACTTTTTAAACACTATGCTTAAAAATCATATAAATCTCTTTTTATTATTATTTTGTTTGTATAAATTGCTTTAAACATGGTAACTAATGTTTAAGATACTGATAGAGATATATATTAAAAGTTTTTAAAAGCACTAAGTTGCATTTTTAGAAAAGGCGATACTCTTCGTTTTATGAATTTGAACTTTTATGAGAGAATGTTATTATTCATGGTCAAATGTTTATAAAATTTTATTAAGACACTCTATTCATTCAAGGAATGCAGTAATTCCCTCAGAAAACAAAATTATCATGAATGTAAATGATGTTATATCAAACAAAAGACAATAATAAAAAAAAAAATCTGGATACATTTAACTTTTTAAAAACAATGCTTAAAATTCATATAAATCTCTTTTTTTATTATTTTGTTCGTATAAATTACTTTAAACATGGTAACTAATGTTTAAGATACTGATAGAGATATATATTATAAGTTTTTAAAAGCACTAATTTGCATTTTTAGAAAAGGCAATACTCTTCGTTTTATGAATTTGAATTTTTATGAGAGAATGTTATTACTTATTATTATTCATGGTCAAATGTTTATAAAATTGAATTAAGGCACTCTATTCATTCAAGGAATGCAGTAATTCCCTCACAAAACAAAATTATCATGAATGTAAATGATGTTACATCAAATATAAAGACAATAATAGAAAAAAAAAAAAATCTGAATACATGTAACTTTTTAAAAACAATGCTTAAAATTCATATAAATCTCTTTTTTTATTATTTTGTTCGTATAAATTACTTTAAACATGGTAACTAATGTTTAAGATACTGATAGAGATATATATTATAAGTTTTTAAAATTAATAAGTTGCATTTTTAGAAAAGGCGATACTCTTCGTTTTATGAATTTGAATTTTTATGAGAGAATGTCATTATTTATGGTCAAATGTTTATAAAATTGAATAAGGCACTCTATTCATTCAAGGAATGCAGTAATTCCCTCACAAAACAAAATTATCATGAATGTAAATGATGTTACATCAAATATAAAGACAATAATAGAAAAAAAAAATCTGGATACATTTAACTTTTTAAAAACAATGCTTAAAATTCATATAAATCTCTTTTTTTTTATTATTTTGTTTGTATAAATTACTTTAAACATGGTAACTAATGTTTAAGATACTGATAGAGATATATATTATAAGATTTTAAAGCAATAAGTTGCATTTTTAGAAAAAGCGATACACTTCGTTTTATGAATTTGAATTTTTATGAATGTTATTATTCATGGTCAAATGTTTATAAAATTGAATTAAGGCACTCTATTCATTCAAGGAATGCAGTAATTCCCTCAGAAAACAAAATTATCATGAATGTAAATGATGTTACATCAAATATAAAGACAATAATAGAAAAAAAAAATCTGAATACATAACTTTTTAAACACTATGCTTAAAATTCATATAAATCTCTTTTTTTTATTATTTTGTTTGTATAAATTACTTTAAACATGGTAACTAATGTTTAAGATACTGATAGAGATATATATTATAAGATTTAAAAGCAATAAGTTGCATTTTTAGAAAAAGCGATACTCTTCGTTTTATGAATTTGAATTTTTATGAGAGAATGTTATTATTCATGGTTAAATGTTTATAAAATTGAATTAAGGCACTCTATTCATTCAAGGAATGCAGTAATTCACTCACAAAACAAAATTATCATGAATGTAAATGATGTTACATCAAATATAAAGACAATAATAGAAAAAAAAAATCTGGATACATGTAACTTTTTAAAAACAATGCTTAAAATTCATATAAATCTCTTTTTTATTATTTTGTTTGTATACATTACTTTAAACATGGTAACTAATGTTTAAGATACTGATAGAGAGAAAAGCAATAAGTTGCATTTTTAGAAAAGGAGATACTCTTCGTTTTATGAATTTGAATTTTTATGAGAGAATGTGATTATTTATGGTCAAATGTTTATAAAATTGAATAAGGCACTCTATTCATTCAAGGAATGCAGTAATTCCCTCACAAAACAAAATTATCATGAATGTAGATGTTACATCAAATATAAAGACAATAATAGAAAAAAAAAATCTGGATACATGTAACTTTTTAAAAACAATGCTTAAAATTCATATAAATCTCTTTTTTATTATTTTGTTTGTATAAATTACTTTAAACATGGTAACTAATGTTTAAGATACTGATAGAGATATATATTATAAGTTTTTAAAAGCAATAAGTTGCATTTTTAGAAAAGGCGATACTCTTCGTTTTATGAATTTGAATTTTTATGAGAGAATGTGATTATTTATGGTCAAATGTTTATAAAATTGAATAAGGCACTCTATTCATTCAAGGAATGCAGTAATTCCCTCACAAAACAAAATTATCATGAACGTAAATGATGTTACATCAAATATAAAGACAATAATAGAAAAAAAAAATCTGGATACATGTAACTTTTTAAAAACAATGCTTAAAATTCATATAAATCTCTTTTTTTTTTATTATTTTGTTTGTATAAATTACTTTAAACATGGTAACTAATGTTTAAGATACTGATAGAGATATATATTATAAGATTTAAAAGCAATAAGTTGCATTTTTAGAAAAAGCGATACTCTTCATTTTATGAATTTGAATTTTTATGAATGTTATTATTCATGGTCAAATGTTTATAAAATTGAATTAAGGCACTCTATTCATTCAAGGAATGCAGTAATTCCCTCACAAAACAAAATTATCATGAATGTAAATGATGTTACATCAAATATAAAGACAATAATAGAAAAAAAAATCTGGATACATGTAACTTTTTAAAAACAATGCTTAAAATTCATATAAAACTCTTTTTTATTATTTTGTTTGTATAAATTACTTTAAACATGGTAACTAATGTTTAAGATACTGATAGAGATATATATTATAAGTTTTTAAAAGCACTAAGTTGCATTTTTAGAAAAGGCGATACTCTTCGTTTTATGAATTTGAATTTTTATGAGAGAATGTTATTACTTATTATTATTCATGGTCAAATGTTTATAAAATTGAATTAAGGCACTCTATTCATTCAAGGAATGCAGTAATTCCCTCAGAAAACAAAATTATCATGAATGTAAATGATGTTACATCAAATATAAAGACAATAATAGAAAAAAAAATCTGGATACATTTAACTTTTTAAAAACAATGCTTAAAATTCATATAAATCTCTTTTTTTTATTATTTTGTTTGTATAAATTACTTTAAACATGGTAACTAATGTTTAAGATACTGATAGAGATATATATTATAAGATTTAAAAGCAATAAGGTGCATTTTTAGAAAAAGCGATACTCTTCGTTTTATGAATTTGAATTTTTATGAGAGAATGTTATTATTCATGGTCAAATGTTTATAAAATTGAATTAAGGCACTCTATTCATTCAAGGAATGCAGTAATTCCCTCACAAAACAAAATTATCATGAATGTAAATGATGTTACATCAAATATAAAGACAATAATAATAAAAAAAAAATCTGGATACATGTAACTTTTTTAAAACAATGCTTAAAATTCATATAAAACTCTTTTTTATTATTTTGTTTGTATAAATTACTTTAAACATGGTAACTAATGTTTAAGATACTGATAGAGATATATATTATAAGTTTTTAAAAGCAATAAGTTGCATTTTTAGAAAAGGCGATACTCTTCGTTTTATGAATTTGAATTTTTATGAGAGAATGTGATTATTTATGGTCAAATGTTTATAAAATTGAATAAGGCACTATATTCATTCAAGGAATGCAGTAATTCCCTCACAAAACAAAATTATCATGAATGTAGATGTTACATCAAATATAAAGACAATAATAGAAAAAAAAAATCTGGATACATGTAACTTTTTAAAAACAATGCTTAAAACTCATATAAATCTCTTTTTTATTATTTTGTTTGTATAAATTACTTTAAACATGGTAACTAATGTTTAAGATACTGATAGAGATATATATTATAAGTTTTTAAAAGCAATAAGTTGCATTTTTAGAAAAGGCGATACTCTTCGTTTTATGAATTTGAATTTTTATGAGAGAATGTGATTATTTATGGTCAAATGTTTATAAAATTGAATAAGGCACTCTATTCATTCAAGGAATGCAGTAATTCCCTCACAAAACAAAATTATCATGAACGTAAATGATGTTACATCAAATATAAAGACAATAATAGAAAAAAAAAATCTGGATACATGTAACTTTTTAAAAACAATGCTTAAAATTCATATAAATCTCTTTTTTTTTATTATTTTGTTTGTATAAATTACTTTAAACATGGTAACTAATGTTTAAGATACTGATAGAGATATATATTATAAGATTTAAAAGCAATAAGTTGCATTTTTAGAAAAAGCGATACTCTTCATTTTATGAATTTGAATTTTTATGAATGTTATTATTCATGGTCAAATGTTTATAAAATTGAATTAAGGCACTCTATCCATTCAAGGAATGCAGTAATTCCCTCACAAAACAAAATTATCATGAATGTAAATGATGTTACATCAAATATAAAGACAATAATAGAAAAAAAAATCTGGATACATGTAACTTTTTAAAAACAATGCTTAAAATTCATATAAATCTCTTTTTTATTATTTTGTTTGTATAAATTACTTTAAACATGGTAACTAATGTTTAAAATACTGATAGAGATATATATTATAAGTTTTTAAAAGCAATAAGTTGCATTTTTAGAAAAGGCGATACTCTTCGTTTTATGAATTTGAATTTTTATGAGAGAATGTGATTATTTATGGTCAAATGTTTATAAAATTGAATAAGGCACTCTATTCATTCAAGGAATGCAGTAATTCCCTCACAAAACAAAATTATCATGAATGTAAATGATGTTACATCAAATATAAAGACAATAATAGAAAAAAAAAATCTGGATACATGTAACTTTTTAAAAACAATGCTTAAAATTCATATAAAACTCTTTTTTATTATTTTGTTTGTATAAATTACTTTAAACATGGTAACTAATGTTTAAGATACTGATAGAGATATATATTATAAGTTTTTAAAAGCACTAAGTTGCATTTTTAGAAAAGGCGATACTCTTCGTTTTATGAATTTGAATTTTTATGAGAGAATGTTATTACTTATTATTATTCATGGTCAAATGTTTATAAAATTGAATTAAGGCACTCTATTCATTCAAGGAATGCAGTAATTCCCTCAGAAAACAAAATTATCATGAATGTAAATGATGTTACATCAAATATAAAGACAATAATAGAAAAAAAAATCTGGATACATTTAACTTTTTAAAAACAATGCTTAAAATTCATATAAATCTCTTTTTTTTTATTATTTTGTTTGTATAAATTACTTTAAACATGGTAACTAATGTTTAAGATACTGATAGAGATATATATTATAAGATTTAAAAGCAATAAGGTGCATTTTTAGAAAAAGCGATACTCTTCGTTTTATGAATTTGAATTTTTATTAGAGAATGTTATTATTCATGGTCAAATGTTTATAAAATTGAATTAAGGCACTCTATTCATTCAAGGAATGCAGTAATTCCCTCACAAAACAAAATTATCATGAATGTAAATGATGTTACATCAAATATAAAGACAATAATAATAAAAAAAAAATCTGGATACATGTAACTTTTTTAAAACAATGCTTAAAATTCATATAAAACTCTTTTTTATTATTTTGTTTGTATAAATTACTTTAAACATGGTAACTAATGTTTAAGATACTGATAGAGATATATATTATAAGTTTTTAAAAGCAATAAGTTGCATTTTTAGAAAAGGCGATACTCTTCGTTTTATGAATTTGAATTTTTATGAGAGAATGTGATTATTTATGGTCAAATGTTTATAAAATTGAATAAGGCACTCTATTCATTCAAGGAATGCAGTAATTCCCTCACAAAACAAAATTATCATGAATGTAAATGATGTTACATCAAATATAAAGACAATAATAGAAAAAAAAAATCTGGATACATGTAACTTTTTAAAAACAATGCTTAAAATTCATATAAAACTCTTTTTTATTATTTTGTTTGTATAAATTACTTTAAACATGGTAACTAATGTTTAAGATACTGATAGAGATATATATTATAAGTTTTTAAAAGCAATAAGTTGCATTTTTAGAAAAGGCGATACTCTTCGTTTTATGAATTTGAATTTTTATGAGAGAATGTTATTATTCATGGTCAAATGTTTATAAAATTGAATTAAGGCACTCTATTCATTCAAGGAATGCACTATTTCACTCACAAAATAGAATTTATACCACAGATTAAAACAATAATTCAAACGAATTTCGCTTCGGATATAATGCAGATCGGAAATACTTTAGGCTTAAGCAAAATATTCAGCATTTGCCGGTAAAAGAAATACGTTGATACGAAATTTTGTTTACGAGAGTTACAGTAAAACATTATTATGTGTATAACAGTAAAATAAACTATCACTAGTGCACTTACTTCGAGTATTTCATGGATTGACATTGCGAAAAACTAAACCTGGATACCAGTATCCACGTTTCTGCTTGAGATATGCAAGTTTTGATTCGGCATCGGCAGAGCGGAAGACGCCATTAAAGTTTATCGATTGTTGCCACTCAACGATAACAAATGTTGAACCATAATTTCGGATATAGTGCATCCGGCATGTAATTATCTTTTCCAGACATTTTTACTTGAACGAAAAACATGGTGAAACCTCCTCCCTAATCCAGTTTTTTGGAGAAAAGTTAAACCTTTATTTTTAACAGTGTATGTTCTTTCATTTCATGTATTTAAAAAATTACAAGATGCAAAATTAGCATTTACAAGGGACTCCAAACTGTAGTTACTTACGCGCAGCATTACAAATTAAATTTTGCAACTAGAATGAAAATTCTGATGCCCACTTATACTTCATATTATAATAATTTCCCTGAACCTAAATAATTTTATATTTAAAGCATTTTTATATTTTTAATACAAAGTCGTATTTAGCTAGTGCAAAATTTATAAAATTTAAACAGTGCAATCACCTAAAAAAATTTTTTTGAACAATAAAAAGGAAATTTCAGGTTCAGTTTATACAGACTAATATGAACCATACGTTTCGAAAATTTCCTGAAAAAATATTCAGAAGTTCTTGTTATATCGTGCGCGTTGTTGCCAAAAACATCATTTGGAGAAAATGGACTTCAAAGTTTCGGAAACGCAGTTTTAGCTGTTGAGTGGGTGTGATTCTAAAAGCTACAATTTCTGTTCTAATAGGAATTTCAAGGAAATAATTATATCAAAATGTTCAGAAAAGATAGAAGTTTAACATCTAAAACTAGTATGTTGTGGCCATCACAAAACTTTCTTCTATATAAATCACGTCAATTAAATCATTTAAATAGTACAAGAAATAACAACGATTTAGCACCAATTCATATCAAAGTATATCTGAATTTGAAGTTGGATGAAAATTCACGCATTAGTTCTTGAGATAGAGCTATACCGGAAATTCTGATAAAATGTAGCATAGCAGCGCCACCTGTTGAGCGATTTACACCAAAATTAAACAGCACTAAACGATATCAAGGTATACCTGAATCTGAAGTTTGTTGAAAATCCAAGCATTAGTTCTTGAGATAAAGCTATTGCGGAAATCGCAAAAAATACAGCATAGCAGCGCCACCTGTTGAACGATTTACACCAAAAATTAAACAGCACTAATTTATACATCAATTCATGTCAAGGACTAACTAAATCTGAAGTTTGATGAAAATCCGTGCAATAGTTCTTGAGATACAGATCTTGTAGAAATCGTGAAAAATGCAGCACAGAAGTGCCACCTGTTGAGCGATTTACACTAAAAATTAAACAGCACTAATTTATACATCAATTCATGTCAAGGACTAACTAAATCTGAAGTTTGATGAAAATCCGTGCAATAGTTCTTGAGATACACCTCTTGTGAAAATCGTGAAAAATGCAGCACAGCAGCGCCACCTGTTGGGCGATTTGCACCAAAAATTAAGCAGCACTAATTTATATCAGGGACTAACTGACTCTGAAGTTTGATGAAAATTCGTGCATTGTTTCTTGAGTTAGAGCTATTGCGATAATCATGAACAATGCAGCATACCAGCGCCACCTGTTGAGCGATTTTCACAAAAAAGTAATCAGCACCAAACTATACCATGGACTAACTGAATCTGAAGTTTTATGAAAATCCGTGCAGTAGTTCTTAAATACGGCTATTGCAGAAATCGTTAAAAATGCCGCATAGCAGCGCCACCTGTGGGGCGATTTTCACCAAAAACTAATCAGTTCCAGTTTATATCAAGGTCTAACTAAATATGAAGTTTTGTGAAATTTCGTTCATTAGTTCTTGAGATAGAGCACCCACAAAATTTGTGTCACATACAGACAGACAGACAGACAGACAGACAGACAGACAAACATACAGACAGACAGACTCACAGACAGACATTTTGTAAAAACATGTTTTTTGGAATCTCTAACTCATAAAACGTGCAAATCCGTCGAAAACTGGAATTCGAAAATTTTCATGAAACCAATACTTTCTTCTTGTAAAGATAGAAGAAAATAAAAATTCAAAATTCAAAAGTTTTAAAGCTTTAAGAATTCAAAGAACCCTTAACTGCTCTTATTATTAGTTTGAAATATTTAGATCAGCCTTTGTAGAGGACAGGGCTGCCACGGGCGACTGTTTTTAGGTGCGTTCGTATTGATATAAATACGTAGCACCTATAGTCGTCGTTCAATCCGTCTGTCTGTCTGTCCGCATATAACAGAGCAAAAACTACCCAACCGAATGGTCTGAAATTTTAAATATACAGTTGTTGCAAAATTTTGTCGACCCATTTAAAATTTTATGAAAATCGGATGTATAGTTTAATTACAGGGACAGTCAAAAGTTTTTCTTTACATTACGGCCAATGGGAAAAATTATTGCAAGTGCATTTTAATTGTGTTACAGCCTTCCGAATGTTCTGAAATTTTAAATACATAATTGTTGTAATATTTTGTCTGGCCATTTCAAATTTTATGAAAATCGGATGTATAGTTTAATTACAGGGACAGTCACTTTTTTTCCGTTACATTACGGCCAATGGGAAAAATTATTGCAAGTGCATTTTAATGATGTTAAAGCCTTCCGAATGGTCTGACATTTTAAATATATAATTGTTGCAAAATTTTATCAAGCCATTTCAAATTTTATGAAAATCGGATGTATAGTTTAATTGCAGGGACAGTCAAAAAATTTTCTTTACATTACGGGGAACGCGGAAAAAAAATATTGCAAGTGCATTTAACTGATGTTACAGGCCATATGTACTTATGAAGTGCAAAAAAATATACATTCAGTACAATATGGGGTGCAAAAAATAATTATAAAACTAGTTATAGTACGAACGCACCTCATTTGCCACATTTGACAAGCAATTTCCAACTTGTTTAATAGTACATACTTCAAACTACTTTCTCAAAATAAAATTATGCAAAATGATCTTTATGCAAATTAGGCTACTGTAGTCAATCTGCAGAGTATAAACGTGGGACTGAAAGTTGTTATTAGCAGAGCTTGTGTTGAAACCTGCTTTCAAATTGCTAGACTAGCCTACGGCTGTTGAACATAAAGAAAGTGTCAAACATGCTCTGAGGGATCGGAAGCACCGAATTTAGAAGTGTCGAGGTTTCTGTTTTGGTAAACGTTAATTTTGGTTTTCCTTAAATATAGCTGATCGGCAACCTGTGTTCACAGTTTAAAGTAATATATATATACAAAAACATTACAAATTTTAAATATATACAAATTATATTACGCAAATAATAACAAATGTAACAGATGCATTATTTAAATAAGTTTTTAAATATATAAAAAAAATATTAATCGTTTAACTTAAAATTTAACAAGTTAGAAAATTATTTAAAAAAAAATATTTGCCTATGCAAGGTTCTGAAGCCTTAGGGAGTTTGAAAACCTGTTTTTTTTCTTTTAAATTAATTATCTTTATATATAAACTCGGACATTCTTCATTCAATAAGGCAAAAATTTCATTTTGAAAATAAGGATTAAATTAAATAAGATTAAATAAAACACGGGAAAAATTCTTTCAAAAAATCATATTTTGTTTTAAGTATGGTTTACGGCTAAAAAACAGTTTGTTACTAATCGGCAATACAGGTCTTTAATTGAAAAATTAATTTTCCTTGATAAAATTCTATAATATTAAGCACACAAGAACTTTAGGAACTATAATAAAAAATAAATTTTACTTGCTCACTGCAGAACAAAATAGAGTATTTCGCAAGCTTTCAAACAAAACAAAAAGAACAAGTAGCAACAATTGAAAAAATAAATTTATCTTTATTCTTAAACAGCCCAAGTGTTGCCATCTGCATATTGAAAATCGATTTAATAATATTTTCAGAATGTATTTTATTGGCATCATTAGGCATTATAGCTTCAATATTATTCTAATAGCATTTTAGAGCCTAAATTAGGTAAGTTGCCGAAAAGCAACACCCGGCATTTAAGGGTTTAATAATATTGTATTTAAAATAATTTTTACTTTTGATACAAAACTGTTTTTAGCTTATACAAAATTTTGAAAATTCCAACTGTATAATCATCTAAAAATATATATATATATATATTTTTGTAACAATAGAAATGAAATTTTAGGTTCAGCTTATACAGATTAACATTAAACATGTGTTTTAAAAATTTCGCGAAAAAATATTCAGATGTTTGTGAGGTATCCTGCGCTGTTATGCCTAAAAACGTAATTTGGAGAATAATCACTTCAAAATTTCGGAAACACCACTTCAGCTACTGCGCGAGTATAATTCTGAAAGCCATAACTTCTGTTCTAATAGGGATTTCACGGAAATAATTATATCAAAATGTTTACAAAAGGTAGAAGTTTAACTTCTAAAAAAAAATAAAAATTTCGAAAATTTTGTAGCTTTAAGAGTCCTGAGACCCCTTAATATAATTTTAATATTACACGGAACTTGACCTTTCAGTTATTAAACTAATAAACTTACAATTAATAAACTAATTTTAACAACTAAGCAAAAAAAGAAAAAAAAAGTTATAGAACTTATAAAATACCTTTATTTAGATTTACGAGAGTTACATCGCACAAATGGCGACATTTTCAAAACCATTCTTAATAGAAATATTTTCGCAAAATTTTAAAAACAATAACTTGGTAAATAATCTCACGACACCTTATTCATAATGAAAATTAGTGCATACGTAAAATAAATGTGAAATCGGATATTTGTGTGCGTGGATTATTTTTTACAATAGTTACTAAATATCATAGCATCACTTTGCAATTTTTGGGTAATTTAAGGGGCCCTGAATCTTTGCAAATTTTCGTTGCGGAAAAATATTTCTATTGTTTCCCGGATAATGCATGGTAAATAAAACCTTGGCGGATAAATTATTCTGCTATTTTAAAAATTTATCTGCAAAGGTTCTTTGCTGCATAATCTGGCTACGGTTATACTCTAATGGGTGAGCTGAAATCTGGTTGTCCTGTTGCATTTGATGTCTGCTGTATATGCTTTGATTCTGGTTTTAAGTTTTCTGTTGTCGTACCTATATAAAACTACACTGTTCCATCTTCTTATCTGAAGGATAATTCATACACTCCTGGATTCAATTGGATCTATTTTCTTGTATACTGTATTTTTTTAAATTTCATCGAAGGTTTTGCAAGAAGTGAGATATTGAATTTATTGAGTTTATATTTCAAGCGTTTGAAGAAACCAGGGAAATATTCTAAAGTTGACTAATTGTATTTCAAATTTTTAACTTGACTTCTATTATAGATTACTATAGTATGTTTAATTTCCGAAACATAGTGTAAAGAAAGTATTGCAGTCATGATTTGCGTATTTGTGCTTGCGTGAGTTATATGAACTCGAAAATCTTACTTCGATTTGCTCTTCATTAGGCGATTATCTTATAAACAACTGTCGCAAGATCAGTATAGATTTTCTTACATATTAGACGATGGATTATGTATCGAATTCATTTTTAAACTATTTTTAACGATTTTGAACCCATTTTGTTGGAAGAATAATTAAGGAAATGTGAAACATTATAAGTGATAAATATCTGATCATTGTAATCAAGAATTATAACTTGAGACTATTTTATTACTTGAAACATAACATCCCGTAAGGCATGGTGACGTCACGGCGGCGTCGTTGTGAAGTCACACTGTGATTTTGTGACCGTCGATGTGACGTCATAGTCACTAGAATGCGAGGTCGTTATGGCCGTTTTAGAGGTCGTTTGTGGCGTCACATTGTGACCACTCTGTGATGTCACGGTGTGAAAAATTTGTGAAAAGTGTGTCATTTGTGACTATTTTGGCATTAACTTTGTGAAGAACATGTGATGAAAGTGACAATGCTTTGAAGTCACACTGTGACCAATTTGTGAAATATGTGTCATTTGTGACGAACTTGTCATAAACTATGTGACGATTTCAAATGAAAATCAAATTTCAAATTAATTGCTTAAAAGGCGCAAAGGCGAACTAGTGAAAAAGATTCCAATCGGTAGCCACTGACATGGCGCAAACACGAAACTTAATTAAATCCAGCATCGATTGAAACTGTACTAATACTTGGAAATTTTTCCAGAGAGAACCATTCGCGTTGCATACAATATTTCAAATGAAAATCAAATTTCAAATTAATAGCATAAAAGGCAATTTTAATTTGAAATTTGATTTTCATTTGAAATACACTATGCAAGGTGAATGTTTTTCTCTGGAAAATTTTCCAAGTATTAATATAGTTTCAATCGATGCTGGATTTAATTAAGTTTCGTGTTTGTCCCATGACTATGGCTCACGATAAATATTCCATCTTGTGCTGCGTTTGTAGATTCGCCAACATGTAATAGGGAGAAATTTTCCAGGCTGGGTATCGTTCTATGTGGTTTAGTCGGCAGAATGTCAGTGCGCTATACTGATGACCCGGGATCGAGTCCCGGCGTGGATATTTTTCACTATGTTGGCCTTTGCGCCTTTTAAGCAATTTATTTGAAATTTGATTTTCATTTGAAATATTGTATGCAAGGCGAATGTTTCTCTCTGGAAAAATTTCCAAGTATTAATATTGTAATGATTCTTGTCATAAACACTACGATAATTTTAAAGTAAAGTTTTGTTTGAAATATAAAATCTTATCTTTTTACCGTAATTTTTAGCAAGATGTCGCTATTTTGGAGTCCTATTCTTCTTAAATATTTTTAATTTTCCATTTAAAAAACAATGCTTATCAACTGACATCTTTTTTTATTAAGTTCTAAGCTTGATCTTGAATTCAAGCTTAATATTAACAATGTGTAAGCTTTATAATGTGTTGTGATTTGTCATTACTTTATTAAATACGAATATGGAGTCTAACGGACATTAATACAACTGTTATTTATAGAACGACATGATAAGCCCTATTTATTTAAAATTTTTATTCCCGTATATATTGTATTTTGTGAATATGAGCTAATTAGATTTGGTATGTTTTATAGGAAAAGACTGATCTGGGAAATAGAAACAACAAGTAAGATATATCATGCGTTAAGCATAGATTCTAAAACACTTTCCAACTCTTCCTGAATGTTTTAACAAGACATCGGGGGAAATAACATAAATAAGATAACTAAGTAAACATAAAAACGCGTAAACTATTTGAAAAACTGATTTACGCAGTTACCATCCACAGCCAAATATGTTTTCCAATTCTTTTAAACAGTCCTGTATTTGATCTGTAGATTGTTATATATATACTATATAATGGAAAAATTTAGTTTATCAAGGAAATGCATAACAGGTTGAAATTCTCTTTCAGCAATTTATACTAATATATGGAAACATACTTAAATAATTTTGTACAACCCTGTAGTTTACCTAGAACCTTTATTACACGCCACTATTTAGTTAAAATTTAATTCAAACTAAAATACTCTTAAAACTGCTGAAATCACATTTCCAGAAATTATAATTTATAGACGCCAATGAATCAAATTCTTTGCGTGACCCTGTATATCATTTTATCTATATACTACAAACGTTTCTTAGTAAATTAAATACAGTGCAGCGTAAAAATGCATAACTTATTTAAAAACCACCTTTAAACAATACCCAGTAACCCTTACGAATACTTTTGTATAGTCCTGTATATGAATTATAGCATATATATATACACCATATACTATGCATAAATGTAGTGAATCATAAAAGCGTATATCATAATTAAAAATGCATTTACAGAAATCATCGCTAATGAACAGTTCTTCGGATACAATATAGTATCTGAAATATTTTGTGCGTCCCTGTAAATGCTATATACACTTCGAATACATGAAATAATTCATAGTATGTAAACCTCAACTACGTATATCCATTTCATTACATATCAAATAGACTAACATAAATAAAGTACGCCGCAAGCAATTCCCTCCACCCCTATATCATTATGTATTGGAATTCCTTTTTTAGCCCTGGAAATGAATAATAACAATTCTTTGCATCACATATTCTACGGAATGCACATTTTAGTGTGCTTCATAAATGCATATCAATTTTATTATGTTTGAAAGCGTGTAAAATCATTAAAAATCATTTGAAAAGATTTTTTTTCCCATAGGCCGTAATGTAGTGGAATACAATTGACTGTCCCTGTAAATGAACTAAACATGCTACAAACTTCATTACAAATAGGGACCTTGCTATAGTAAACGTCAATAACATCCAAAAATTTCAGGTCAATCCGAGTATATTTACGCGAGTAGAGCGCGGACAGACGGCCAGACAAACCGAAGTCATAAACACTTTTCAACTTTATCGGGCATGAAAAACACTTTATTTCAATGCTTAAATATTATATTTTATCTTTTAATGCCAATAAAATAAATGTATCGAAAACGTAGAAAATGAGTTTACAATCAAAGAAAATTTAATAACTGATTCTGAATGTCTACAATTAAATGTTTGGTTAAAAACACAAACAGCAAAAAAAAGCTTAAATACAATTAAAAAAATAAATATAGCAATTTGAAAAACACTAAATAATTAGTATTGTACTATTAAACAACAACAAACTATAATAGATGAATTAAATGCATTTAACAATTTCTCAAAAATCTTTCGATCGCCATATCGCTTCTGAAAGAATTCCAGATAAGTCTCATTGCATATAACATACAACTATTTAACTCATGATAATAATCTATCAAACAGGAATAAAAAATTTAAATTAAATAAGACATACCTTTTAAGTTCCATAAATATTTTAATAATATCCGTATTTTATCCTAAAATGTCAGGCATATTTCTGTTAGCTTAAAAAAACTAACTTCCTGCGTCAGAAGTTATCTGATCCTTATTTTATTCTGCGGTTTAATCGAGCGCAGACGATATTGAGCAAGCAGGTGCTCCTACTCTACTGTATTATATATATATATATATATATATATATATTTGTATACAACAGATTTAGAGTTTAAATGCGCAATAATTTTATCTTTATGAGAGTATCTGTAAGGAAAATTTTCCATTTGAATGAAACACCTGCCTTTTTTCTTTCTGTTTTTTAAAGTAAATTTTGTTTTATACGTAATAAATAAATACGTATCTTCTTAATAAATGAAAAGAGAGTATACAGGATAAAAAAATGTCTTTGTCAATCTGTCATTTTTTTTCATATTCATTTTCTGTAGAATAAAACAATTTGTAAAATAACTTTTTTTAAAGTCATATCTCTAAAACACGAATTTGAAATACGAATAATTGTATCATGGGTTTTGTATAAAATTTGTATACATATTTTCTCGGAAAATGCTAATTTTAAACTCTCCGAGCGTCTTGCAAAAGGGTAAAATTGTAATGTTGTTTTCTTTGCATTTTGTTTTAAATACTAAGAAAATATGATTCTTTCAACATTTAAAAAAAAAAACTCGATTACAAATATGAATGTAATCCTTCAGAGTATCAATCATTCTTCAATGTATTTAAAATTCATTAAATCTATAGAATTATATTATCTTAAATATTGCTTGTATTGCTGTGAAACCTGGAGCTTAGTGAATGGAATATTACGCCCCAAACACTTAGAGAGTTAAAAAGTCTGAAAGAAGTAGAATTTAAAAAAAAAATAGTTATTTAAAATAGTTAAACACTAACAGGAAGAAATATGACTTGAATGCAAATTCTAAAGCAAGAAATGCATATATAACTAAACTCTGAGTATTCTTTCTACGTGCTCATTAAAAGCTACAGACTTAACTGTAATAGAAAATTTTAGTTTGA
Source organism: Maratus speciosus (assembly GCA_963932465.1). Taxonomy (NCBI): domain Eukaryota; kingdom Metazoa; phylum Arthropoda; class Arachnida; order Araneae; family Salticidae; genus Maratus; species Maratus speciosus. The sequence continues at coordinate 137,480,487 of OZ010799.1, forward strand.
AACCACAGAAGGGTTTCGAATACCACTGGTCGACAAAAAAAATTAAATAAAATAAATAAATAAAATAAAATAAAATAAAATAAAATAAAATAAAATAAAATAAAATAAAATAAAATAAAACAACTTCCTCCCTAGAAACTAAATATGTAAAGTGTATAGGTTTAATATTCCTAATTCTAAATATGTTATCCATATTGCTCCAATACGTACCAATTTTCCGAGAAAAACTTTTATAATAATAACAATCAGTGAAGGGTTAAATTGCAATGGTAGACAAAATTGAAATCATAAAAAAGTATACTTTCACTGTCTTAAATAACAAATTGATAAAAGATTGTTGATGTTCATATTTTTGTCACACTGTGACTTACAATATGGTGATTTTTTTCGTCACACATGTGACATGACGTACGTTACATGCAGTGTCATAACAGTGACGTCACAATTTTTTTTAATTGCCAGAAAATATAATTTTACATAAATAACATGTTTTGAATATTTTTTGTAATTTTTTGAAGTTTTCTAAGAAGTTCACATCTCAGTCACAACGTGACATCACTGAGTGGTGGCATTTTGGTGACAAATGTGACGTGACCACAGTGACTCACAGTGATGTCACAACGACGTCACGCATGCTATGAGGGATGATTTAATTAGAAAAATAATAGTCAATGTATAACTTTCGATTATGAACCATTGTTGTTCTGTAAAAATAACAATATTCTAATTATCAAAAATAATGAAAAACTTATTCAGTAATGATTATCAAACGAGATAGAAAATATTTTGCAACATGTATGTGTACTTATTTACTTTTATATTTCACTTACTTATTTCTTACTTATTTCTTTTGTATTCAACAGATAATAATTTAATTTAAAAACATATAAATAAATGTGCTCATATGTAATTTAGTCATATAAGTAATATTATGGATATTTTAGAACAGGATATTTTCGATCTCAAAAAGCTAAAGTGGTCGTAAGGTTATTTTAAAGATAATGCATTTCGCACTCTAGAGAGAATATTTGGAAGGAATTTCATTACTAATTTTAAGGAAGTTGACCTGCACATTCATTAAAATAATTCATTTCAGCACCCTCTAATAAAAAATTCTTTGTTTGATACTAGAAAAAAATGTTTTCTGGTGAAAAAAACGAATATAGCAGTCGAAAAAATTCTGAGTGCTCATTGTAAATTAATTAAATGGAACTAGATTCTTTTTGATGAACAATTATAAATTTTATTTTATTTTGAACTTTTAACTTAATTATTTATAATAGATTTAGTTACTCGCCTTTTTTATTTTGATGTAATTAAAAATGTAAAAATATGTAATACACTAGGTTAAAAGTCAGAACTCTGAATGCATTTCGCAATTCTTATTTTTATAAATAACAAGTTGGAAATTGCATGTCAAACGTGGCAAATGTTGTGCGTTTGTATTATAACTAGTTTTATACAATTTTTTGCAACGCGTATTATACTGAATGTATATTTTAGTGCACTTCATAAGTGCATATCATTTTCATTGTGTTCGAAAGGCTGTAACATCATTGAAATGCAATTGAAAATTTCCCCTATTGGCTTTAATGTAACGGAAAAATTTGACTGTCCCTGTATTTAAACTATATAAATAACAAGTTGGAAATTGCATGTCAAACGTGGCAAATGTTGTGCGTTTGTATTATAACTAGTTTTATACAATTTTTTGCAACGCGTATTATACTGAATGTATATTTTAGTGCACTTCATAAGTGCATATCATTTTCATTGTGTTCGAAAGGCTGTAACATCATTGAAATGCAATTGAAAATTTCCCCCATTGGCTTTAATGTAACGGAAAAATTTGACTGTCCCTGTATTTAAACTATACAACCGATTTTCATAAAATCTGAAATGACTCGACAAAATTTTGTAACATTTATATATTTAAAATTTCGTACTATTCGGTTGGGTAGTTTTTGCTCTGTTATATGCGGACAGACAGACAGACGGACTGAACGACGACTATAGGTTCTACGTATTTATATAATTACGAACGCACCTAAAAAATGGCGGTTCTCAAATCCCTTGCTCAACAACGCGAAATTGTATGACTAATTTTTAAACATAAAGGCCAGGGCTCGCACCGTTCCTAAAATTTTCGCAATTTGCTACCAATATTTTAAATAAAAATTCTTCGTGGTAGATTCCTTTAACATCTGTAATAGAAATATACAACAAATATTATCGTTTTAATTTAGTGGTAGCAAAGTTAGAAAATTTTAGGAACGCTGCGAGCCCTGATAAAGGCATTAAATTAGTTGGTGTGACTATTGAATCGATTCGGAACAAAATGAGATTTGCATTGTATGATAAATAAATTACGTATCGAGTTATAAGTAACTGAGATCACGCGACGACCTTTTTTTTTTTTTTTTTTCTTTGCAGTTCTCGCTGAGTTACGTCGGAAATTTGGTTCCAAACGCCAAATTTGACAGTATCTTCTGATTGATCTTTTGTGTTTCCAAAATGAAAAAAAAAAGGAAAACTACTTTCGATTACATAGTTTCGGAATACATCTCCATATTTCATTCATTTGCGAACAAAAAAAATTTAAAATGTGTCAGAAAGTATCCCCTTTAGGTTTGAGAACTTCCTTAAAGAAAATATATATTAGAAGTTATAATAATTAAAAATATAACTGTTTTTGCATGTTTTATTTTATTATCTACCCTATATATATAAAATTCTAATGAAATGAATTTATGAAACGGATATATGAACCGAATTTATGAAACGGATATATGAACCGAATTTATGAAACGGATATATGAGACGAATCTATAAAACAGATATATGAATCGACTGATTAAACAACTGATTATGTTTCAAGCTATTTCTCCTAAAATATGGAATACTTTGCGATGAAATTAACACCAAAAATCAGCATCGATTCGCATATCTCAAAACTGGTATAGAATTTTTAAATTCGAATTAGTTTTCGAAATATTAATTTTTTTCTACTAATTTTATATACATTTTTCTAATGATGGCAACTCAAATTTTAATCAAACAGATTTTTTTTTCATATTTCAGAAAAGGTTGACATGTTAACCCGGCTATTGTTGTTTATTTGATAATAAATGTTTATTTACATTTATTTATTTTTATAAATTATATAAATAATTTTGTTCTATAATTATTCATTTTTTTTTTTAATATTTCCTTTAGAAAATAATAGAAAATAATTAAAACATACGTTACTATGTTTTATAAATTTTTTTAAAATATTTAAAACATACGGTAGTTATTCCGTCGACCAATTTCGCCAAATTAAATAAATCGCCACAACACTCGCCAAATTATACAAATTGGCATAATTTTTATTTTAAATAACGAAAGAACAAATAAATTAGTATAACATTAAAAAATATACAAATAAAAATTCGAAATAAAAATCACTTGATGACGTAAACACGTGTAATTTTCTTAAAGTCAAGTGAATGTGACATTTACCACCAACCATTATCGGCATTTAATCTTATAGTTTAGCGATAGATTTTTGGACGACGGGATAACTATGTAATACCAAAAATGCATATGTAACTCGTATTTGAAAACGAGGTTTTCGCCAAATTTTCGTAAAAAAATAAAAATCACGCCAAACTTGCGGTGCGTATATGGCCAAATATTACCACTCGAAAAAAAAATGCTAACTGGCGAGTTGAGAAAAAGCTACTAGAGACATTTGCATCCGGCTAGCGTAACAGTACCAAGAATTCTTTGCAACGATGGATATTTTATGTAGTTTTATTCGAAAAATAAAATGTTGATTTTTTAATCAAAATGGAAAACTTAGGTCCCATATTGGCGCCATTTTTTTCTGACGCCAATGTCATATACGGAACGGGCACTTAACTGGCGCCAAAGTATCGTTATTTTGCTTGATATGGTAAGCCGGACGTTGCTGTTGATGCTGTTGATGCGTTCCCCAAATTGGCGTCGTTAAAAATCGCGCCAATATGGGACGTATATGACATCTGTGTCAAACTTTCATATGAACGGCGAAGGGATCAGACCGTATTTGTTTATGGCACTTGATGACTTGAACTATTATAATATAGATGAAATGATGGCGATAGAATAGTATTTGGTGGCTTATCACCTGTGTGTTGCTAACATTAATGTACCAAAATGGCACCTAGGGTAATAAAAACGTAGTGGTCCGCCTGGAACTGTTGAGGATAGTCACATGAATTAGGCTATTGTTATAGAGATTGTTTTAAAATACCGGGAGACAAAGACTCTGTATACTTAATTTATTTTGTTTTAGCTTCTTTTCAAATGTTTAACTGATCCTCTTTAATCAAAAACGAAAACAACCATTGGCTGTCTTAACAGCAACTGATTCGCCCTTAAATTTTTGCAATCAAAGGGAATTGAATGGAAACCCGTTTACAGGGAGATCTGCACAGCTTTTTTTTTCAGTATAATTCAATCATTTCTAATATTTTTAAAACCCATCAGATTAGCGTGTTTTTAGATTCTGCGGTGTTTGAACGGGGGTTGGCGAGCGTAACTTGCAGAAGGCAGAGCCCCCTAGTATACAATATAGATAATATTTCTGAATTTGCTATAATATCAAATTGTCATACTGCAAAGTTTTAATGGGTTATTTCAGTGATGTTTCCTTCTTCCTAGAAAGAGGTTTTGTCTATTTTCATTCTTAAAATTAGCAACAAATACATTTCTTTCAGTTACGCTTTTTGCTTTCTATTTCTTTAATGAAATAAATCTCGCCAAAATTTGGCAACATTTGATAAAAAACTGGTTTCAGAATCTGAAGGATTTTTCTAAAATTTCACAATATTAGCCGAGATACATGGTTAAACCAATGACAGTATATAGAAGGTTCTCAAAAATAGAATTTAACCAATTCGGGTACATACATAGAGCTTTTCAACACATGCTTGGTGCGAAATGAAAGAAGGTTGACTAATTTCGCGATATTTGATAAGAAACCAATCCCTTATAAGAGCCGAGATACTTGATTCAACCAATCAGAGAGAAACTATAAATAAATTTGGAGGGTCCCCTTTTGTTGTAAATATGTAAGTAATATAAAATTTAGAAATATGCACATCAATTTAATGTTGATTGTCTCTGTAAATAATATTGTTATAAAATAAACCGCTTTAAAGCAATATTACAGCGATAATTTATTATTACAGTAGAGCACCGATTAATCCGAACAAGTCAGGACGGACCATAGTTCGGATAAGCAAAAGTTCGGATAAATGGACAGACAATTTAAGGGATGTTCCTGGCAATACTAAAACCTTCACACTATATCCAGGCTCAGGACTGCCAGCACCAATTAGTGCTGGTGGTTTTAAAAATTGTTTTATTTATTTTCTGTCTTTTTGTCTTTTAAAATTTTTTTTGTCTTTTTAATTTATTTTTTGTTTACCTTTTACATTTAAAATAACCCTTTTTTATCATCTTTTGAACATCAGAGATTATAATTGAAGCAAAAGAGCTTTCGATTGCCGCTTGCTTCAAAGAAGACATTATTTTCATTGCTGCCATGTTTCAAATTATTCATAAATATGTTAGTTGAATAGAATCGGCATTGTTCTGCCGTTCGGGCTATTTCATATCTGTTTCCAAACGTTCAAAGTCTTCGTTATGTGATGTACCTGGGTCATTTTCAGGGCATTCGTTTTCACTTTCTTCATTTTCTTTGTCGTTGTTACTGTACTGACTCCTGATCGAATTCCTGATACATCCGAAATCGAATTCCTGATACACTAATCAGGAATTCGATTTCGCATGCTAAATCTGAAGGGAAAAAATGAGAGAAACAGGCAGGGTCGTACTTGCATGACAAAAAGGGCGGTGGCAACTTGGATAAAAAGGGCGCCAACTTCTAATCAAAAGGGCGCCGACAAATATTTAAAAGTATTTTAAACATTTTTTTTGAAAAGTTAAGATAACAGCTACAAGATTATTTATATATCTTGAATTAGATAATTCCTTTTCTTCAAATGGAGTGTCCTTTATTTGGAGATTAAATGCATTAGAAATCAAACTTAAACGGACTGGGACATGAGATTGTCAGTTTCGTCCTGAAACACCTTTTACACCCCTCCTCTCATGTGTAATTGCATCCCAAGAAGGTTGGCCATAACGAACGATCTGTAAATTTGGATGAGGATATTCCAAGGTGGTTCTAATGTACCCGAGTCTCAATTTTGTAGTTTTTTAAAACTGACTGATATATTAGTTAAACCCCGCAATTAAAAAGTACGACCGAAAAAATGTAGCACCGGTGAGTGCCCAGAAACTATGGTATGAAGCGTGGAGGCAGATAAAATTCGAAAGCGGCTTTTTAAACCCGTCTTTCGAAACGTGCAACGGCTAAACCGTTTGAAAAACGAAAAACACCAAACCCCGTCTACGTTTCTAACTTTTTTGACTGGCTTTCTAACTTATCAATCTGCTTCGGAAAAAAAAAACGAAAATTAATCCCCTCTTTGAGGTGTTGAATACGCCAGGTTGAATACGTTTGTTGAATACGTTTTCGACATAGAAATTTTGTTCTCACAATATAAGAATTTTTCAAAAATAAAAGAAATGACAACAGGCTCATAAAATTGTTGAAAATGTGAGATATACAGAAAGTAGAAACAAAACAAACTTCATAAGAAATTTTTAACTAAGATTTTTGGATGCTGACATTAGTAAGTTTTACTTATCAATACATACTTTATATATATTTATTAAAATAAATTAAATAAAAGCGAAACTTATTTGAATATAGACAGTATCTTTTTTTGGCACTCTTTTTTTTTTTTTTTTTTTTTTTTTTTTTTTTTTTTTTAAAGGTGCATTTTTTCCATTGCTCTTATACGGTACACTTTTTCTGGAAATCCAAAATTAGTATCTACAGACTACTAGCACAGACTATGGGCAAAGTATACTATGTTATAGACAAAGACCCTTTTATTATTGTTAATATACGAATGGGAGGTCAGGTCTTACTATAAACTTGTGATATGCATGAAAATAACTTTTTAACAAAAGAAAATAAATAAAACAGTTTTGAAAAGATTTTTTTCTTACCTTCGCGTTTATGGCAATCCTATATTGTTATCAAAATTAGAGTCCTGCACGGGTCGCGTTATACCAACTCGAAAATTCTATTTGAAGCCAACCCGAAACCCGACACACTCCAACCCCCAAATTTTAATACATTTGTCTATATTTTAAATCAGTTACAATAGATTACTCTGTAATTATATTTTTAATATTTCACACGCACACACACACATATATATATATATACTGATTTATATGGAGATATAAAGTTTAATATTGGTGGCATTCGTTTGAGAAAAAAATAAATAAATAAACGGCTTACCGAAATCCATCCACAACAGTCAAAACCCAACCCTAGGCAATTAGAGTCAATCCAACGCGCAAAGAAAAAATAATGCCTGCCTACCCGAACCGATCTGATCCAAATCGCGGGTGTAGTCAGGTAAACTGACCTAATGCATGATTGTAATCCGCATTAATTGTAAATCTCATGGTTTAGTATCAATATCGCTTATTATGATGTGAAGTAAACGATGACACATACAAAATTTCTGAGGTGTACCTATGAAAATATAGATAGATATACATATACAATCAAACTTTTTGTAACTATTATACATATACACGAAACGACGAGGGTTTTAGAAACGTAAAATGGTACTGTGTGCCTTAATTTTGTTTTTAGATCCAAATTTAATATTTTCTGACAATTTTTTTTATTGTTCATTTTTGTTCTCAAACGCATGAAATTGACAGGTGGCCTTATTCAAAACCATGTAAGTAAGCATTTTTTTTTTCGTTTCTTGATAAAAGTAGGAAATCTTTCCGAAAATGTGTCAAAGTTGGAGTTTTGAACAGAATTTCCGGATGCGACGGCGCGGGAAAAGGAAAAAAATCTATAGCCACGAGAGAACAATCGCTTATAACTCAGGATGACATTTATATATCGGAAAAATGAAAGAAAAAAAAATCGATTACAAATCATTTTAATATCATGGTTCCCGGAGTGTGTCAAAAAGATTCGCATTATTGAACGAAAAAATATTTTTTTGAGAATTGCCTTAACAGCATATTAACATTTCGTGAAAATTGGTCAACTTTTATATAAATTAAAGCCTAGATCGTAAAAAAATGAAGAAAATAAAAGAGAGAGAGACGTGAAAACGGACAACTTAATGATATTGAAAGAGAGCCATTTATAGAGACAGAACGCCCGTCACCCCCCCCCCCCCACCCCCAGAAAAAAAGTCGTTTACGTTCAAAGAGTTTCGTGTGGACAGTGCACTTGTTTTTATAATATATGGATGGCCTTTTATAATAGTATATGGATATATACAACGGTGTAATCGCGGGGAAAAAAAAAACAATTTCACAAAAATCACTATAGTATCAATTTAAAAAGCGATTTCAAACTATTACTTTATGCTCAGAATAATAATACAATTAAATTATTTTGTGTGTCCCTGTAAATAAACGATGATTATTTTGTGTGTCCCTGTAAATAAACGATGATTATTTTGTGTGTCCCTGTAAATAAACGATGATTATTTTGTGTGTCCCTGTAAATAAACGATAAAAACTATTGAATTCATATTCCATGTAGTGTATCAAATTAATAAATTTCGATTTAACTATGTTTGAAGTACTGTAACATCATTAAAATACACTACAAAAAAAAATTCCCATGGGACATAATGCAACGGAATATTTTTGTGTGTCTCTGTAAACGAACTATAAGTGTTACACATTCCAATTTTCATTAAGGAACCTCCTACAGTAAATCATACACATAAGTGACGCGGCAATCTGAGTTTATTTACGTTTACGGACAGACTAACCGAAGCCATAAGCACTTTTCAACTATTTTGGAAAGTGTTAAAATGTTGAATTTTAAATTTGTAATTTTTTTTTTATATATATTGGAGCAAATTTATAAAGATCAAAGACATATTTAAACAATATTGACGTTAAAAAGCAGAAAAACCAACGTTTAAGAATGCACAAAAAATACATGAAAAGCAGCATATTGCCGTTATTCAGTAAAATATAACTAGAGGGGAAAGAAAAATATCTTGAAAAGCTCGATTAAATTTGGTTTCATCCCATGGGCGTACACAGAACAAAATCCAAGGAAGGGAAGATTTTGGAACAGATATGTGCTTGTACTACGCTGCCAAAACTTACCTTTTTTTTCTTTGGCAAGAACCTTACTTAAGACAATTGTGAAACAAACTACCATTAAAAAAATACAGAAATGTAACAAATAAGATGTATATCAAAAATCAAACTTCTAACGGCTTCTTTATTAAAAAAAAAAATTGAAATAAGTTATTATTCTTTTTTTCATTCAATTTATTTATTTTCTCCTGAACCGCGATTTGAAATAATTTTTAATGCATAAACGTAGAAGAAAAACAAAACTAAAATTGGTCTTTTATGAGAGCTTCAAGGGAACAGACTATTAACCTCTGACGATTGGGTGGTTGGAACTTGGTTAATTTTTTTTCTTAATGTATATTTATAATAAACAATTTGAGAGGAACAATCTATTACTTTTTGAAAATCATGAGAGAAAAAGAAAATTTAGTTAAATTCGAAAATTCAGAGAGAGACAATTGCCCTCTTCTTATCCCCCCCCCCTCTCGCCCATTGCTGGCGCCCATGTTTCATCCCTTTCTACAAAAGGCATAGTTTTAAATTCGAAGGACATTGATATTTGGAAAATATCGAACCCTCATTATCAAAAATTCATGACATAACATACCATATAATTAACAGCATATTATTAGTCAAAACTTGATAATTTAAAATTACTTACAAGTCTCTTGAATCGGACGTTTGATGTCCAATTAGAGTTAACAATTTCGTATTTGCATGATTGTGTTTGGTAAGGATTATAAAACTTTCCAGGCCTGGCTGTATACGTTTTCATTTTGTTATTTTTTTTAGTCTTCAAAAAATAAAAAATCAGAATTCAAAAAAGAGACACTCCAGAGTAAAATATACTTGTTCGAATTCAGTCTAAACGCTTGTGAGGTTTTTTTTCTGTCCTCTGAACTAATCGGGAAATAATTGTCAATGTGAATGATAAACGGTATTATTAGGTAGTGGAAGCTGTGATAATAGGAACATTCTTGCACGGCAAGCAGTTGTCGGTTTCGATTGATATTGATGGTCCCTCTTGTTTATCCTAAATGTATTTAAAAAAGGACCCTTTTAAATCACCAATGAGAAACTGTTGTTGTTAATTGTCATTTGAGAAAAATTCTTCCATCTGGTGTACAAAGATCTTTTCGGGAGGTCGGTCTTTCAGCTGGTCGTGGCCGTGGGAACGGTAATAACAGTTTTCTATAAGAGAATTCTAAGTAAAACTAATGCATGCATCTGAAGAAACTAACGGTACTGCTGTATGTCATTACTAAAACAGCAAGTAAACATAACTTTTTCTTCATCTCTTTTCAATTTGTGTTTTAATGCATTTAAAGCCTAAAATATTTTAAAAAATCAATGCCTTACTTCATAAAATTGAATTTATTAATGTGCTTGTTCTCTTAAACATTTAATAAATTAGGAAGGTCTACGTCCCTTCGCGTCCCTCTTATAAATAAAAAGCAAGAGAAGGGATTTCACGACCTCTTTCGTTGGAAGTAGGTTAAAAAATATAGACTTTTCATTTAAAAAATTGACAGCAGTAAAAAAATTATTTAATTTTAGTGAAGAATTCGTAAAACTAATATTTTTAAAAATATATATATATAACATTCAATAAATGACAGAAACGTCAAATAAGATTTAGGTGTCCTGATAAATTTTATTTATTTTTAAATCAAAATTTATAAATTTCGACTACATATAAAACAAGCCATAAAGAAATTTCGAATCTAAAAACATCCCATGAAAAACATTGCACTTAAGGCTGTTCTCAAATCCAAAGGGGTAACTTGGTGACGTAAGATTTAATTTATGTTTGTTCGAAAATGCATGAAACTAGCAGGTATTGTTGTTCAGAAACTATGTAACAGAACTGTGTTTTTTTTTCAAACACAATAGATCTTTTAAAAAATAGTGTCAAAGTGGGCGTTTTGAACCGAATTTCGACATGAAAGAAGAATAACCACACAAGGAAGGGTGAAAAACGTCTTTGTCACGCGATCAAAATAGCCTTTAACTCAATAGGTAATTTATTTATCAAAAAATGTAAAACACAGTTCGATTCCAAATCGCTTCCACAGTCAGGCCTTCCAATTTTATATCTTTCTAATTTTATATCTTTTAAAAAAGGAATTTGTAAATGTATCAAACGTTTTGCGCTTATTGTTCAGAGCAGTTGAGAACAGTCTTAAAAGAAATCTAATGCTAGACCAGCAATGACATTTTTTAATGAAAAAACACCACTATTTTCGTCTTATATAATGACAAATTATATAAACCCGAATATTACTATTCGGAAATATGGATTTTTTAATTAAAAAAATTGCCAAATTTGCAAAATAAATAAATATGGCTAAATAATAATCAAATACTAGCCACAATCTAATGGCGCCATTAACTGTTCTAATATTTGTGAAGAGATACCAATTGCAAAAAAGTTTTTGGAGTGGGTCCACATACCCTCCTGTCAGTCTTACTCTAGGCTAAAAAATATATCTCAGGTCAGGAAGGCTTACGCATTATACGTATATTATGACAAATTATTAGATGAAAAATCAAAGCCAAGGTTCAGATATGCCTTCGAAGAGGATTGCGGGGAAAAGTATTAATACTAATAATATCACCAGAAACCACCACCTGGATTCAATGAAAAAATCTTTCTTAGAGTACCATGTACCAAAACCAGCACCATACTGAAGAATATTTAAAATGAAAATCCGTTTTTTTTTCCTTTTTTAATTGACACTCCATCTCCTTCTTATAGTTTGCACTTGCACAAAAGTTATAAATGTCAAAATACTGTGTAACCACCGAGGCGTCAAATTCTCAAAAGTAGAAAATACAAGAAAGAAATGCTTAACACTGAATGTTTGTTTCTTTAAAAGTCACCATTTGTATAGATGCTGTAAAAAATATGCCTCTGGCCACCATTATTACGAAAGTCACCTCTGCCAATGTGACCATTTAAAATTAAAATCTTTTTTTCTTAAACTGACCTTCAATCTTTTTTTACCGTTGTACTTACACAAAATGCAGAAATGCCAAAATATCTGGAAATTGCACAGGGTGAAAAATCGTAAAATGGGATTAATACTTAACGTTAGTTTCTTCGGAAATCGTCATTCGTAAAGGCGCTCAAAAAATTTGGCACGAGGCGCCTTGACTATCAAAGCCATACCTCTGTCAATAGGTAGAATTAAAACGATTTGTAAGGCATTCAATCCTGTTTCTTCGTTTGCATTAGCTCAATAGATATAAATTCTAAAATACCAGGCAACCATACGAGGCGCCAAATAGTTAAAGGTAGAAAATATGCTAAATACGTGATTAATTCCTAATATCAGTTTCCTTACAAGACACCATTCGTAGAAGCGCTGAAGAAAAAAACATTGGCACGGGGCGCCATGACTACCAAAGCCACCTCTATCAATAGGTCGAATTAAAATTATTTGTAAGGCATTCAATACTGTTTCATCGTTTGCATTAGCTCAACAGGTAGAAATTCCAAAATACCGGGCAACCATACGAGGCGCCAAATAGTTAAAGGTAGAAAATACGCTAAATACGTGATTAATTCCTAATATTAGTTTCCTTACAAGACACCATTCGTAGAGGCGCTGAAGAAAAAAAAATTGGCACTGGGCGCCATGACTACCAAAGCCACCTCTATCAATAGGTCGAATTAAAATGATTTGTAAGGCATTCAATCCTGTTTCATCGTTTGCATTAGCTCAATAGGTAGAAATTCCAAAATAACGGGCAACCACACAAGGCGCCAAATACTTAAAGGCAGAAAATACGCTAAATATGTGATTAATTCCTAATATCAGTTTCCTTATAAGACATCATTCGTAGAGGCGCCGAAGAAAAAAAAATAGCACGGGGCGCCGTGACTACCGAAGCCACCTCTATCAATAGGTCGAATTAAAACGATTTTTAAGGCATTCAACTGTGTTTCATCTCTTGCATTAGCTCAATAGATACAAATTCCAAAATAACGGGCAACCACACAAGGCGCCAAATACTTAAAGGCAGAAAATACGCTAAATATGTGATTAATTCCTAATATCAGTTTCCTTATAAGACATCATTCGTAGAGGCGCCGAAGAAAAAAAAATAGCACGAGGCGCCGTGACTACCAAAGCCACCTCTATCAATAGGTCGAATTAAAATGATTTGTAAGGCATTCAATCCTGTTTCATCGTTTGCATTAGCTCAATAGGTAGAAATTCCAAAATACCGGGCAACTATACTAGGTGCCAAATAGTTAAGGGTAGAAAATACGCTAAATATGTGATTAATTCCTAATAACAGTTTCCTTATAAGACATCATTCATAGAGGCGCCGAAGAAATAAATTGGCACGGGGCGCCATGTCTACCAAAGCCATACCAAAGCCTATCAATAGGTCGAATTAAAATGATTTGTAAAGCATTCAATCCTGTTTCATCGTTTGCATTAGCTCAATAGGTAGAAATTCCAAAATACCGGGCAACTATACTAGGTGCCAAATAGTTAAGGGTAGAAAATACGCTAAATATGTGATTAATTCCTAATATCAGTTTCCTTATAAGACATCATTTGTAGAGGCGCTGAAGAAAAAAATTGGCACGGGGCGCCATGACTACCAAAGCCACCTCTATCAATAGGTCGAATTAAAATGATTTGTAAGGCATTCAATCATGTTTCATCGTTTGCATTAGCTCAATAGATAAGAAATTCCAAAATACCGGGCAATATACACGATGTTACACGATTCCAATATACACGAGGCGCCAAATACTTAAAGGCAGAAAATTAGCTAAATGCGCGATTAATTCTTAATATCAGTTTCCTTACAAGACATCATTCGTAGAGGCGCTGAAGGAAAAAAAATTGGCATGGGGCGCCATGACTACCAAAGCCACCTCTATCAATAGGTCAAATTAAAAGTATTTGCAAGGCATTCAATCCTGTTTCATCGTTTGCATTAGCTCAATAGGTAGAAATTCCAAAATACCGGGTAACGACACGAGGCGCCAAATAGTTAAAGGCAGAAAATATGCTAAATACGTGATTAATTCTTAATATCAGTTTCCTTACAAACACCATTCGTAGAGGCGCTGAAGAAAAAAAATTGGCCCGGTGCGCCATGACTACCAAAGCCACCTCTATCAATAGGTCTAATTAAAATTATTTGTAAGGCATTCAATCCTGTTTCATCGTTTGCATTAGCTCAATAAGTAGAAATTTCAAAATACCGGGCAACCGTAGGAGGCGCTAAGGTAGAAAATATGCTAAATACGTGATTAATTCCTAATATCAGTTTCCTTACAAGACATCATTCGTAGAAGCGCTGAAAAAATTTCTGTCCCAGGGCGCCGTGACCCATGACTACCAAAGACGCCTCGTGTCAAAATGGGTCCAATAAAGATTAAAATTTGTTTTTCATGAGATCACATTCTACCTCTTTCATGGTTGACTTATCCAATGTGTAGAAATACCATAATAGCGGACAACAGTTCAAGACGCAAATTCTTAAAGGAAGAACATACTGTAAATATAACGTATAAAACGTTATTAATAGAGTTTCCTTAGAAAGTATCATTCGTAGATGCGTTTTTAAAAACGTCAAATAAATTTTTTTTGCTGCTCAGAAACTTTATTTTAAGCATGGTTCTAAACAAAAGGATATTATTCAAAAAAAAAAATCTGACGAAGGGCGCACCGGGCATTTGCCTCGTTGCCCGGTGGGACAGTACGACCCTGAAAACAGGGTGTTTGGATAATTGGAAGCTTGGTTTAATTTGAGAGAAATAGGCTGTTCGGATAACTGAAAGTTTGGTTAATTGGAGTTCCGGTAATCTGCGCTCTATTTTATATCGAGTTGAACGTAAAGTTTAATGTAAAGTTCCTACTCGCCAAGGATTTCTTTATATCAACTAACAAAACATAACACACAGGTCTATTCCGGTGGGCTTCGGTGCACAGTGCTGTACTAATATTTAAATACTCACTAAAAAGAAAGAAGTACCGAATCTGCGCTTCTGTGAGCTTCAGTGCAACTTAAGCTCTGTGTGGAGCTAAAATGAAGATCAGTAAGAATGTTTTACAAACACGAACAAAAACAATGATTAAACATATAACACAACCACGAGTAAAAATGGCGGATGCAATTGCTGTTAGTTCTGAGATTGCTAGTCGCAGTTTGAAAACAATTGAGACAGAAAATAAAAATATCTCACTTCCAAAGACCAGACAGGATTATGCTCCAACGTGTGCAACAAGCTACGTCACATATGTAAGGTAAGTGCTTTTGTAGAAAAGGACGCAAATGATTGGAGATGAGAGAAAAAGGAAAAGATAATTTAGGCTTCGGTTTTTTTGTATGCGCTATTTCGCTGGGCTCCGAAGCGCAGCATTTGTGATCTCCGGTGAATTCCGACCAAAATTTAAACATCGACTTACAAAAAAGAAAAAAAAAAAGAAGAAGTGTTGTAGCTGAACTCCGGTGAGCTGCGTCCCAAATTAAGAAATGATGCTATGGAATAATTATAATGAACATTAAATACGCTTGAAAGAGATGCCAGTTGAGTTATCATGGATCGATACATGAAACGCGGAAAAGCAAATAGTTTAAATTCTGCCGAGTAAAAGGCTAGCTCGGTCGATCCCTTTAAAAACTCGTTTTATTTCTCCTCCGAGATGGCGTGGTCATAGTCCTCCATCACTTAATAAAAGAACGTCTCGACGTCGGACGATCGTTGTTCTCTCGGGTGGCGTGATGGTTGCCAGGGGATGTTGCCGTGTTTCCACGCACACAAGTGACTCCAAAGATGCGTGTCGTGAAAGTCATCATTGTATGAGAGATAACATAGGCGCCTGTGCTGTGAGCGTTTCATAGGCTGTGTGCTGGTCTGTTATCAGTGCCACCATATGTTGTTCCCGAGAGGAGCTGGTGTTGCTGTTGATATTGCTGGTGAACTAGAGATCCCAGAACAGCACATGAGTTCTATAGTGCCGAGTAAAGGACCAAATCGGTTGCTTCCTTGTAAAAACTTGTTTCACTGTCGGTGCAAGATTGCGTCACCACAGGCTGAACAATATTTTAGAAAATATTTTTACGGTTACTTTCTATTTTGATTTCATTTATCTTCTTAATAGTCAATTTATGTTAAAAATTACAACACTTATGCATGTATAAATTAATTATCTACCTCATTACTATTTTAGCAAGTCATAATATTGCACTGAAATACTAAAGTAATTTTATATGTTATTTTATGAACTATTTCGAAGAAAATATTTTCAAAGCCTATCCTTTAAACATGTAAATTTCTGTTCCCTTTATTGAAAGATGCATTGTTTTACACAGATAAAAAATGTTTTTTTTTTTTTTTTTTTTTTAATCGAAAATACATTAAGCATTATGAATGCATTTGAAAAATTCTGAGAACTTAATAAAATGTAGTAATGTAATTACATGAAGCTAGATTATTTAATATAAGCATCAATAAATGAAATTTAATTTCGAACTTTTGACGTATTTTGTTGCATGTTTAATTGCCAAAACTGTTATTTTTGACAAGAAATTTAAGGACATTGTATCAAAATATTAATTCAACTATGTCATGGAGTTAGAAGATTAAATTTATCAGATTATTCTTCTTCCGTAAAAAATTTAAAGATTATCAAAATCAGCGCAATAGTGAATAACAAAATAATATTTTCTAATAACTATGTGAATTTCGTTAGAATTTTTTTAATTTTCCTATTTTATGAAGTTTAAAATTAAAACTTTTATTTATATATACTTTAGTTATATTATTTATATGAGTACAAGTCTGTAAATTGGTTACAAAAGCCAATAAAAAAGGAAAACAAGATACATAGTGGAAACCATGTGTACTACTCTATATAATTGCCATTCATTTACATTGATACATTTGTCTCATCTCTTTATCAGTTTCCCGATACCTTTTGCATAGAAGTCGTTAAACGCTCTATCATTCATCTGTACACCTAACATTCAGCGTCTGCAGCAGTCGCAAAACGATTGCCGCCCAGACGCAATTTCAGCGCACCAAACATATGATAATCACTGGGAGTTAAGTCGGGCTGTACGGTGGGTGTGAAGAAGTTGCCACCGAAACTTTTCAAGAACATCCTCTAATATTTATCGAGCACAGTCGTCTTTTCCAAATGCAGCTGCTCACTTTGTACAGTTGTTGTCAAATAAATTCAAAATTAACATCTTAGAGTTGAATGGTGCTGCCGTCTATTGGCTTATATTATAACAATTCACTACTAATTTCCGACCTCTTATATCGGTTTGTAACCTATTTACTGACCCGTATTATGGATGCTTTTTCAAAATTATAATGTCGCACTGACATACTTAGCCCATTTATGCCTGAATTTTTGTTTTCTCAAATTAATTGGTAAAATCACTATAAAATGTTGTAAAATGAACTAGAAAAATACTTTAAAAAATACGCTAAAATATTTTTGGATTTATTTGATAAAATGTAAACGTACTAAATATGGGAATATCCATATGTGGAAAAATGCATAATTATATGTTTTGTCCAAATTTATATAAATTAAGCTTTTAAATTGTATATTATATACTATAATTAGTATTTTTATGAACTATTATAAATATTTATTTCTTTACAGAGACTAATAACATTATAAGTATTATCAATAATATATTTAGAATAATCGTGTTTGAAACTAAAAAACAATTTATTTAAAATCATCTTGAAAAGGAATTTACATAAATAACTGTACCCTAAATAGCTAATAGATATATGTACTAATTTGCGACAAGCACACTATATTTTGTACGTTACAAAAATGCATAAAAAATAGGCTTGAACATATAATTTCGCAATTTAAAAAAATACGTATTTCAAGAAAGTCTACAAGCTAAGATTATAATTTATTTATTTGGATGCTTTATACAAAAATACAAATAAACTTACTACAGAACCTTTCGAACCTCGTTATTCCGACACTCTAATGTGCGGAATAAAGTGTCGTCATAAGCGGAGTGTCGCGGTAACCGGAGTTGGAGAAAAATATGTTTATAAAAAACTGTATTTTTAATTAATTTACGACAATTTTAAATTCATAACAGTTCTTGCTGTTTTAGGCAATAACACATTATTATTAAACAAAATAAACACAAAAACAAAATTGAAAAGAATAAAAATCAGATTTATGATGACTGTTTTTTTTTATTGTTACATGAAATATTAATTAGTTAAGGTTTGCTTATCCCTAGATGTGCTTCCTACAATTATTTTTTGAATATTATGCAATGAATTGTAATCAATATTCGTCGTTTCAGAAGTGGATGTTAGATAATTTCTGATAGTTTCAATGCAATGCAATGCTCCTGTTTTAGTCGGATGACAAACGCCGTGTAGCCACAAGAAAGCGCCGCCTGGCCAGAACAAAAAACGGCGAGTAGACTGATATGTCTATCTGGATCTTCAGTGGGTCATTCATAGTGTGTGGTTTTATTTATTCGGATGCAGAATTGAAGTAAAATTTCTCATTCATCTCAATGGGTAATTTAGACACTTTTGTGAGAAGTTTGGCTAAGGCATTTCTTATCGCTTCATTGCCTTGCTTAATAAGATGGATAGTGAAAAATGGACAATTTTCCTAAACCGTCGGGATATCTGGATTTGAAAATTATTCAACGACGTAAAATCTGGAGTTTATTTACCTTAAAATCATATACAGAAAATCGGTATTTCGACAAACTGGCGTGATAAGTGGAGTGACGTGAAAACCGGGTGTCGGGAAAACGAGGTTCGACTGTATTTACATTTCGCTAACTTGAAAAAGGAAAAATCTATAATCACAGGTAAAAGATCTTCATTTAACCAAATAAATATCAATCTTATGCTCTTATCTCTCAGTAATAGATGAAGACATTAATAGACAATTATTTCATACAATTTTTATGTTGTAAAGTAGAAGAAAATTATAAAAATTTATTAAAATTCGAAACTTCCCAAAAATGGGACGCTAGGCATAAATGGGTTAAACAGGAGTTAATTTAGGGACAAGTTCGTTCCATCGGGGAAAAGTTTAGAAGGTATTTTATTCCTTATGGAAAAAAGTTCTTCATTTCCATTCCCTCTAATGAAAAAAAAAAAAATTTTTTATATAAAAACATTTAAAATGAAAAAGCAATCTGAAAGATGCAGTTGAAAAAAAAAATGACTGCTCAGAGAAAGATTGCGAAGTAATTACTTGAAACAAGACTTTTCTACATGTGTATTTATAGACTTAAATTAAATTTCGAAGTTTTTACTTCATTTTTTACGACGGATTTAATTTACCAGCTTTATTTTTTTACACGGTGTAAAGTCGGCGCCGCTCCTCTGACCATCCCACGTGGTGTATAACTTATTAAAAACAGCACTCCTTTTTTTAAATCAAAGATCATTGAGTTTATTTAAAACGAACATGAAGACACTACAAGACGACACAATGATGATGATTATTTACAATGAATGAATGGTTTCACAAGATGCACGACACTTTTATGTTTCACTTCACGAACTACACTTCACAATATTATTAACTTGTATTACAGACTACTCAATTTATAATCCTTTGGTGCTCCTAGCACCCGATATACTTCCGTTTTCACAAATCCAAAAAAACACGCCGGCCAGGCCAACATGCACGGCTCGGCTACCCCTCTCAAAAATCACTTTTCTCTCTGAAAAAAAAATATCCACCTCTCTCTCCGCGCGCGCCCGCATACCACGTGACGTATGCCGTTGGCGCCAAAAGAATCGAAAGAGAAATTAATCTAAACGGCTCCAGACATCACACCCCCCACCCAAGATTGAAAATGGGGGAGGGGGTCCCTCAATTTTCTATCTGAAATTTAGTCTGGAGACGTCCTTATACTCCATTTTTTTTAAAACAAATTACCCAAATAAAAATAAAAGTTAACAAATACATATAAAAAAAAAATACAAACTACATGTCTGAAGAATCTGGGCACTCTGCCTAAAACTCGTCTTACCTACTAATACAAAACAGAATTAATACTTAATAATAACAATAATAAATGCAATAACAAATAAAACATATAAAAGGAAACAAAAGTTGTAGTAACACACTAAATAAATTTTGAATCAAAACTTTAAAGTAAACAGTCACTTATCAACTAGTTCATGAAAGTTTTTCACAGTTTGTTTTCTTATTCAACAGTTTCAAGTCTAGATAGCGCGTCTGCATTTATCAACTTGGCACCTGGTCCATGCGAAATCACAATGTCATACTTTTGCAGTGCTAGTGCCCATCGTTGCAGTTTGGAAGATTGGGGTGCATTTTTGGTGATGAAAGTTAGTGGGTTGTGATCGCTGATAAGTTCCACAGGTGAACCAAAAATCCACGTTTCGAACTTCTTGAGACTCCAGATGACCGCATAGGCCTCCCTTTCGATAGTCGGCCAAGCCTGTTGAGTTTTGGTGAGCAATTGACTGGCATAGCTAACCGGGTACAGTACTCCGTCTTTTCGCTGCGATAAACACGCGCCGATGCCGATTGCAGATGCGTCGCACTCGATGACAAATGGTACTCCTATAACGGGAGTATGTAGACTAGGTGCTTCGATAAGAGCTCTTTTCAACTCATTAAATGCCCGATCATGGTCTTCTGACCAACACAACTGTTCTGGACTCTTCTTTTTCGTCAGTTCGGTTAGAGGATATGCTACTTCAGCATATTTAGGAATGTAATCTCTGTAATAATTACAGAGACCGAGAATACTTTTCAACTGTTTTTTCGTTTGAGGCACAGCTAGCATTCGAATAGCCTCCACTTTTTCCGGGGTCGGTCCGATGGCTGCCGGACCCGATGATATGTCCTAAGTACTTAATCTGCGGTTTTGCGAATTCACATTTCTTCAAGTTGACTGAAAATCTTAAGTCTGATAACTTAGAAAATATCTTTTCTAGATGCATCAGGTGTTCAGCAAATGTTTCAGAAAAGACGGCTATGTCGTCTATATATGCTCTGGCAAACTCCTTGTATTCGGACAGTGCTTTGTTCATTTCACGTTGAAAAGTCGCAGCTGCGTTTTTGAGCCCGAAGGCCATCACTTTAAAGCGATACTGAGCCCTGTGAGTTTTGAAACATGCCAGATTCTGGCTCTCTTCTTCTAGTGGTATGGCCCAATACCCTTTCAATAAGTCTATTGTAGTTATGACATTGGCCCTGCCAATACTGAACAATAGATCGGTGGCATTTTCCATTGGGAAATCATCAGTCACTGTAACTGCATTAAGCACTCGAAAATCTACGCATAGGCGCAAGGCCCCATCCTTCTTCATTACGCACACTACTGGGTGTGGCGCCTCTGCCTCACTTTCTTCAATCAGACCTAGTTCCAATAACTCCTCAATTTGTTTATCTACTTGAGGTTTCAAGGCCTCTGGGATTCTGTAAACATACGGCTTTTTCTTTTCTGCGTCACTTATTCTTATTTTATGCTCTCCTACCTTAGCTATTTGCACTTTTCTAGAAAATAGTCCTTTATATTTATACAATAAATCTAACATTTTTTCTTTCTCCACCTTTCCTAAATGACTTAAATCAACTTCTTCTATATTGAATAGGTCGGAGTTATCTTTCGTACTGGGGGTGGGATGGACCTCCCCTAATTCTTCCTCATTTTCGAAGATCACACCCACCGCCTGTACCCTAGGAGTAAATTTTCTGATCTTATTTACGTGGACATTCCTAACATTCCCGTTCATTAATTTCACTTTGTAAGAATCGGGGTTACATCGCGCCACTATTTCGGCTGGCCCTGTCCACCTCGCGTAAAGTTTGTTCGTGGAGTCCGGAATTAATAAATATACCTGGTCCCCCGGTCTAAATTCCTTATACATCGCTCTTCGATTAGCATACTTCGCATACGAGCTTTGCTTAACCTCCGACACTATTGCCGCTTGTTCCGCCGCCCTTTCTAAATTAATTTTTAACTCCTGGAGGTATTCGGTCGCGCTCTTTCCTAGATGTATAGGTAGTGGGATTTCGCCTGCCCATGTAGATTTTAATACCGCCAGTGGCCCTCTGGCCTCCCTTCCGTACATTAATTTGAATGGCGATACGCCCGTGGTGCTATTCGGAATTTCTCTATACGCAAATAATAGATAGGGAATGTGTTTATCCCAATTTTTAGGGTCACTACGAATTATATGATGTAACATACGTTTCAATACCTGATTGTATCGTTCAACAAGTCCCGAGCTCTGAGGGTGCCCCGGCGTAGCAAATCTAGGAGCCGCCCCCAGCCTAGCATGAAACTCTTGTATTAATCCTGATATAAAATTTCTACCCTGATCACTCGCTATTACGGGGGGTATTCCTGTCCGCATAAATATCTCTAACAATGCATCGCACGTAGCTTTAGCCGTAATTGTCCGTAACGGAACTGCCTCTGGCCATCGCGAATGTTGATCTACCAAAGTAAGTACGTATTGATGCCTGCGCACTGAAGGAGGTTCAATTTTTCCAATTATGTCAATATTTACAACGTCGAACGGAAGTTCCGGTCTCTCAATTGGGACAATGGGTATCTGATCGCTGACCCTCTCCCTGCTCCGTAGCTGGCAATCCTTACATGACGCACAATATTCTTCCACATCCCGCGACATACCTGGCCAAAAAAATGAATAACGAATTCTCTCTTTTGTTTTTTTCATGCTAAGATGATTAGCGAAAATTGATTCGTGCGCAATTTTTAAAATTTCCCCCCTCCTCACCTTTGGTACCACTAATTGCATAACTTGATTTCCCGAAACTCTTTCCCTATGATAAAGCAAATTGTCTACCATAACAAACCCATTTTTCCCTTTTTCTGCATCTTTGAATGCTCCCTGTAACGATTCGCAACTTTTCTGTTGCGCCCTGTAAATACTCGCATCTGATTGATGACCCACATTTAAATCTTCGCTATTATTTTTCTTTTCAATGCAGCTAATCATTAACTCTTTTTCTGCAGTTTCATTTTGACTTAATAAACATAAATTCTCATCATTGATACTTTGTTGCTCCATTTCACTACACCCTGCTTTTTCACATTTAATTTCTTCCCCCCTTTCTGACTGCAACTCCTCCGTAGACACACCATCTAATCTATTTTCTTCCCCTCCACTCTGAACTGATCGTAATAATTCATAAATCGTTGGCGTGATAATACATGACCCATATAATTTATCTGTTGCTGCGAACAAAACATCTACGCTGTTAACTACACTATTCGACTCTCCGGAATCTAAAGCTATAGGTAAAGTTATAAGGTCAGCGGTTATTTTTTCTCCAAAGGCAGATATCAACTGAATTTTTGAATTTTCATTATTTCTAAATGAATCCGGTATTTGATTTGAATTAACGACTGGAATTTCGGCCGCGTTATCGATCAATGTATTCACTTTCCGCCCGCCTAACAACACATCCTGATACTGCAAAGTTTGCGTATTTATTGCCTCATTCTCAGAACATAAAGCTGTCACTTTAGCAACTAATTTATCATCATGTTTATTTTTCTCAATACCCGATTCCTTTTTCGTTTGATTTCGAAAATTCCCCATTTTATTTTTATCTTTATTATTCGGGCAGAAACGTAAATGAGTTGTTTGTTTACATAGCCTACAAATGTCATTAGTTTTTCTTTCGCGAGAAAGAACATTATTTCTGATATGAGGTGGGAGATATTTCCCATGATTCACACTTCCGGTTTCATCATAGTTGCGAAAGGATTTTATCGGTCTATCATATAATTCCGAAAAAGTTCTACCTTTTGAAGTAAACCAATTATCGCATAATTCCGCGATTTGGCGCGGTTTTAACCAGTCATCCATTTGCTTTAATTTAACATAACTCCGCGTTTCTGAATCTAATGAACTCATTAATCTATCTGTAACAATTAATTCATTAAGCGTATCGAAATCATTTACTTTCCTAAGCTGACAATAAAAATCCCAATTCGCTCGGATTCTGCTCGCAAATTGTAAATGGTTTTCATTTTTCATTCTTTTTGCCGTAAGGAAATTTTCTAGACAAGCTTCTGGGGTAGGTTGAAATTCTTTTAAAATTAAAGCCTTAACCTTCGAATAACTCTTCATTTCATTTGAATTGACATAAACTAATAAATATGCGGCCCGTTCACCCACTAAATTTAGTAAAATTTCAACTTTTAACTCCTCCGAAACATTTTTCATTTCGAATGCCTTTTCGAGCGAACTAAAAAATAAATTTCACGCTTCCGGTTTAGTCGGGACTGGCATACTCAGGATTCTAACACTTTTAATTAAAGATTCTAAAGAATTAGTATGGGATTTTTGTCCATCCCCCCCCCCCCCGGATCCAAATTCTTATCATCTGTTATCTTCGCCATTTCTAATTGGGCTTTAATGACTTCTAATTTTGTTCGTTCTAATTCTAGTGCAGTGTTCTGTTCCGATTTGACATTTTCTTTTTCGATTTTGAGCAACTCGGCTTCACGTTTTTCTTTTTCTATCCTATCTGATACAGTGGTAATTAAAAATTCCTTTACAAATTCAGCATCCTTAGCAAGTTGGTCGCTTCCCTCAATGAGTGTTTTCAAATCTACAATTCTATGCTCTAATTCTACCTTTAATCCTAATTCAGTCGCGACGACAACTAAATCTTCTTTTTTCAGCCCTTTAATGCTAAACATTTTTATTTTTCAATTTCAACCACTTTTATAATAAACTCTACTTATAACCGATACTATCATATTAATTAAATAAATCAAGGAATAAATGTCATACTACAAAGAGCATCTTTCTTCTGACATGCTTAAATCAATCATAAAAATAAATCATATACTTTTCTCTTTATCTATTTAAAATATCTTCAAACACTATCTTCAATTAAAAATAAATAAATATGCAGCTTACTTTTAATAGGAGCTCTGGTTCTCGAAAGAGAGCGTGTAAAGTCGGCGCCGCTCCTCTGACCATCCCCGGTGGTGTATAACTTATTAAAAATAGCACTCCTTTTTTTAAATCAAAGATTATTGAGTTTATTTAAAACGAACATGAAGACACTACAAGACGACACAATGATGATGATTATTTACAATGAATGAATGGTTTCACAAGATGCACGACACTTTTATGTTTCACTTCACGAACTACACTTCACAATATTATTAACTTGTATTACAAACTACTCAATTTATAATCCTTTGGTGCTCCTAGCACCCGATATACTTCCGTTTTCACAAATCCAAAAAAAACACGCCGGCCAGGCCAACATGCACGGCTCGGCTACCCCTCTCAAAAATCACTTTTCTCTCTGAAAAAAAAATATCCACCTCTCTCTCCGCGCGCGCCCGCATACCACGTGACGTATGCCGTTGGCGCCAAAAGAATCGAAAGAGAAATTAATCTAAACGGCTCCAGACATCACACACGGAATTTAAGAATGCTGTTTTAAAAATGCTGTCGTGTATTTTAATTCAGATATTTAAATTTATTTTATCATTATTCTGTAAAATGATGAAAAAAGGTCAACACGTATGCAATATTACTGAACGTTGCAATAATTGAAAAAAAAATTAAATAAACATTTATGTTTCTAATTTGCGCATGGTCGAAATTACTCTTCGAATAAGTTTTTTTTTGTGTTTTTCATTATAGTTAAAAGCAGCAAATAAATAAATAAATAAATTGGTACTTACGTATTACCCGGGGCAGCACATAGATCGCCGAAAATGGTTGACAACAGGAAATTTGGTTTATTGTTGACAATAATATTCAGAACCATAATTTAACATTAATGAATACATAGTATTGTTAAAAACGGTAAATGATATGAAATAAATAAATAAATAATGTATAATAAATGTAATATATTAAATGAAATATAATAAATAAAAAACAAAATACTGTCTTCTTTAATAAATAAATAAACTATAAGGCATAAACTACATAGTCGTCAAAAAATAAAGATTGCTGTAATTAATATAATAGGTGCCATGCTTGGCGCAGGTGAATTTGACCTTCCCCGGATAATATGTAAGAACCAATAAATTGATAACAGGAAAAAAAAAGAAAAGAAGTTAACTGCAGTAAAATGAAATTTTTGAAACTTTTCTATCCTTTGATGTAATTTTACCTTTTATTAAATGAATTTTTGAAACTTTTCTATCCTTTGATGTAATTTTATCTTTTATTAAATGAATTTTTGAAACTTTTCTATCCTTTGATGAAATTTTATCTTTTATTAAATGAATTTTTGAAACTTTTCTATCTTTGGTGTAATTTTATCTTTTAGTGTACTCATATATTTAATATATACTGCATTATTTTAAAGTGTTCCAATAAAATGAACATATGATGCTGCGCATTAAGACGAACTATTTTAGCATTAGAAACTACAGTCGAAATCCACCCATTCATACAAAAACATATCAAATCTTATTCCTAATTGAAACAAGATTTTCATTCATACGTTTAACAATAATGAATATAATCTAAACATGTTCTCTAATGATTACTTTGCTTTCTATCAATTATAGGTGCAGATTTAAAAGATGTTTAACGAGCCAGTGGCTCCTAAACCCAAATAATCCCATGACCACATTGTGAAAGAAAAGCATGAAAGCAATAGCGTTTATATGGGGGGAAAATTCAAGAATTTAAAGTTAGAAATAATATACACATGTACAAAAGAAACATATAATACATTAAATGTGTACATTTCTTTAAATAATCACCCAATTCTTTTATTTTGGATAAAAATTACTTTTAATTTGCATGTAAATTAAGTGTAATATAAATCTTAAGCTATGAACAGTCAGATGATAAAGTTGGGCAAGATAGAGGTTTAAAAATATATGTATAAAAATAAGCTAAGCAATCATGGTAGTGGGGCATATTAGAAGAGCGATATTTCTTATTTTCATTTTGTCATACAAGAGTATATATATATATACAAATGTAGAATGTTTGTGATTATTTTGGACTATAAAAATCAAAATACAATTCAGACATTTGTTTTTCAAGAACGCACAAGAAAAATTATCTAAATAAAATCTTATCAGAGACTATTACAAGAGTGATTCTGTTCCGTATTTTCTGAAAATTTAAGGCATTCGGTTCCGAAAATTCGGACATAAAGAAATATCGCGGAAAAATATCGAGATATTCGACAAATGGTCGCCTAAAAAAACAATTTTGTCAATCATCATGGTTAATTGAAAATTGATAGCATCCTAAAAACTGATAAAAATGTTTAATTCAACTCGGAAATGGTTCCGAAAATGAGTGGCAGCCAAACAAACTTTGTTTTTATAAATGTTGTTTTAAATTTAGAAAATATATTGATGTCTGATGTTTCTAAATATAAAGAACGCTTTTCGAATACATGGTTCATTCGAAAGTGATTATGGTCATTCGCTGTTATCCTATATTTTTTGTTATTATTTCTTTTTTTGTTACGTTGTACTTCTTAATATCAAGTATAATTAATATGATAAAATAATTTTTGTTCTTAAAAAAAATCTCAAACTTCTGTGAAAAAAGATTTGTGTCACTATCAATAAGTTTCGAATGTTTAATTTAGACACCAAGTGACGTTAGTATCCCACTGTGTTTCACAAGAAACAAATTTCATTCATTTGTGCGTGTATTTTTTTTAAATATTATCTGTGTGTATACTCACATAGATGTTTCGGTTTACAAAGAATTGGGGTTCTTACGCCTCAGGGTGTACAGGGAATTTAACTGCCTTCAATTCCAGAATTGTATAAAGTACTGGTTGCCATGCTTAAACACATAATTTTTCTCATTAAACAAGGCAAATATTACTTTACAAAAATTATGGTATTCTTCGCTTAAGGCATACAAATTCTGAGAATAGATTACACGTATTTATAATTAAAAGGTGATGCACCAAATTTTACACAATACGATTTTTTCAAAAGGTTAATAACAGTGAAAATTCAACTTTTCAATTGTTCTTCATTAATATATATAATTTAACATAGATTTAAAAATCTGAAGAATAAAATTTTAGATTAATCATATATTCTCAAAATAGTGAAATATCAGAGAATTATAAATCTGCTAGGACGTTAATGCCTATTTCATCCGGAACCGAAAGAAGGAGGTTAATGCAAAGTCACCTATATCAAATTTCTATGGGCTCGAATTAGATTACCGATAATTTAATGTTCAAAGCATATATATTTTTTAATATAATGTCCATGTATAAATCTCCTGAGGTTATAAATTTTAATTTTGTCCGCTATTGATTTTATTACACTTAATGGCACAAGTTACGACAGGTTTTCGAAATCATTTTCTTTTTAACGTTCATTAACTCTACAATTTTTTTTATTTTTTATGTCCCATGAATCTAATTATATACATTGTTACCAATAGTAATTTGCGGTATATTGACTAGTTAATGATGAAGAGAGAGATAAAAAAAAATGCAAGTTAGTTTTTACTTTACGCCTTCTAAATTGACGAAAGAACTAATTATTTTTTTAATTACAAACAGACACCTTAATTTCATGTATTGGAACAGATAATTATTTTAATTATTAAAGCAAACATAATTCATACTGCTAAAATCAATTAAAAAATACACAAGCTTTTGAAAATGAATTTTTGGATTTAAATCATTGTAATAAATCTTAGATAAAAAGCATTATTAAAATATTTTTCGTTCTTTAATGAGGTAAACGCACCGGTAGTGGGCCACGTACCTGTAGTGGGACACTAATTTTCAAAGTTTAAAAACAAGCTCACAATCCATTTCAGAAAAACGACTAAAAGAAATCTGATTAGCTAAAGTCCTTAAATGTTAACTTTCCATAAACAGTTTGGAATAATTGTTATTTTCCTGTAGATATATTTGTTTATCTTCTAGAATGTCTTCAAGCACAGCTATTTTTACAAATTCTTAGTGATTTCATTAAGAGATAAGGTTTTGTTAAAAGCGTTGTTTCTTTAATATTATGTTTTATTTTGAATTAAACTTCCATTGATATACTCGATTACATTGTAAATAATTTGTTATATTAGCCGAAAACTTAAAAATAGAGTATTATATTGATTTTAAGAGGTGTCCCACTTCTGGATCACAGTTCCTTAAATTGTACTAGTAGTGAGCATGGGGGCCGACTACTGGAGCATATGCCCTAAACAAATTTATGCTTAATTTATTTTAATTAAGTATTTTTTGAAGTTCTAAGGCTTTAAATATAATTTATTTAGTTTTTTGTTCATCGGAACCAGTAGTGGACCAAGGGCCCACTATTGGTGCACAAGGGGTCCACTTCTGGAGCAGCGAGAGTGTAACTTCACTAAGCTATTAGACATACGATTGCTAAAAGAAATTGATATCTAAAACAATTCATACATCAAAGGTTCAATACTCAATACAAAGGCTCAAATTTTTGAGCCATATTTAAATAAGCATTGCGTAGAGAAAGCTGTTGCGTTATTCATGGATGGACACATTTCTCACTTATCTTTGAATCTAAGCACCTTCTGTTCAGCTCATGGGATTGAATGGTAGCTTTCCCCCAAATTCCTTATACCTAATGCAACCAATGGACGTTGATGTTTTCCATACTCTGAAGTGCTTGACGACAGGAAGTAGTGAACTTCAGAATAACCCATGAAGGCAAACAGATCCAAAAACATGACTTTCCATCGAACCTAAAATCTGCACTAGATCGTTTAACTCCTGCAACATTTGTGAATGAATTCAAAGCATGTAGACTAGTTCCATGGGATCCAAAGAAAGAAACTGTTGAATCCACACTAACATCAAAGAAATTGATAATATCACCAATAAAGGATATAGAAATGGTTTCTTTCTTGGAAGTTCTTGAAGATAAAATTGGAGAAGAAAAAGTAAAATCTTTCTTAGAAAATAAAGGGAAATGGAAAGGCCCTTTAGAGCAA
This sequence comes from Maratus speciosus, assembly GCA_963932465.1. Classification (NCBI taxonomy): domain Eukaryota; kingdom Metazoa; phylum Arthropoda; class Arachnida; order Araneae; family Salticidae; genus Maratus; species Maratus speciosus. The sequence goes on from OZ010799.1 coordinate 137,510,698, forward strand.
ACATATCTCAACTACTTATGATTGGTTACGAAGGAGACTTGAACATGGAACCAATTTCTTAGGCAATATATCCCAAAACAATTTGGGTATAAAACACTTGAATATATATTTTTACTAATATTTATTTATTTTTTACATTTTACTTGTTATAGGGTACACCAGTCATATCTGTCGAGGCGGCATACACTGAAGAGTCTATTGACACTGTTGATACTGAGATAGTCCAAGAGCTGTTAAACATTTTAGGGAAGGTATTTGAGGCACCCTGAAAATTTGTGCAACACTTCTTTTGTAATGCCTGAATACAAAATCGAATGTCTGGCTGAAGGATCGTGGCCCAAAACCTGTGTCAGACAAAAAATGACACTTGACACGTGTCTGGCACAGTTTTTGTGCCAACTAAAGTGTCTGTCATTTTCAAAATATTTTTTTCTAAACATAAATATTATTGTGCCTCAATCTCAGCGTGCCTCAAATACCTTTGTTGGGTAGTCAAAAAATGGCACTTGACACGTGTCTGGCACAGTTTTTGGGCCGACTAAAGTGTCTGTCATTTTCAAAATATTTTTTCTAAGTATAAATATTATTCTGTTTCAATCTCAGCGTGCCTCAAATACCTTTTTTGGGTAGTGTCAAAAAATGGCACTTGACACGTGTCTGGCACAGTTTTTCGGCCACGATCCTTCAGCCAGACATTCGATTTTGTATTCAGGCATTACAAAAGAAGTGTTGCACAAATTTTCAGGGTGCCTCAAATACCTACTCAAAAATGTTCAACAGCTCTCCTACTAAGACTATTGAGCAGGAGCAAAGTGCAATTATTGAAGATGTTGAGGTGGACCTTTACATTCAAGAAGGATCAACTGAGACTGGCAACTATTCAGTGCCTTCAAATGGTGGGCCATCTAAAAGTGTACCATCTCCTTTCAAAAGAGTTCTTTTTTGGCCATAAGGGAAAGGAGTAACACAAAGGAAAAGAGAAAAGAGAGAAACTTCTGCAGTAGTGACTCCTCCCCAAATGCTACAATATTATAAGAAAAGAGAAGGTCTTAAAAATTCTAAAGATGCAGAAAAAGAAAAAAGAAAAACCGAAAGCGAAAAAACAAAAAACAAAAACAAAAGACAGAGTAAAAAAAGCCGATGGGGAAAAAAAGGGAGAGTCAGGAAATTATCGCCCGAGTCTGATGCCTCTCTTTCTTTAGAAGATTCAATCTAAAGTACTCTTTCTAATAAATTGGCTGTAAACCCCATTCACATTTTGCATTTTTTTTCGTTTTTGGATAAATAATTTTGTTTTGTAGTCATTTCAGTTTTTAACCCTTAAATGCCTGGTGTTGCTTTTCGGCAAGATACCCAATTTAGGCTCTAAAATACTTTTAGAATAATATTGAAGCTATAATGCCTAATGTTGGCAATAAAATACATTCTGAAGATATTATTAAATCGATTTTCAACATGTAGATGGCAATACGTGTGCTATTTATGAATAAAGATAGATTTATTTTTTCAATTGTTGCTACTTGTTCTTTTTGTTTTGTTTGGAAGCTTGCCAAATACCCTATTTTGACCTGCAGTGAGCAAGTAAAATTTATTTCTTATTATAGTTCCTAAAATTCTTGTGTATTTAATATTATAAAATTTTATCAAGGGAAATTATTTTTTCAATTAAACACCAATATTGCCGATTAGTAACAAACTGTTTTTTAGCCGTAAACTATACTTAAAACAAAATATGATTTTTAAAAGTATTTTTCCCATGATTTATTTAAAAATTGAAAGCCGAAAAACATTATTACAATGATTTTTGAAAAATCAGGCATTTAAGGGTTAATTATCCTGTTTATTATTTTTGTCTTATTATTTATCACCTCTGCGAAATAACCAATAGGGTAGATTTTTTTTAAGTTACAAAATGTAACGGACTGTTATGCAGAGGGGAAAAAACTATGCATTTCGATAAAAAAAAAAAAAAAAAAAAAAAAAAAAAAGGTTGCTAAATTGTCTACTATTATTGTCGATAAAAACTGATCATTTTTTTTTTCTACCATTTGTATCTTTCTGGTACAAAACACAGAAAATGCATTTTTAATGACAGAAATCGCTAAAAAATCATTAAATTCATTGTGGCATAGTTCAGAAAGCTTTGATCACAGAATATGGGAATATTTACTGTTTAACAAGTGAAAGCATATAAGGTAAAGCGAGGAGAGCCCGCGCACATTTCAAAAGAATAATAATAAAAAATCTAAATATTAATATTTTGCTAAACTATGCATGAATAATTTTGACTTCATTTGTTTTTTATGCATTTCCATTGTTATTTTGTTGTTATACTGTAATTTAATAGAGCAGCAGTAACAAAACCAAGAAAACTATTTTGCGCTATCTCTCCTTACAGGGCAGGAGAGAATGCGCACATGGGTAGGAGAGATTGCGCACTTAAGTAGAAGATATTGTTATTAATAATAACTACAATTAAATTGTTAAGAATAATAATTACAGTTAATCGACATTGTTGAAAGGTTTTTGTCAGTAAATATTATTATATTAGGAGTGAATATTTCAACCGAATGTTTAAATAATAAATAAAAGAAAGAATTTTAACAACAGTTAAAAATTTTAATTTAAGAAGATTAAAATATCAGAAAAAGCGAGCCCTACTAAGATTACCAAATAACATTAATCTAGTTCATAACATGTTTAACTTGAAAATTACTTCATTTCCATATCCACAGTTTCATTGTATTTTGTTTGCTAAACGAAGTTGTCATCGTTCACAATCGATGCACTTATTGTGGTAAATCGTGCAACTTTCGTGTAATCACCTGCAACAAGCAATACATTGAATCCAGTCAGTTGTCGAAGTGGTGTCCTGGTACAGTTCCAGACTTTCAGTGCACACATTCTCACTGTCCTTCGGTTTTTCTCCCTTTAGTTTTTTTATCCCACTTTTTGTGGAAACACCTTATCTACAGCAGTTTTTTTTCTTTTTGTAGCGGCATCCTTCTTAAGTCTTTTTTCATGTATATTTTGTGGATCAGTAACGTTAGTTGAACTCCTTTTGATTTTGATGGCATGACACTACTTGGGATGGGTGAAAGCTTTTCCAAAACATTGTATTAGAAAATTTATTTTAGTAAACAAAATTAATTTATTAGCAAATTAATTGTCCATAAATTAAAAAAAATATATAATTATTTAATTAAATTATTAACAAATATATTATTAATTTAATAACAAAAATAATGACATAAAATTAATTTACTAACAACTGTATTATTAATTTGTTAATAAAATTTTTATCTGCAAAAGTATATTTTTGCAAATTAATTTGTTGCCAAATTTAGTTTTGATAATTATGTGTTTTTCTGAAATTATTTCAAAATTGATTCATTCCTACGTTTTACGCGTAATTTGCAATTCATACAAATTTATCAATAAGCTGTGTAATCTCTCCTAGCACTTAAACTTATGGGGAAATGCGCCATCAGCAGCAGATGCGTAAACCCTCCTATTTTGATGGGAGAGATTGCGCGGCCTTTTATTTAAATATGACCACTTCTAAAATGAATTGTTGGTGTTCTCATACTTAGTCCAGGTTAGTAGTTTATAAGAAATCGTTTAAGTTCAAAATATTTTGTATTACTGACGTTCTATAAAAATTCTAACGAACAGTTATGAAAATTCAAGTACTTTCTTTGGAAAAACAAAACAAAATAGCACTGCTTTATGCAAGACGCTTGGAACAATCAATATGCACATTCATGTAGACACTGCACTAATGCTGCTGTACAACTACCTGGAGTCGCTGCGCGCGCACTCTAGTCCTTCCCGTCGAATCTCTTTGTGCGCAATCTCTCCTACCGCGCGAACTCTCCTCGCTTTACTATAAGCAGATTTTTTAAATATTACTTATAGATTACAATAACTGTGCAAAAATTAAATTTCGTAACATTAAGAAAATGTAACTATTTTGATGGTAATGGATTTTCACATAATAAAAAACCTGTGAAATAGTTCAGCAATTAAAATTATACCTCTAAAACTTGCTTCTTGAGAATTAGCTATTTTTAAACGATAAGAAAGGGCACCCTGTATATAATCTAAAAAATTACTTTGCAGATTGTAGAACATCAGCTTATATGTAAAGTGAGATGAAATTAAAATTGATTTACAGAACTGAAGTTGAGGCCCCTGATCTGCAGATTTACTAGTGAGAATATTTTACGTAATCATCTAAGCTTCTATGTATGATTTCATTATTGCATATATTCAATTCTAGAACTGTAAAAAAGGTATAACCTCAGTATTTCCACACTAAAATTAAACCTGGAGCGGCCCAATTATGGGGGCCCCACTAATGGTGCATCAAAATTTACTAAGCCCACTACTGGAGCATAGAGGAAGGTAATTTTTTTAATTTTAAATTTTTTCCGAAGAATATATTTTGAAATTTTGAATGTTTGTTCCGATACATTAAGTTCAGGACTAGGTTAAAAAATATATATGTCTTTTAGAATTCATTAATACTTTAAGGGGGTCCAGGGCTCAAAATTCTATTTTTTTTTTATTTATAGATATTTTGTTATGAAATTTTTTTTCTGAAATATCTTTAGTATAATAAGAATATTTCATGTAAAAAAATTTGAAAAATTTTGATTATTTAAAAAAAAACTAAATTGCAAAATTTTAAACTTATTTAATTTTTGATATAACCCTGGAAGTCCTTACTCGATTTACAAAATTTTTACACTTTTGTGTACAGAAAATGTGTCAATTTAATTTGATTTCAGGACGTCTTAAAATACTGATTATGAATTTTATAAAAAAAATTAAGTAAAAAACTGAAGTTTTTTTATGAGTGAGTTTTGCATTAATTAGTATATTTTCACAATTATCACTTAAAATTAAAAATCCTAAAGACCATTTGTTCGAAATATAGCATAAAATCTCTGTTAAAAATTTCATACATGTATCTTGCAAGAAACTTTAGATATATTCTTTTAAAGTTGACAAATCATGAAAAAATTCATTCTGAGGTAAATGGAGCTAAAGTTCTTGTCAGCGGGCAGCTGATGCGTCGCTTCTCAAGGCAAAAGGTGTTATATCTCTGGATCTAATGAAGATAAAAGCATGCGGTTTGTGGTATTTAACGCTAAAAACTAAGTATACATTTTTAAGCCAATAATAAAAAAAAATATTTTTTTGAGAATGTTTAGCGACCCGGAACCCCTTAATAATAATTAGATAAATGTCCTTAAGTGGTCCACTACCGGTGCGTTTACCTTAAATGAAACTTTTCTAAAAAATGTATTCGTGCGATTTAAATGTAATTTCACAAATTTTTAGACGACATATATTTTCTAAATTTTAATCCCTCTGTAAATATGAAAATTCAACTGTTAAATGTACTCTACTTATCAGATATGATCGCTAAAACGAAAGCTTATTTACGATGGAAAGAAATGCATATTTAAAGTTAAAGAGTTAAGGTGTAATCTGAATTTTTCCAAAAATCTTTTTTTTTAAATATTCTGTGAAAATTTCAAGTTGATCCAATGGATAGTTTGAGAAATAATTTTAACATCTTTTTTCTGTGTACTCTTCTTAAAGGATGTCTCTTTTTTTCTTAGATCTCAAAATATTTCTAAAATCTATCCTTAAGAGTCATTCCATATAAGAATCACCCAGAATCGGGGGTCTGTGATTAAAAGGTAAACCGATTCATGTGATTTTTTTTCCCAGAGAGATTACCATTAGAAATAAATAAATCCAGAATATTAATGCCGTGGGACCATTGCTTTTCATTTGCTGGGGGGGTCAAAGGTCAGAGCGCCTCTTGAAAAATTGAATTGTTATGTTTTGCATAGTACTTCTCATAATATGCATTGAAGTTACCCCATAAAACAAATTGCATGGTTGCATTACGTAAGGTTGGCCCTTTGCTATTCAAGAGTAAAAAATATGGGATGCTGTAATGTTGTGAGCTAGGAGGCTTCAAAAATTGAATTGTTTTCGAAATTTCACTATAGTTTTGACACATGTAGCTCTTTGCATCGAAATCATCCCATCATTTTTAACTGCTGAATGCTTCCCTATGATGAAATGAAACACAGAAATGTAGGCCCCACCATGGGCAGACTTTAATGCATTCCACGCCAAATTTCCAAAAAAGCATATTTTTGCCTATTTTAAGTGAGGCATATTAGACATGCATTAAAGTCAGAAGCTTCTACAATAATAATAGAAATGTAGAATAACTATTCACCTTCAAAATCACCAAACAGAATCATGGGCACTAAAGCAGTTTTCATTGGGTAATGGAATTTGCATTGTAATATAATTAGGAAATACACTACCACGACCATAGCCTTCAATCATTGCCAAGAATAAAAACGCTTACAGTTATTTCTGAAATGCATATATTTTTCATTCTAACATGAATTTCCACATGTATAACAATAAATATTTTTTAATATGTTTTTGTTACAGGCAGTGAAGATGCTTTAATGAAGTGAAAAGAAGCATGTAAACTAGATGATGATATAAGCATAAATCAAACACTGTGCGAATTTTAATACAAAATTTAAAATCTTTAACAACGATTTAACGCACAAATACGTACAAACACGACACATAAAATCCCATACCATCGTTTCGAGGATTCCTGGATCCTCCGTATGGAGGGATCCTGCGCAGTGACTCCTTTTTTCAGTTAGTTCTGGTTCATTATGTCATTTCTTTAGGATATATAAACTCTTGTTTTCACCTTTTCAATCATTCCATAAGCCAATACTCGGGGCTGTAACCGAAAGGTCCTTCGAACTCATTTTAATTTTCGTTTTTTTCAACTCACTGGGAATTCCGGAATCCTCGAAACGAACGTATGGGATTTTTTGTGCCTTGTTTGCACGTATTTGTGCGCTGCTACAAGATCAAGTAGATTATTTTCAGTTTCTGAACTTATTAGGCCAAGCGCATTGGCATGGTACTGGAAAAAATAAAAACAAATGTACCTCCAGAAAATACTTCTGAAAAAGATCTCATAGAAAATCGAAGTGAACTACCCTAGAACTTGAGGATATGATTTGTGCAAACACAGATACGAATTTGGAACATTTTGGGCACCACCTCGCTATTGCCAACATCCTGCATAATACTCCTCCAATTGCGAACGAACGAAATTCTGAGCACAGTGCTTCATATTTCAAAAATGTATAGGGTCTTAAATCCATGCCCTTTCTTACCCTTGATTTTATGATTAGGATGTTCGCAATAGCGAGGTGGTGTCCAAAATGTTTCAAATTTGTATCTATGATTTGCACAAATCATATCCTCAAGCTTTAGGTTAGTTCTACTTCGATTTTCTGTGAGATCTTTTTCAGAAATATTTTCTGGAGGTACATTTTTTTTTTCATTACCATGTCAAATCGTTAAGCCTAGTAAGTTCAGAAACTGGAAATAATCTACTTGATTTTGTAACAGCATATGGCCCACAAGCACATTTGTTTGATAACTTGCATAAGGAATATTCATCCATGTTTAAAATAACTTTTAAAAACAGTCTTACTTTCAAACAGACAGTATGCAGCAAGACTGATGTAGTTTATAATCATCTGGTTTGCATACTTCTTTTCACTTCATTAAAACATCTTCACTGCCTGTAACAAAAACATATTAAAAATATTTATTGTTATACATGCGGAAATTCATGTTAAAATAAAAAAATATATGCATTTGAGAAATAATTGTAAGTATTTTTATTCTTGGAAATGATTGAAGGCTATGATCGTGGAAGCGTATTCCCCAATTATGTTACAATGCGGTTTCCATTACCCCATGAAAACTGCTTTAGTGCCCATGATTCTGTTTGGTGATTTTGAAAGGTGAATAGTTATTCTACATTTCTATTATTATTGTAGAGGCTTCTGACTTTAATGTATGTCTAGTATACCTCACTTAAAATAGGAAAAAATATGTTTTTTTGGAAATTTGGCATAAAATTTAGGAATGCATTAAAGTCTGCCCATGCTGGGGCCTACTTTTCTGTGTTTCATTTCACCATAGGGAAGCATACAGCAGTTAAAGATGATGGGATGATTTTAATGCAAAGAGCTATATGTGTCAAAAATATAGTGAAATTTCGGAAAAAAAATCAATTTTTGCAGCCTTCTAGCTCACTGCATTACACATATCCCATAATTTTTATTCTTGAATTGCAAATTACCAACTTTACATAATACAACCATGTAATGTGTTTTGTGGGATAACTTCAATGCATACTATGAAAAATACAATGCAAAACTTAAAATTTGAATTTTTCAAGCGGCGCTATGACCTTTGATCCCTCATCAAATGAAAACTATTGGTCCATTAATATTCTGAATTTATTTCTTTCTAATGGTCATCTCACTGAGAAAAAAAATTCACATGAATCTGTTTACCATTTCATCACAGCCTGGGTGATTCTTATATGGAATGATTCTTAATTTTATATGAAGTGTTAAAATTTTACTCCAAGTTTGTCCGCTTTTAACACATAAAATATTAAATCAAATTAGATTTTAGAAATATTTTGATAACTGAGGGAAAAAGAGACATCCTTTAAGAAAAGCCCACAGTAAACAGAAATAAAAAATATTAATATCCTGAGGAGATATTTTAAATGTAATAATGCATCAAACGCCCATAGACTTAACATTACAGAGAGGATATCGGAAACTAAGTGACGAGCAGACTTAAGGAGTTAGCCTTTTCAGGGGAAAAGTACTTGTATCCGTAAAATGTTGGAATAATTGAATGGTACCAGTATATACAAGAAAATTTATTTGTAAATAAGTAAAAAAATATTTTCACGTAGTGAAATTTCCATGCAAAAAATCGGGTGAAATGTGGAAATTGGGGATTTAAATTAGGTGATGCTATAGCGGCATCACCGCCCTTCAAGGGGTTAACCCTTTATAGGCAATGATAATATATTTACCACTTAATTTTTATTGAAAATTGGTCGATTCGCTCCGGAATTTTTATTACAATATTTTGTTCTTATAATGCACATGAAGAATTAAGCGCTTTCGATTTTCAAATAAATTTGTTTGCAGAATCTAGTTGAAGTGAATCTTATCAACATTTCAGCTACAGAACTCACTTGCCCGATAAAGGGTTAAGGTGCAATCAGAATATTTCTAAAAATCAATTTTTTAAAGTATAATATTTTGGAAATATTCTGTGAATTTTTCAAATTGATTCAATGTATAGTTGCAGAAATACTATAATTACTATAGGATACTCTTACAATTGATAATTGGTACCTCGCGCAGATGCCACTAACCGGTTTGTATCTGCATATTGAATACATCGAAATGTACTTGTATGTGTTGTACCAGAATCTGTTTTACGGTAACCAAGAACATAAAGTAGTAGGACACCAATCCTAATGGTATAATACATTAAATGCATTTTTCTCAAAACTGTATCCAAAGACGGTCACAACTGTATTTTAAAAATCATTCGATCTATTTAAATGACAATTATATAGCATATTCTAGGAATGAAAACCTAGCGCTTAATTCAATATTTTTTATATCAATTCTTTTTTAAAGATAATAAACAAGCGCCCCCCCCCCCCTTTAAAATTCAAAAGTAGTAATTTCAATTTCATTGCTGATAATACTTTTATAAAAGTGGCATAACTCTTTTAAATGAACTGCATTCAATATTTAAAAAAGAAATTTTAAAAGCACACAAGTACTAAAATTATACAGATCATTTTTGTCTTACAAAAATCCTTTCATTAATTGAAAATGCGCCGCATTTGTTTTATTTTTCTATTATATTGAATATCCCATTCTCACAAGAGGAGGTTCTGAGGTTGTGGAATATAATGCGGTGAAAATTTGTTTATCGATACAGTATAGTTAGTATATAAATATCAATACAAAAACACTTAACGGGTTAAACACTTAACAGCACTTATAGCTCTGAGAATTTAAAAAATAATGATATCAAACTTTGAGTGACACTATGTTATTAATTAAAATATATTTGAATTATTTATTTCACAAGTTTACTTTTGTTCTCTTTATAATCGCATGTGCAAAAGTTATGTTCAACATCAAAAGATGTACAAAAATTTATTCGCGGATGTTCTTTCATCCGCATCTCTCATAAATTCAAAGTATGAGTTTTAAAAGATATGGTATAAAATTTAACTGACGCCTTAATGTGGCTATAAAAGTTTTTTTTTTTTTTAATTCAATTTATATCATTTTTGGTTTGGTTAAAATTTATTTACACATCTAAACAATACTTTTAATTTTCCAACATGCTTTTAAATATATCACATTCACTGAACCTACATTCTAAATTGTGGGGAGTGAAAAGTTCACTCTTTGAAAGAGTGACAGGCATTTTCACTCTTTTTAGCGAGAATTTTATAAAAATACACCCCTTAAAGAGTGGAATTTTCCACTCCCTTGAAAGGAGTGAGATATTTCTCTCCATTGTTGAGAATGAAGTATGTCACTATGTTGTCGAGAATGAAATATCTCACTCCGCGGAAGAGTGAAAGCCTGGTATATTAAACTTTTTTTTGCCACTTTAAAAAATAATTTCCGCTCAACTTTGAACCAATATATAGAGAAAAATAATGAAAAAGTACCAAAATATGTCACTTCTTAATTTTCAAAAACTCCATTTTATACTGTAACCTTGGAAATTACGTACTAAAACGCACTCCTTTACAAGACTGAATAGTCACTCCTATAAAAGAATGACTATTCACTCTAAGCAAGAGTGAGTATTGTATGGGTATTAATAATCAGCCAATCAGAATAGTCCTGTCTAAGACGCTTTTCAAGATAAGAGAATGACGTCCGCCATTTTAGAATAAAAATATATGGATATTACTAAAGCTATTATTTAGGGAACTTTTTATCTTCATATAAAATTAAATGCAATCAATTCAAAAAGGATACAGAAAAACATTTTCAAAGAGCATTCGAAAGAGTTTTGCGGCTTCAAAGTTCATTACTGTTATCTGCTGAGCGCACGAAAATGGAACTTCAAAGTTGACTTATATATGCATTGCTTGGAATATTATTTTTACTCCCGTCTCCAGTCTGTGAAGTATGTACACAGAGAGTATTCACAGTTCTGCGCAGTGAAGTTCAATGTATTAAATAAAGGATGTCTCATTTGAGCCAATACAGCTCAAATCAAAGGGTGATATTGAAATTTTTTCAGCACAACTCTGATTTTAGGACGACAAGGAAACCGAATTTTCTGTCATCTCTAATTGTATGTATTCGTATTACTCATCAGCTAATGTGAAAAGCAAAAGTCTACGACGCTTTTTTTAAAGTAAGAGGAAGGCGGCCTTCATTAAATCTTTTAGGATTAAAGCATATGGATATTATTAAAGCGATTATTTACAGAACCTAAAGGTAAGCCTTATTTAATTTTAATCATTTATTCCTGGTAGAATTTGTATGTTAGGATTATGAGTTAAATAGTTATTCTACGCGTAATTACTGGCATCAAAAAATAAAACATGATATTTAAGCATTGCAATAAAGTGATTTTTACGCCTGATATGAAGCTTACATATAAAACTGCTTTAGTATATGTTTTTTAATGTTCGTAGTATCTCTTATATAATATAAGATTGAATATATTTTAAAGATATAAATAACTACTTTTTTACATTAAAAATGTTTTTCAAACAATAATAACACTACATGTGCAGTCATTTCTTTACTTTTTATATTTCTTTCTTCTTTCTATTTACGAGATGAACTTTTTCCTAAAATCTATTTAGCTCATATTCCGAAAATACAATATATACGGGAATATAAATTTGAAATTAAATATCGCTTATCATATAATTTTCATGATTAAGTTAAGGAATATGTTTAAAAGAAAAATATAAACATATTCCAAAGAACATAAAAATCTAGACTCCATGTTCATATTTAATAAAACAATGACAGATCACAACACATAAAAAGAAATCTTACACATTGTTAATATTTAGATCAAGCTTAGAACTTATTAAAAAAAGATGTGAGCATTGTGTTTTTAGTGGAAAATTTAAAAATATTTTAGAACAATAGGGTTCTGCAAAACAGCGCTAAAAATATAAGATTTTATATTTAAAGCAAAAATTTAAATGAAATCTCACGTTGTTAATCATATGACATCCACCTATTATACAGTTATTAATAAAACTTTAAAAGTAACTAAAATGAAGTAAAGAATAACTTTTGATTAGATTTAAATTCACTAGCAATGAATTCTGAGAACTAAATATTTCAAATTTGAGTTACAAATGAAAAAAAAAGAACATAATTAACGTACATCACGGGAATTATTATAATACTAAATTGGTATCTGAAAAGAAAAATTAATAACATTAACTGATTAAGATTTCGATTAATTACTTGCCCTTATGGGCATTTTAAAATTATCACATATTTATAGGGCATGCAATGAAAGCAAACACAAGGGATAAGATTGTTATAAAATATTTTACTTTTAGGGTTCCGTACTTAAAAAATAAAAACGGAACCATTATAAGATCACTACTGTGTCTGTCTGTCTGTCTGCCTGTCTATCTGTCACAGCCATTTTACTCGTAAACTATGAAACGTGGAAAGTTCAAATTCGGGGAAGTAATAAAGACCATTGACCCACATATTTTCAGATTAATAAACATTCATAAATATGCAGTACATATACATTCAACGTCTGAATTTAAAAACCATTAAAACACCAAATAAAATAAACTAAGACAGACTTGAGCACAGTTAAAAAATAAAATTTATAAAGAATATACTTAAAAACAATTAAAAATAGAATATGTAAACGTTTCGCCAAGCGACACGCAAGACATCATCAGTACAAAAAATATCCATTGCATTTCAAACGTCAGAACAAAGTAAAAACAGTTACAGTTAGTTTACATCATTTTTTATAATTCATAAATATGGTTAGTAAAAGAGTAGAGGGGTTAATTATGCTACTTGAAAAAAAAAATCTTTACTTTGCATATCATGTGGGGTATCCTGTGAAAGCTTTTGTAACGCTGAACTCAAAAATACATTCCTTTTAATTTTAGGTATTACATTTTCAAAGATATTGTTGAAAATGTAGCGCAAAAATATGTCCCCCCCCCCCATCTATTTCCGAATCTACTGAAACTAAAATTATGAAAAAATTAAAGGTAGTAGACGTTTATGTAAACCTTGCCGAAAAATTACAGCGATTAACCTAGGTCACATAGTTTTTGAGTAATTAGCATTTTTCTGTTATACACAAATTTCGATTTACGGTCATTCAGGAAAATTGTTGAGAATCGCTGAATATACATATCGTTGCAGAAGAACAAAAGCAGTGTTGATAATGATTTTAGAAAAAAAATCATCTGTAATTAGGCGAGATATTAAGCCTTAAAGGTACGGTCAGTTTGGACATACACAAGGACTGTGGCGGCGTACTCTATGCCTAGTTAACAACTTTTAATGATATATATGTGTAATGTAATGTCCAGTAACAGTATAAAAACAATAAATGTCAAATTGTTTAAAACATACTAATTTAAGGGGTCTCGGGACTCTAAAAAGTGGAAAAAATGAAAAAAAGACCATTTTCAACATTTAATGTCTTAAAATGTATATGATTTTAAAACACAATTTTAACTGGGATAAAAAATTACAAGATACAGAATTAGAATTTATAGGGGGCTCGAAACTGTTAGACATTTGTCGAACAAAAAATTGGCATAACAGTTTACGCGCAGGATTACAAAATAAATATTGCAACTAGAATGAAAATTTTGGTGCTTACTTATACTTCAGATTGTAATAATTTCCCTGAACTTAAATAAATTTGTATTTAATTTTTTTTATATATATTTTTAATGCAATGTTGCATCTAGCTAATACAAAATTTTGAAAATTTCAACAGTAAAATCACCTAAAAAATATTTTTTTGAACAATAAAAAGGAAATTTTAGGTTCAGTTTATACAGACTAACACGAAATATGCCCTTTGAAAATTTCATGAAAAAATATTCAGATGTTTTTGAGATATCCTGCGCGTTATGATCAAAAAACGTCAATAGGAAAATAATTACTTTAAAGTTTCGGAAACACCACTTCAGCTATTGACCAGGTATAATTCTAAAAGCTGAAGCTTCTGTTCTAATGGGGATTTCAAGGAAACAATTATATCAAAATATTAAAAAAAAATAGGAGTTTAACATCTAAAAAAATTAAAATTTCTTAAATATTTAAGCTTTAAGAGCCTTGGGAGCACTTAATCCTTTCCGACACGGAGTAATTCTATTTATAAACTTATGAAAGAATGAACTGACACCAGAATTTATAAATGAATTTATTAGAAAATGCGAATTTGTTTATTTTCACTTACATGATAAAAGGAAAATTTTAATTAAATATTTTTGGTGCTGATTGTCTCTTTTGGAATTAAAATTAGGTGTCCTTATTTTAAGGGCACCGCCCTCGAAAGGTTTAATTAGAATGAATCGCATAAATACTGTGAGATTCGCGATAGTTTGCATTGATTGTATCTCTCTATACGCCTCAAGTGACTTTAAAAGTTAATTAAACACCTATCTGGAAAAACACGGCAACGACCAAGGCGGCGTTGCATCTTTGAGACCTCAATTCGAAGCGCGCTTAGCACAATGCCAAATTTAAACTTTGAACAAATGTTTTGTTTTAGCTACACTGTAGAAATAAAGGTTATCACTACGCTGAATTTAGTTTCATGAAATGCCAAATGAAGTTTAACTATGCACTGCTTTTATTGTCAGTACCGAATTAAGTTCATCATAAACAGATTAGGACAATATTAAAAAAAGAGTTATACGAATAGCTATATTTGATATTATTTAGGTTCCATATCTCTTTGAACTTTCATGGTATACCCATTTACACTTTTTTAATACATACAGTTATACCCAACCCTATTTTATTTATTTTATTTTATTTTATTTTCTGTCAGTTATCTAATTTAATTCATATGTAACTTTAACGGAATTTTTCCTTAAAAGTTTAATTAGTGTTACAAAATATGAATTAAATAAATATTGCTAATTAAGTATTTTATTGCAATCTTTACTACATTTGTATCTATTTTCAATACATGCTGTAAAAGCTGTGATTCTTTTAAAATGACCACAAAAGCAAAATTAAAAAAAGAATTGACTCCATGAAAAATGAACATTCACTCCTATGAAAGAGTGACTACTTTTACTCCTACCAGGACTGAAAAAACGCACTCCTTTAGCAAGAGCAGATAGTCACTCCTCCGAAAGAGTGATTATCCACTCCTGTTTAGAGTGAATATTCAGTTCCCAGGAGTGACTATTCACTTTTACAGAGAGTAAAAAATTTCAGTTTAACTCTGAGTGAGTAGTCACTCTAAAGAGGTTGGGAATATTTGTCCCTGCGATAGGGAGTGAATAATCACAATTTTTTATTTAGAGTGTATATTATGCATTGAAACGTATTTATTTCAATAAATTGATTTATCTTTTGTGTCAAGCTATCCAAAATTGTTAGTAAAATTTATGTAACTGGGTCAATCCATTTCAAGTGGTCCAGAAAATCATCAATTCGTTGCTTGACCATTTTCTAAAAATCTGAAATTTTTTGTACAACAACCCTAACATGATGGAAGTTCAAAATGACTATTATTTTAATTTTATTAATTTTTGTTTGTGCACGGCGGCCATCTTTGTTTCCTCGTCTGCAGCAATTTTCTCACAAGAAGGGTTAACGGAATTGTAAATAATTCATCGTTTATTTATCCAATTCAATTGCGGATTAAAGCAATTTGTACAGAATATATTGGGCTAAAAATGTGGTAATGGAGTAGTTTCCGAAACTAACTGCTTATTGGTAAAATTTAAGCATAAAGTTTCAGTTTTTTTTCCAAAATTTGTCCGTTTACAAGAGCAAATTTTTCTAGCAAGGAATACTGTCAACATGACATAATTTTTTTTTACAAATAGGCCGAAAGTACTTGTACTCACATGCTGAGTTCCAGATGTGGGACTTGCTTTCTCTTCGCTAAAAAAAATCCCAGATTTTTCAAAAATGTCAAAAATCGCACTTTTTAAGCTTAGATATCTCTGGTGGGGCACGAGATAAAAATCTGAAGTTCTGGTTTCTGAGAGTATTGTATGGTAGTGCTATGCACAAGAAGTTTCAGGATGGAGATTTGTCTACAAGCTGAGATATGGCAAGGGCAACATGTCAAAACAATACTGCCAAACTATTGTTTTGTCGTAGTCACAGCTAAGTATTTGCCTCAGAGTGTTATTTAAATTTATGTTTTTGATTATCTTTAAAGAATAGTAACAGAAAATAAAGCCCTTTGCAAATCTTAGCAATTAATTTAAAAAATAATTATGGGTAAGGCCATACATTTTGTATGGTTTCAGTAATTTTTGTTGTAAGTAATTTTAGTAACTAAAAGAAACCTCAGCACTTTTACATAAAGAAAAAAAAAATTATACAAGACCTGAGACAAAAACAACACAGGGAAAAAGAAAAGCTGTTAATGTTGTCATACTTGTTGAGACAAGATCAAACGTGTCAAAACACATTCTTACTTGTTGGTTCAAAAACCACAGTTTTGATCTTTCTCAAAATTCTATTTGTAGGAACCAAGTCTTGTCATCTCATAATATCTTGATTGAAAATCTTGGCCCTGCTGATTCATAGAAATAAACTTTGAAATCACTATGTGCAAGTCTCAATTCATTAATAATTCCTAGCTTACTTCTTATGCAAAAATGTTATTTTTCTGCAGTATAAATTTTGAAAAGGCTTTGGGTATCTTTACTTTCTGAAAATTACTTGAGGCTGATGCATGGTAACATCGCATAATGTTTCATTTACAGGAACATACTTATGGTAGGAACAAGTTTCAGGGACTGGCAAGCAGCATTAAAATTGTGGTTTTTAAACCAACAATCAGGAATGTATTTTGACACGTTTGATCATGTCTCAACAAGTATGACAACCTTAACAGCTTTCTCTTTCCCTATTCTGTTTTTGTCTCAGGTCTTGTATAAAAATATTTTTTTTCCTTTATGTAAAAGTGCCGAGGTTTCTATTAGTTACTAAAATTACAACAAAAATTACTGAAACCATACAAAATGTAGGCCTTAGGTATAATTATTTTTTTAATTAATTGCAAAAGGCTTTATTTTCTGTTACTATTATTTAAAGATAATCTAAAAAATAAATTTAAATGATACTCTGAGATAAATACTTAGCCGTGACTAGAACAAAACAATAGTTTGGCAGTATTGTTTTGACATGTTGCCCTTGCCATATCTCAGCTTGTAGTTAAATCTCCATCCTGAAATTTCTTGTGCATAACACTACCATACAATACTCTTATGAAAAAAAATTTCAGATTTTTATCTCATGCCCCACCAGAGATATCAAAGCCTAAAAAGTGTGATTTTTGTCATTTTTAAAAAATTTGGAATTTTTTTTTAGCGAAGAGAAAGCAAGGCCCAGATCTGGAACTCAGCGTGTGAATACAAGTACTTTTGGGCCTATTTGTAAAAAAAATTACGTCATGTTGGCAGTTTTCCTTGCTAGAAAAATTTGCTCTTGTAAACGGGCAAATTTTGGAAAAAAACTGAAATTTTACGCTTAAATTTTACCAATAAGCAGTTAGTTTCGGAAACTACTCCATTACCAAATTTTTATCCCAATCTATTCTGTACAAATCGCTTTAATCCGCACTTGAATTGGACAAATAAACGATGAATTATTTACAATTCCGTAAACCTTTCTTGGAAGAAAATTGCATTAGACGATGAAACGAAGATGGCCGCCATGCACAAACAAAAATTAATAAAATTAAAATAATAGTCATTTTGAACTTCCATCATGTTAGGGTTGTTATACAAAAAATTTAAGATTTTTTAAAAATGGTCGAGCAACCAGTGCTGGACCACTTGAAATGGATTGACCGAACTGGTTTCTTTGCGTCATACTATCCACTTGCATACATTTCACTTAGTTTGATACAATGACGCAAAGAAAACATTTACATTTATTTACATGACCAAGGTCAATTCTCACCACTCTTCTCTTCTTGCTTTTTCGTTCAGAGCTATTCTCACGAATGGGCTAAACCAATTTCAGCAATTAGCCCGTTTTTAAAACCGAGCCCATGTTTGGACCATTTCCTTTAAGTAAATGATAATTTTCCGGAAAAAATAAAAACATATAATTTTTGGGTACAACACATTGCAATTTACTGGTAGTAACAGATAATACCCTCAATCTGTTGTCTCTGAACACTTTTTCATATTTTTTTTGTATAATAGTGCTAATTTTATATATGATTGCACTAGTGATATTTAGAAATTAGTAAATTCGAACTTTTGTCTTATTTTAACACAGCTTAAATACATAAAATTTTGAAATAACTCTAATATTGAAACCAGTTAGTTGATTTAAAACTATTTTTCTTAAATCGGTCAATTCGAACTAAAACTGAGAAAGTCTCAGACAAAATAAACTATGATATTTCAATAGCATTAGTAGTCACTTTTTCTAGAATTATTTGACAATTAACTCTATATAATAATATAGCCCTATAAATACTTGTTGAATTACCAAGAATAAATGTTAATGTAAAATTAGATTTTAAGCCACAAAATAATGCGAGGTTGCCAAGGGAGGCCAGGGTTACCAGTTTTGCCTCCATTTTTGTTTCGAAATTTCAAATTCATACTGAAAATTTTGAAAGAATAATCTTTAATTTATGGAAACAAAAAAATTCTGTCATTGATTAAAGCAATCAATACTGATTTTATGAATGAATTCGAAATTCCTGAATAAAAATGGAGGCCAAACTGGCAACTGTCAGGCAGGCCAGTTTTCGTCCGCATTTACCGATGCCCGTGTTAAAAGATGTAAATATATAAATAGTGTTAAATAAATTAAATTTAGTTTTCGTCAGATTTTAAATAGTTTACCAAGTTTTTACTAAAAGGAAAAAATATAACTTGGTAATTTTGGCAAAAAATTATTTTATGTGGAATATTTCGCAAACTTTTTCAGCTGGCCTCTCTCAGCCAGACTGAAATGGCGCCAATGATCACATGATCTGACTAGAGAATTGATATTAAAAACAGTTTTCTTGTTCTTTTAGTTTTATAGTAGTAATGTAAAATTTGAACGCAGTAATTAGACTGCATTTTTTTCCTTCGTCTTCTAAAACTGGAAAAAAAGTAAAATGTTCTTGATTTCATAAATTAATTATCTTGGATTACCAGTGCGGAATGTATATATATATATATATATATATATATATTTAAACAAGTGATTTTCAAGTATTAACCAAATTTTTCGCTGTAAATAATCTGTAAATATTTAAATGCGTAAAAACACAATTAGCAAAGTTTTTAATTATTGTGCTCATTTACATTGAACAACACCAGCGTAAAACTTTCAGTGATGATTTTAATATGATTTAAAACGAATCGTGAATTCTTCAAAATATGCTATCCCACTATTAGGTAGCTTTCTTTACAAAAAAGCTACCTATTGCAGCCGTTCGGAGGAAAGCGATTTCAAAAAATTTTGGTATATTTTCATCGATCATGACCCCCAGACCCCGAAACCACCCTCCGTTCAAAATTGATATATATATATATATATATATATATATATATATATATATATCTATATATATATATATATATATATATATCTGACCTATGTCACACTGTAACTCCCGTAATTATGAACCGATTTCGATGTAATTCGGTGTGTACATAGTACATAGCAATGTCTCGACCGAGTTCGTTGGCCAGCTTCATCCGCCGTTTTGTTTCAAAATGGCGGCCATTTAAAATTTTTCAAAAAATTTAAAACTTGAAATGTGGTACCAAAAAATTAAAAATGGAAAAATATTTTTTTCTTATGTATTTGACCTTTATACAAAGATTCCGGAGCAGTTTTTGTTTCGTCTATATCTTAAAAAATGGCTGAGTTATAGCATTTTGAATTTCTAGTGTGGCTGACATTTTGAAACGTCCTGAATTTTGTCACGCGATAAAAGGCGTATTTATGAACCGATTTGGATGTAATTCGGTGTGTACATAGTACATACCAATCTCTCGACCGAGTTCGTTGGCCAGCTTCATCCGCCATTTTGTTTCAAAATGGCGGCCATTTAAATTTTTTTTTAAATTTTAAAATTTGAAATGTGGTACCAAAAAATTGAAAATGGAAAAATATTTTTTTCTTATGTATTTGACCTTTATACAAAGATTTCGGAGCAGTTTTTGTTTCGTCTATATCTTAAAAATGGCTGAGTTATAGCATTTTGAATTTCTAGCGTGGCTGACATTTTGAAACGTCCTGAATTTTGTCACGCGATAAAAGGCGTATTTATGAACCGATTTGGATGTAACTTCGTTTATACATAGTACAGACCAATGTCTCGACCGGGTTCGTTGGCCAGCTTCACCCGCCATCTTGTTTAAAAATGACGGCCATTTAAATTTTTAAGAAAAATTTAAATTTGAAATGTGGTACCAAAAATTGAAAATTGAAAAAATATTTTGTTCTTATGTGTTTGACCTTGATAAAAAGATTCGGGAGCAGTTTTTGTTTCGTCTACATCTTAAAAATGGCTGAGTTATAGCATTTTGAATTTCTAGCGTGGCTGACATTTTGAAACGTCCTGATTTTTCTCACGTAATAACAGGCGTATTTATGAACCGACTTGGATGTACCTTGGTGTGTACATAGTACATACAAATAGCTCGACCGAGTTTTTTAAATAAGGATTATGAAAGCTACCTCTTCCTCCCGGCACTGGCCGGAAGGACTTTTTTTTATCAATTCTGATATAACGTGAAAATTCGTGGACTACCTGAATATCTGCTTTATTTTTTATGCCTGAAAAGCCCGGAAAAAAGGTAAGAAATACCTTTATTATTCTGCATGTCTGTTGATTTCTTGAAAATAAACATTTGTCATCATAATATTTTTTGAAAATTGAATTAAAATTTAAACATGGATAGACCAGAAAAGCTTAAAGGTAAAAGAACAGCTGTTTCGAAATTAATCACAAAATGTGATACATTATTATCAGTTGACATTGATAAGAACTGATTGCGATTTTTTAATGGAATCATTAGAGCTTATAAATGAAAAGGAAGCTCGCTACTCAAGGAATTAGATTCCGAAATAGATGAGCTAATTCAGGAAAAAACTGAATATAAAAAGAACTAAAATCGGTAGAAGAATATTCTGAAAAAATATCAAGTTTGAAATTTAAAATTAAGATGAGGCTTAAAAAATGTAAAATCGAAACTGAACAAAAAGTTTTACTAGAAACAAGTAACTGTTCAAAAATCGGTAGCAAATCAGTGTCGGCAGTGAAGCTGCCTAAACAAAACATAGAACAATTTTATGGCGATGCAAGCCAGTTCTTAGAATTTTTCAATTTATTTACAAGTGTAATAGATTCAAATGAATCGTTATCAAAAATTGAAAAATTCTAATATCTTAAATCTTTATTGTCTCGACCAGCATATGGTATTGTAGCTGGTTTTGAACTGACAGATCAAAATTATTCTATTGTTTTAATTGATGTTTAAAGTTTTTAGAAGAAAGGTATGGGAAGCGGGAAAATATAATAAACTGTTATATGAATAAAATTTTAAATCTTGAATCAGTAAAAATCTAGTAATAATGTCACTTCCCTCAGAAAGTTGTATGATAATGTTGAAACTTGTATTATAAATCCTGATGCGTTAGGAGTAACATCAGGCTCCTGCGGACATTTGTTACTACCCATATTATTAAGGTTATTACCAGAAAATTTGATACTAGATTTCCATCGAAAACGTGACCCCGATAAGGATTTTGAAGTAACTGACTTAATAACTTTATTAAAACGGAATTAAGATGCCGTGAAGCTACTAATTTAGTAAATAATTTCCAAAGCAAGGTTTATGAAAATTCTAAAACCAAACATGAAAATTCTTCAAGTAAATATCAAAATTTTTCTCAAAAGAAAAATATACCTTCAGCTGCTGTTGTAAATACATCTACAAAACAGTTTTGCATATTTTGCAAATCTTCTGATCATGTAGGATTAAATTGTTCGAAATTCACGGATGAACAAAAACAATATAAATTAATGAATGAAGGTCGCTGTTACAAATGCTTTTATAAGTCGCATTTATCAGTTAATTGTAGACCAAAAATTAACCCTTGTTCCAAATGTGGTAACAACACCCATAGTTATTTGTTTTGTTTTAAAGAAACAACAAAAGAAAATCCTGAAAAAGAAACGAAAGGTGCAATTTTATCTATGATGTCAGAAAAAAAATATAAACAAAATAAAGCTACATTATTGCAGACTTGTACAGTTTCTGTGTCTGCTGGCAAGCAATGCTTGTTGGCTCGCATTTTATGTGATAGTCGTTCTGAAAAATGTTTTGTGAAGAGATCTTTAGTACAAAAATTAAAACTGAAGCCACTGCGAAGAGAAAATTTATTAGTTGACCTTTTGGGCGGAGACGCCCTTGTGAATCATGTTACGAAGTTGTTGCTCTTGAATTATACAGTGTTGTGCAACCTATCAACTTGATAAAGATCGAAGCTCTTGTAGTTGATAATATAACTGGAGTTTCTGTAAAAACCCTAGAACGAGAACTTCTAGACATAATGAGAACAAGGGACTATAATCCTGCTGATACAGGTCTTGAACCGGAAATAAATATTTTTCATGGGTCTGAGATTTTGTGGAAAATATTAAACGGAATCGAGGGAAAATTGACAAAAGTTGCTTGTCACGTTGCAGAAGCTATTTTCGGTCATACGGTGCAAGGGCAGTTAGAGCCGAATAAAAAAGAAGTAGCTTGTTCGCGTGTTTCAGTTGAAAATATAAATACTCAGCTAAAAGCATTTTGGGATCTCGAAGCAATTGACATTGCTGAAACAATTAAAAGAACATTACCTATCTTGAGGTAATAAAAGAATTTAAAGAAAATTTAAAATTCGCAAATGGGCGTTATGAAACAAAATTATTGTGGAAAAATTCTCATGAATTGCATAGAAAAAAATCCTGAAGTAGCAAAGAAGCGGCTTTCCAGTTTAGAAAATAAATTCCTGAAAACTGATTTTTTACTTAAGGAATATAACTTCATTTTGCTAGTGCAGTTTAATGAGGGTGTAATAGAATTGTGCACCGAGAAACATTCCAATAATTCCTATTACATGCCACACAGACCTGTTATCCATGACAACAAAACTATAACAAAGATGCGCATAGTCTATGATGCTTCATCCAAATATGGTGATTCTCTATCAATAGACGAATGTTTAAATCATGGCCCTAACTTGAATCCTAATGTTTTAGATATAATTTTGAAATTCCGTTTACATAAAATTGCTTTTTCGGCTGATATTGAAAAAGCCTTTTTACAAGTATCTGTAGCCGAAGAAGATCGAAACTATCTTAGATTCTTATATTATGAAGATTTTGATAAGAATAAAAACGTAGTACCCTATAGAATTACCCTATAGAATTTTGGTGTCACCTGCAGTCCCTTTATCCTCGCTTGTACTATTAAGCACCATATTAATAAATATAAAATTTCTCATAACAAAACATTTGAAATCCTAAATTCGTCTCTTTATGTCGATGATTTGTTTTCAGGAGAAAATGATGTTCTAGAAGCTTTTAACTTATCTAAAGAAGCTGTTGATATTTTGAAAGAAGAGGGGGAAGAGGTTAAGAAATTTGAAAGTAATTCTGAGGAACTCGGGAAAAAATGGCTTGATGAAAACATACATATTTAGTGTTCCGACCCCCCAAATACTTCCCTAAAAGTTTTAGGACTTATCTGGAACAATACAGAAGATAATCTGGGACTAGAATTACCACCATCGTTTGCAAATTTAAGCGATGATTCTTGTACAAAACGGAACGTTTTGAAATTTGCAGCTATGTTGCTTCATCCAGCCGGATTTATTGCTCCTTTTATCATTCGTATCAAATGCCTTTTACAACAACTATGGTTAATGGACTATCATGGGATGAAAGTTTTTCGGATGAACTAGAAAATAATTGGCAAAAATGGCTTTCAGAAATCCCGGATCTCACACACTTGAAAATTCCCAGGCAGTACTTTAGCAACATGATCATCGAAAAGGAGCATCTTTAATTGCATATTTTTACGGATGTTAACCCTAATGTTTATGGTCCTGAATTTCTTTCCCTACCCGAAAATCAGTGGCCTAGGGTTAAAATTGATGCATCACGATTACCTGATGTTTCTGAAGAGAAGTCTCGAAAAGCAGCAACCATTTCTTGCGTTGTTCAAACTAAATAAAGCTGGTGAAATTGCCATTTTTAATCTTGAAATGTATAGCTCCCTAAAGAAATTGTATCGAGTAACTGCATGGGTATTTATATTTATTTCTAATATAAAATTAAAAGCAGAAAAAAGAGATTTTTCAGAATTATCAGCTGAGGAAATGTTACATGCTGAAAAATTTTGGTGAAAACTAGTGTAGGAAGAAAGTTTTTCTGGAGTTATAAAATGTTTGAAATATAAGAAGAATATCCCTAAAGAGTCGAATCTGCTTCAGTTAAATCCTATGAGGTCAGATGAAGGTTTGCTGTTGGTACGAGGACGTTTACAAAAGTCGGATTCCTCATTTCATGAAAAACATCCTGTTGTGATTCCTGGCTCTGTTCAACAAGTTATAGCACCTCTAAAACATATCTTGTATTTCCCAACTATAAAAGTGAACGATTTAATCTTACCAGCAACCAAAGAATCTCTAGTGAAACGCTTCCGTTTACGCGAGACTCTTCTAAATCATTTTTGGAAGCGCTTGAAAAATGAGCATCTTCTGAACTTACAATCTGCTCACTACACGGATCAGAATAAAACTTTTGACTTTAAAGTAGGTGATGTGGTTCTTACGCATAGGAACATATATCATGAACTTTGTAGAAGTTGGGTATTTGTGGGCAGAGATAAATAAAATAAGGTTTTGTGAACCGAAGACAAATAATTCCATCTTTAAAAGACCTATTAATTTTTTGCATAATTTAGAGCACAGAAACTGAAAAAAAACTGATTTTATTAATAGACTCAAATTTTTCATTTGACTTAAAAAAAATTTGAACTGTTTTAATAATTGACTCAAAGATTTTTTATTCTTTTGACTTTAAAAAATATAAATATATATTGCTTGTTAATATTTCTAATTTTTAGTTTAATTTTTGTGTTAAGTTATTTTACAATAACTATTGAATAAATTTAAATTGTTCTTTCTATTTTTAGTAGAAAAAACCTGTCAACATTTTTTTAAATTGTTTTAGTTTAGTTTTTATTGAGTCCAGTATGTAAGTATGTATTTTGATTTGTATTGTATTTATGTATTGTGTAATTCATGACCTTTTAGAATAACATTAATTTTTTTTAATTCCCATTTTGATGAAACTCTTTTTCATCGGGGGGGGGGGGGAGGACCCCTAGATCTGGCCTCTCTCAGCCAGACTGAAATGGCGCCAATGATCACATGATCTGACTAGAGAATTGATATTAAAAACAGTTTTCTTGTTCTTTTAGTTTTATAGTTGTAATGTAAAATTTGGACGCAGTAAGTAGACTGCATTTTTTTTCTCTTGGTTTTCTAAAACTAGAAGAAAATAAAATGTTCTGTATTTCATAAATTAATTATCTTGGATTCCCAGTGAGGAATATATATATATTTAAACAAGTGATTTTCAAGTATTAACCAAATGTTTCACTGTAAATAATCTGTAAATATTTAAATGCGTAAAAATACAATTAGCAAAGTTTTTAATTCTTGTGCTCATTCACATTGAACAACACCAGCGTAAAACTTTCAGTGATGACTTTAATATGATTTAAAACGAATCGTGAATTCTTCAAAATATGCTCTCTTACTATTTTTTATCAATTGTGATATAACGTGAAAATTCGTGGACTACCTGAATATCTTCATTATTTTAATTACAGTTTGTCAAAAGAAAAGAGGTTTATTTATAACAAATAAACAGTGGAAAGAAATTGTCCCACTATTTACATAATTTAATTCTAATTAAAGTAATACTATCTCACTTTTCTTTGGGACAAATGAAAAAAAAATGTTTTTATTATAACATAATTTTTTTAATTTTTGCTAACACACTCGAAAACTTCACCTGTTATATTACATTTAACAAAATGCCGATGGGCATTTTTTATCAAATCTGAATTTTAAAACAGTAGAAGCTCCTTGTTCTCAAACAAACCTGTTCTGAAAGTCTTTTGTAAATTGGTTTCTAGATAAGTTTACCAAGTTTATGCATCGGTAAATATCTTTCAATTTACGAATTTAATATAAAATGTCTTACAATCTAATAAAATATGAACACCATGATATAAATGGATTTTCTGTAAGGTAGAAGCAACGCCCTTAGTCAATGATGTTTTTTCAATGAAAACGAGAATTCTCGTTTCTCCTCGTGAAGGCGTTAATGGATAATATGGGCAAACAACCCTTATCAAGTTCACGTTCTTGATGGTGAAATGCTTCCTTTTTTTTCTCCGTTCTTACTGACGATTATTTGATCTCTCAATAGCCAATGTTCCATTAAATTTTCTATAATAAAAATAATGTAAAATTCTCCTGTGTTTTGGTGAAAAATGTGTCTTGATTATCCTATGAGCCGTACACTTTAAACAATTTCCTTAACCCTTTGCGGTCCAACGTCGAGTCTGATTCTACATCATCTTTCTTTGCAAAATTTGTTTTTGACACCAGTAATAGAGAAAAGTAATATTTGGCTTCTGTACTTAGAACATTTTCAAAATCACGTAACTGACGGTAATTTTTTTATTATTTTTTTAAGTGGCGCAGCCGAATAAAAATTGTGTAAGAGACGCCGGTCCCGATACGGTTAGCATTAATTTCAAAATGAAGATGATGGTGAAACTGAATTTGCCGTAATTAACCGGAGATACGTCTTAAGTAGATACGTATTAACGAGAGTCCATTGTATTACATATTAGGTTAGGATAATTTGTCGTGGTATGTTATACATTGGAAATAAAAAACAGCTCATTGAAAATTATGGAGAATATTTTGAAATAAGGAAAAAAAGAAATGCTTATTAATTATAATTATTTCAACTATTTTGAAATTTTGAAAAAAAGAATAATTTATAAATATTTAAGTATTTCATATAAAATTTATACTTGCGATACAAAGAAAAAATTAAAAATAATATATTTTTAATATAAATATAAAACATCTTTGAAAAATATATAAACGGTATTTGCAATAAATACATCAATTAAATAGGGAATTTAAAGCATTTAACAAATTAGATTTAAGATACAACAGACAGATAATAGAAAGTTCATTTGAAAATGTCGAAAAAAAAGTTAATAATCATCACCTGACCAATTATTTTTCCTTTTGCATTATTATGTTAACTTTGTTTTATATTTTACTATGTTATGGTTTGTTTAAGGTTTTATACTTCTGTTTAAGATAGTGATATTTTTGTATTGGATTTTTAATATTAGTATACATGTAATCATGTAACCATTTTAATTGTGAAATGGATTTCTTTTTATAATTTAATATTTAAAAAAATCGAATTATGATTTTTTTTCCAATGATTAATAAACATTTTTTTTTAGTGATTGTAAGAAGAATCGTTTTATTTTTCCAAATTTCATTGTTTGAACACCGGATAATTTTAAATATTTTCTACTTTTCTGGGAGTTCTAATTAACGAGCGTCGATTGTATATATTGTGAGAAAAAATTCAAAATTGAATCATTCTGTTTATTACGTATGAATTTTTTATGTTATAATATGAATACTGATCGATATTAATAATATTAGTTTAAAAGCCAAGTTAACTTTATTTTAAACTTTATAAACATTAATAATAAATAATACGTTGTCTCGTCAATTCCGCAAAATAATTTGCGGGGTTAAAAAATAAAGCTTAACCCATTTATGTTTAGCGTGTCATTTTTGGGACGCTTTGAATTTTTATATATTTGGATAACTTTCTTCTTCTTTATAACATGAAAATTATATGAAATAATTATATATAAATGATGTCTTTATCTATTACCGAAAGATGACAGCATAAGATGGATATCTATTTGCTTAAAATGGAGGCTTTTTTCGGAGTTTATAGATTTTTCCATTTTTAAGATGACGAAATGTAAAATTAAGTTTATTTGAGTTTTTTCTACCAAGCATCCAAATAAATAAGTCACAATCTTAGCTCGTAGACGGCTTAAAAATACGTTTTTTTTTTGTGAAATTATATGTTAAAGCATATATTTTATGCATTTTTGTGACGTATAGGGCGCTAGGCAGGAATGGATACATATTTTTATTAGCCATTTAGGGCACAGTTATTTATGTAAAGTACTTTTCAAGATGATTATAATAGAAATTGTTTTTAAGCCTCAAATAAGATTATTCTTAGTTCATT
Organism: Maratus speciosus; assembly: GCA_963932465.1. Lineage (NCBI taxonomy): Eukaryota > Metazoa > Arthropoda > Arachnida > Araneae > Salticidae > Maratus > Maratus speciosus. The sequence goes on from OZ010799.1 coordinate 137,539,267, forward strand.
ATTACTAATACTTACAATGTTATTAGTATTTAGTAAATCATAAAACTACTAATTACAGTGTAAAGTATACTATTTAAAAGTTTATTTTATGGGGTCTTGTACCTTTTAAACGCGTCGAAAATTCACGAAAAACTTCAAAGTTTGAATTAGTCTATATTCAAAACCTTTTTATGTATAAACATGAAACTTTGGAAATTGATTAAATAGATTATGCTTTGTAATATACTACCAACAGAAATTTATTAACCCTTTACAGAATTTGTGTATTGTTGAAATCAAAATAGCTCTTTTTTTTACCCCATAAGTCATTCGCGCATGATATCTTGAGAAAGTATGTATGGATTGCCATAAAATTTGGTAAATATACTAAACAAATATGTGTGTTTAAAATGATCTACTTTTAAGTATTTATAATGGTGATATTTTTAGTTAGGACTATTTTAATTCATTAAAAATACAAATTTTTTATTTTTTTTACGAAAATATTTTTTTTATATAGTTAATGAAATAATTTTAGCCTAAGAGTAGATCATTTTAAACACACATATATGTTTAGTATATTTACCAAATTTCCTGCCAATTCATACATACTTTCTCAAGATATCATGCGCGCAATGACTTATGGGGTAAAACAAAAGAGCTATTTTGATTTCAACAATACACAAATTCTGTAAAGTGTTAATAAATTTCTAATGGTAGCATATTACAAAGCACAATCTGTTTAATCAATAACCAAAATTTCATGTTTATACATAAGAAGGCTTTGAAGATAGACTAATTCAAACTTTGAAGTTTTTCGTTAATTTTCGATGTGCTTGAAAGGTACAAGACCCCTTAAGTAAATTTAGTCAAAATATATAATTATGCATATTATAATATTAAAAATATTATGCATATTCCCGTATTTAGTACGCTTTCATTTTATCAAACAAATAAAAAAAAATGTTTTAGCTTTTTTCCAGTTCATTTTGCCATATTTTAACCCCTTCGAGACGGGTGCCTTTTACGAAATGTTTATTACTTTGCTACCAGTCGGGAATCTGCTATAATGCTATCAAATCGGGAAAATGCTCGGATTAAATAAGGCAAATTTTAAAGTAAAATTTTAATGGTGAGGATAAACGAGGATCCTTAGGCCTATTTCCGGCACGTATACGTGTCGCTCGTCCCCAAGTGGTTAAATTGATTTTTCCAACAAATTTGAGAAAACAAAAATTCAGGCCCAAATGGGTTTAAAAAGTAAAAAGAAGCCCAAAAAATTATCACCGTAGGTTAATACGCATCTAATTTGAAAAACATATAAGGTATTCTTAAAATAATTTTACGCAAAAACACAAATAATGTCAAAGGTAAATAACTTTATAATTGAAACTTCACAGAATGAATTTAGTCCTAATAAAAGTGCATAATGATTCCGGGAAGTAAATTTTAATAATAGATGTTTTCTGTAAAAATATTCAGGCATGTAAATCATTTACAAAATGCAGTCGCGAGATACAATTTCATTTTCGCATTGCTGCTGCTAAGATAAAAATAAGCCACAAAAGGTTGTTGTTTTTCTGATCTTTGAAAGAATGAAATTGTTGAGTAAAAAAAGATTACAGAAAGGAATTTAATTGAAATGTTTTTTTTTTTTTTTTATATTTACGCCAGAGTTAATTTATCTTTAATGTCGACAGGAATAATTTAAGGAAAACTGTGAACTTATTGCGTAAAACTTTAATTTTCTAAAGAAATAAATTTTTCGTAAATAATAATTGTGAAGGCAAGAGTCTAGACAGTTTCATAATTTACTATTAATAGAATAAGAATAAAAATTCAGTTGCAAAAATACATTTTATACTTAATACTTAAATTTGAATAAAATTTTGATATAAAAAGCTCATTTTCTTATTTCTTTTGACATTTGCTTATTCTAAGAAAACATTAACACATTGTCATCAATTTTCGTTAAGCGTTACATTTTAAAGGTTAATTTAAATAAAAATTGCATTATTTTCTGGTAGAAATTACTTTAAAAGTTTATCAGCTTTATTTTCTTTAAAACCTATGTAGTTTTTGTTTTCTAAAAAGCATTATAACAGACTATTAACTATACCTATGATGACATGACTATTTTTAAATTATATAAATGATTACCGTAAATAATTTTTTCTATATGTTCTATATTTATTAAATGTATTAATTTCTTTGTGATAATTAAATAAATATAGAAAAACTATATTTTCAAAGAACGACCGATTCACCTTAATAATTTAAATGAAAAATATGAATATCAAATTTACAATATATCTTTACTTAATAGGTGCTAAAAATACAAATGTTAAAAACATTTTTAAAAACAATGCAGATGTTGAAAACATTGAGTCACATGATGTTTAAAATCCTTATTTAAAATAAATATAGAAAAACTATATTTTCAAAGAACGACAGATTCACCTTAATAATATAAATGAAAAATATGAATATCAAATTCACGATATATCTTTACTTAATAGGTGCTAAAAATACAAATGTTAAAAACATTTTAAAAAACAATGCAGATGTTGAAAACATTGAGTCACATGATGTTTAAAATCCAAAAACATCATGTGACTCAATGTTTTCAACATCTGCATTGTTTTTTAAAATATTTTTAACATTTGTATTTTTAGCACCTATTAAGTAAAGATATATTGTGAATTTGATATTCATATTTTTCATTCTTTGTAGTATTTCAATACATAGAATTTCCACACCTCTTGTTTATAAATTTAAATACCTGGGGAAAAAGAGAAAAATAGAGCGAAAAACAAAACTGTTTTGACAGATATAATGTCTTGTAGAATATTTTTTGTTCTGAAATAAAATATTTCGATATTGCTTTTGATTTCACAACCAATTTAACTAGCTTTTTTACATGGTTTATTTAAAAAAATGTTCACTCATAATTTTTTTTTGTTGATAAATAAGACTATTCAATAAAAAATATAGTCTAGGGAAAATCTGTTTTTTTTTTCTTTTTTTTTACGCAAATTTGATTCGTAAGTGAAATAAGTTACTTCACAGAATAAAAATACCTACCAGTAGTTACCAAAATACTTCTTTGTTATAACATTAAACTTACAAGGGGGCCACCAAACATGATGCACACGGTTTTTGATGATTTTAAAGTGTGTTGCAGGGAACACACCCCTAATTACTCCCGTGAAAGGTTTCCTTAAAATGCGCCTTAGTTTTTGAGAAATTGGGGCGCTCAAAGTTCATCATATTTTTCAAATACCTTTTAACTTGACGTTGTTAAGAAATACTTGGTGGCGTAGAGCTAACGTGCAAGTACGTTATACCGCAGATGACGAGTTTTAGCCAAGCTTGTACCCCTTTTTACCCGATTGCCAAGAGGAGTTATGTGTTTCACGCGTATCTGGGGATGTGGATTTCTTTATACCCTCGAAATATCAGAACGGCTGGATGGATATTAAGGAATGGTGTCTCTATCGATTTGTCTTAACCGTCCGATGGTTATAGGCAAGGATTTGTTTTTAAATTCAAAATGGCAGCCGTAAAATACAAAATGGCGATAAAGACGAAAAGAAAAATTTTACGCACCCTATTGAGTGGCATATCATTGGATAGGTCTTTCAAAATGAAGACGATGTTTCTTTGACTATTTTACAGACAGAAGCACCGTTTAAATATTACACAACTTGAAAGTTGTGTAGGAAGGATCTCTAGCTTTACTTTAACTCTAACTTTCATAGACATCTGTAGCCCTCATCAAAACCGTGTTTATAGATAGAAACTAACAATTAAACAAAACTTAAAAGTCATCAATACAAGTAAATAAAAAAAATAGGTAAGTAATATAAAAAATAGTTTCACATTGATAAGAAATAATTAATTAGTTCACATTTTACGCAGTTGGGTTTTTGATTTTTTAAATTTAATATTTATTATCTTTTAAAATTAATATTATATTTTTGACAAGTTACAAGTTTTACACTGAATTAAAAGTTGTGCAGCTTTGATCTTTTTGATATTTTCCCAATAAATTATGCACCTCCAGTAACCGAGAGGTTCTGCTCTCAGAAGCTGGTAGACGGGGGTGATGTTTTCAAACCCAATCGCTCCCTTCGACCTAATATTTCAGAGTTTTCGGTGGCTTTCTTCGAACCTTGGATTTCCTTGGGTAAATACGGGTTAGGTTCTCTTAGAAAAACCCCCATGGAGAACATCCCCCATTCGGACCCATATCTCACGTGTAGATAATTGTCCGTCTTAAATAACATCATAACACACCATATAAATTACATTTTCGAAATTTTCTTGAACTTTATATTTTTTTCTGAAACTTTGCTAACATTTCTATTGACGAAAATTAAACTAATTTATGTCTAGGATTTTTTTTTGTTGTTAAATTGTTTTTATTAAATTTATATTTATTTACAATTTTTATGTTTTAAGCGCAGATCTATAAAAATAATATATGTATATATTTTTTTACATTATGAAATTTTAAATAGAAATTTATGTATTTTTCATAATTTATACAAAATATTATTGATGTCAAATCTCTCAAACGTACAGCGATTAGATAATTTCAATACCATATTTACAAAAGAGTGATAAAATGTTAATATAGTTTTTACCAGTTGCATAAATTTTTAATGTCCTATAAATACATGTATCTGTAAAGTTCGAACTAAACTTAATTTTTTATTTGCAAAGATAAAAAATGACAGATAAAATTTAAAATATTTTTTTTTTCATTCTAACAATTATAAACATTGTTGACGTCATTTTTTAAAAATAAACTGAAAATGAGAGATATAATTTGTCATATATATATATAATATATATATATATATATATATATATATATATATATATATATATATATATATATATATATATATATATATATATATATATAATATATATATATATTATATATATATATATATAGTGGATAAAGTAGTAGTTCAGAAAAAAATATAAAGTTCAAGAAAATTTCGAAAATGTAATTTATATGGTGTGTTATGATGTTATTTAAGACGGACAATTATCTACACGTGAGATATGGGTCCGAATGGGGGATGTTCTCCATGGGGGTTTTTCTAAGAGAACCTAACCCGTATTTACCCAAGGAAATCCAAGGTTCGAAGAAAGCCACCGAAAATAGTGTTTGCTATTGTCACGAAGTGAAATTCAACGAATATATAAATCCAACATACGGACACGTATTAACGGGTAGTTTGGATATTGTACATAATAAGAATTTGAATGAAATCATGAAATACGGAACGAGTTACAGGATTAAGAGAGTATTAACAAGAAATATGGCAAAAAAACGCTTGAATATGAACTTAGATATTTTTATTCAAAAATTAGTTTATAAATACAATTTGCCAGCTGGCGTTTTCGAGGAATGGAAGTATCATATTTTAAAAGATATCAGTAGAAATTTTGAGAGTAACTCTGAGGGGGTTTCGGTAAAGTATTATAAGGATTTGAAAGAATCTATAACAGAATTGCAGAATAAATTTATAATTACGTATATAGATAAAGCTAACAAAAATTACGCAATTATTTGTAAAACATTATATGGTAAATTACTCAGGGAGGCTTATGGTAATGAAATAAACTATGAAATTGTCAAATCAAATAAACAAGTTATTAGTAATAGAGTTAAAGCATATTATAAAAAAATTAAAATAAAGCAAAATAGTACTAGCTTTCCATATTTGGTAATGGTTCCAAAGTTTCATAAAGATCCGGTTGCTTTTAGAGCTATTACATGTGGTTTCGGTTCATATTTGGAAAATTGTAATAAAAAATTGTTGAATTTATTAAAAGAGATTTTTGATGAAGTATTGAAAGATAAACCGGCTTGTATAATAAAAAACAGCTTTGAGTTAATTAAACATTTAAATCTAATGAAAAACATTTCAAGTTTAACAGCGTATGATTTTGAAGATCTGTATAATAGTATAGATTTGGACAATCTTAAAATAAAAATTATGGAGTTTTTTAGTAAATATAATTCCTCAAATATCGGACAGGAATGGTTTACTAATTTGTTTAACTTTGTAGTGAGTGAGAACTACTTATATGACGGGAAAATTGTTTACAAACAAGTTAGAGGTATTCCAATGGGGGGAAGTTGTAGTTCGATTTTAGCCGATATCTACTTATATATGTATGAGGAACAAATTGATATAAATGAGGATATGAAGTGCTTTCGTTACATTGATGACGTTTTAATAGTCAGATGCAATGATGTGAAAAAAGAAAAATTTGATTGCTATCCTAGAGGTTTAAATTTGAAATTGGAGTCAAAAAGTAAAAATATGGTCAACTATTTAGACATTAATATCGAGATAAAAAATGGTGAGATAAAAACAGATATATATGATAAACGAAAAGGCTTTAATTTTGAAACTATGAAAATCTTAAATTTTGGATCAAATGTGCATATCTCAATATATAGAAATATTTTTATTAACGGGTTAAACCGTATAGATAGATTGACATCAAATACTGGGGAAAAAATTGAAGAACTTTACAATTGGTATATTCTGGCATTGCACCATGGCTATCCTGAGAGATTTTTGAAGAGTCTGCTACGAAATTTCGTAAAGTGTAAGACTTATCGCAGAGATTTAGAGGTAATGTGGATGCGAAGAGAGGAGTAACCGTGGTTTTGACTGTTCAGGGTTTGCGTGCACGATTGTTTGGTGTTTCATGTTCAGTTGTTTGTTTTCGATGGGTCTAGGCAGCTCATTCGATTTGTTAGTTTTTTTTTTTTTTTTTTTTTTTTTTTTTGGTCTTGACAGGTTGTTTGGGGAGCGTTGTGCACATAAAAACTGGTTTTAACCCCGCAGTTGCATGTCGCAAGTGCATGCCGGCCTGTCTCCATGGTTTCAATTTCTTCTGGTTTTAGTTTGAATGTTTTTAAAGTTTGCTGTTTTTAAAGTATGTTGTTTTTAAAGTATGTTGTTTTTAAAGTTAGTTGTTTTTAGTTATTTTGTAGTTGTCATTTGGTTTAGTTTATTTATTGTTGGTTCAGTTCCGTGGTTTCGAATTTTTGGTTTGGTTTTGGATATATATATATATATATATATATATATTAATCGTCTTTTTCTTTCGCGGTAATATCAGAATAAGTAAATTTTTCCTTTTAGCGATCTCGTTCAACCATTTAATAGCATTAAAAAAAATGTATTTAAAGAAAATATATTATATTAGGTTATACGCTCGTCTAATATTAAAAAGCAAGCAGTATGAAAATTTATTTTAATTATCAACAGTTATTAACATTTCGTGAAATTTAGATCATAATTTTATTAGTATATTTTATCATGGATGTAATTTTGGAATTTCCTTTCATATGTAATTTTACGGTTTATAATTGCTATGCGATTAAAATTGACAATTTTTGTTATAGGTTTAAGATTTAACTTTGTAGAAAAGATTTTTTTTCCCAGAACTTTCTATTATTTTTATTTATTATTAATATTTTCTATTAAATTTCTTGAAAGGATTCTCAAATTCCGTTCTCAACAATGTGAAATTTTCTGAAACAGTTATCGATTCAATTTTAAACGTAAATGTAGAAAAAGGGAAGTTAAACGATTTGAAATTGAATAGCGTTTGCCTTTTTAACCGGCTGCCAAGAACGGTTATGTGTTTCACGCGTATCTGGGTATGTGGATTTTTTTATACCCTCGAAACATCCCAACGGCAGGATGGATTTTAATGAATGATCGATTTATCAATTCGTCTTAACCTTCCGATGGTAATAGTTTAGGTTTTGTTTTTATAAATTAAAAATGGCGGCCGTAAAATACAAAATGGCGGTAGAGACTAAAAATAAAATAAAATACACACCCTATTAAGTGACATATCATTGAATTGGTCTTTCAAAATGAAGACGATGTTTTATTGACAATTTTACTGCGAGAAGCTCCATTTAAATATTACACAACCTGGAAGTTGTGTAGGTAGGATCTCTACCTTTACTGCAACTCTAACCTTCATAGACATCTATAGGCCCCATCAAAACCGTGTTTATAGATAGGAACTAACAATTAAAGTCAACTTAAATCATCATAGTCATGAATACAAGTAAACAAAAAAAAAGGTAAGTAATATAAAAAATAGTTCCACATTGATAAGAAATAATTAATGAGTTCGCTCTTTACGCAGTCGGGTTTTTTGATATTCTAAATTTATTATTAAATGATTTTTTAAGTAGTACGTTTTTATGAGAATACATTTTTAAAAACTGGGTTCTTTTAAGACAAAATTTTTGTTATGAAATCAATATATTTAATAATTATAAATTATTATACTTAAGTAATTTTTTGTGTGCATTTTATATTTCAATTATATTGCGGCAGTGAAAATATCCTATTTCTAATGACAAAAGTAAATTCTTTCCTCTCTTTTTTTACTGTCATTATTTCTCTATTATTTTTGGGAGGCATTAAATATTTTTATACTTGTCATCAATGACCAGGGTACCCGGGTACTCATGCAAATTTTCTGTGTAAAAATACGGAAATTGAAGATTTATTGAAGAATTATTTAGATTTAGATCGATAAAACTTGAATTTAATTTGAAAAAAAAGGGTTATACATATTTTGTAAGGTAAAAAATATTTCATTTACGCGAAATTTTGTGGACAGGCTGTACAATAACACGAAGTGCAGGAATGTACATCACATACTGGCTTTCAACATTGTTTACATGATTTTCTGGGATTTTTGCGCCGTTTTTGAAGCTCTAACAAGCAAATCTGACACAAACTGCTTGTATCATTCTTGATTCATCTCGCCTTAAGCTTTTTGGACTGGTTTCTGATGTACCTGCTTTTCGGTGTATAGTTGGCCGTTAAGGGGTTAATAATTATTTTTATCACATACCCACCATATTTTGATCCCATATTTAGCCGGTTTAGACGGAATATATTGGGTGAATTTTTTCTCCCTCGAAGCGGAAATAACAGCTCATCAACCGTTTTCTCTTCCATCGGTATATATTTTTCAATAGGTTAGGACTTATCGTAGCCCATACATCACGAATTACTGCATCTTTAACACTTTGAAGACATTCCACTTGTGTGTTCTGGTTGTGAAAACGAATAAATCTAAGAATATTCCAGAATCGGTCTACACTTATACCTGCTCGATAAAACGGATATATGTTTTCCGCATCTCTAATGTGTGATCTTTGTTTGAATTGTTGACTCCTGAAGTACAGCAGAATCCCGCTAATCCGAAATTCCGGTTAATCCGAACCGATTTTATTTAGCGGATAAATGTCGGGAAAAACGTGTAGAAGTTAGAATTAAGCAAAAAATGGCAGTAAAGCATGATTCTTTCTTTTAACAGTTTGAATAGAATTTTAAAAAAACTCCAACATGTAAAAATACAACATATGTACGAAAATATAAAATGAAAACGTGCACTGTAGGCTTACTGGAAGAACCCCGTCTTCAAAAAAAAAAAAATCTCGAATATCAGTTCGTTTGCCAGTACTATAAAATTATTTTCTAAAGTGAAAAAAGTATTTAATTCGGATGATACAAATTTATTTTTCCTTTCGCAAATTATCTACAGAAATTTCTTTTCATCGACGTGGTGACTGAACTATTTGCAGATTCTCGATTTTGAACCGATTGTAATGGGTACGTAATTACATCCTGGAGTTCCGTTGGATTATTATAAACATCAGAAAGTTTTAAACAAGGAACAATATTTTATTTCAAAAGACGTGCCGGATTATAGGATTTTTACTGCACTATTGAGTACTTATAACTTACATTTTTTTTTTAACACTCATCTTTCTATTTTCTATTTTCAGCGAATTTCCGGATAATCCGAAACTTTTGTAATCCGAACAGGCACCGGTCCTAATTAGTTCGGGTTAGCGGAGTTCTACTGTAATCAATATTTATAAAAATGCATAAAATTCCTCTTCTCTAATGGCAAACAGTTACACTGTATAAAAAGGGGTGTTTTATGGATCGCGTATGTTAAAATCGCAGCAGGTACTCTGGTACACCGGTCATTGGACACAAGGGCAAATTTTGGTCATTGACATATGGGTTAAATAAATAAATTACGTGTAGGGTTTTAAAGATTCTGGTCACGTGATGACAACTTTTTTTTCTTTTCTTCCTGTCACATTCGAAAATTCGGGCCAACTCGGGCAGTATTTTCAGAAAGACCTCCAGTGTTTACCAAAAAATGGAAAACGTCTTTCGATTACATTGTTTCATAATCACAACACCTGCACATTTCATGCGTTTCAGAAAAAGTATGTTTTTAAAATCTGTCAAAAGATAGTCTCTTCTGATTTGATAACACCCTTAATCAGTATTTTTAATAAATGATCGTTTAAGTAGTACGATTTTATGAGCATAAAAAAAACTGCGTTCTTTTAAAAGAAAATTTATGATTAAAATTTTGTTACGAAATTTGTATATTTCATAATTATAAATTCTTACAAATAAGCATCTTTTTGTGCGTGTGTGTGTGAGTTCTATATCTTAATTATATCGCTGTAATGACAGAATCGAGAACAAGAGAAAATAAACAAAAAATAAAAAGCACCTAAAGTACATTCATTGCCTTGCCGATTAAGCGGCAAAACTAGCAAACTGTTACTCCGGTCAGTTGAAGAGTGGGATCTGCCGCTTTCTTCAAAGATAAAATTTATGTTTTTTCTAATTGCAGGATGGAGTATACGCTAAGCGTCATGTTTGGTGGTGCCTACAGCGTCTAGGATACCTAGTGTGGAAATATGCTATCCAAACAATGCTAAAAGTTTGTATTATTAAATGTTTGACGATACTGCTAAAATCCCAATTATCGATCGCACCGATATCTGCACGATTTTCGTCAATATCTTGCAGTTGTAGAAAATATCATGCAGATGTTGCTGCGATCTTCATATTTCTGCAGCATCGTTGCACATTTAAGGGACACCGTATTTCAGCGCTTTTTTAAGTATTACAGGGATAGCCGAATTCCACACTATATATTCTAGGCGCTATACTGGTGCCCTTGTTAGAACTTTGGGATAAGTTCATTCTACTGCGGACTTCTCATTATTGTTGAAGCTTCACCCTCCCTACATTCAGATTGGTCGCTCGCCGCTTAAATAGACATTTTCACGTTTTTTCCACTAAATTCTTCTTTAATTATGTAAGTGTTCGCACCGTTCGGATGTTCTGCGGCAGTTTGGCCTTTCCCTTTTACTCCAAAATTTCGGATTCATACTAGCAATTACCTATTATATTTTACTCTTTGTTTAATGACAGTGCTGGACAATTTCATTTCATTATAAATTAAAGTAAAAATTATTCTTTAAGAATTTTCTGTGTGTATTCGAAGTAATTTTCATTAAAGTAAAGGTCAAACTGGCAACTCTTTTCTGTGGTAAGAACAATCTTTCTAAAGACCAGATTGTTTGCTATTGGGATTCGTATGATTGTGGGCATTTATCACAGTTGTCGACACTTTCTATTTTGTGCTCACTTCTATTGATTAAACGTCTTATCCTTTTTTAAGTAGTCGCATGTATTGCACTATCTACTAAAAAACAACTTTTCAACAGTAAAAAATAAGCCAAGAAAAAAAAAAAAAGGTGAAAGTTGTGGCTAAAAAATAGTGTGATATCAAATTTCCAAGCTTATATTGCGGTACTTATTTAACATTTTTTGATAAAAATTTACCATATGTAAGTCGAGTACCTAAGTATGCGTTGATAGAAAGCCTTTTCTCCTATACTAAATACATCATAACGTGTTTCTGAAAATTATTTTTTTTAAATTATGCATGATGGGCTTGGCGGCCATCTTTCCATATTTTACACAAATTTCTAAGCACACAAGTTCATTCTTAAGATTGGAAGTTCGAAATTGTTACTAAAGCAAACATTTTATTCTTTTAATTTATGGAAATGAGTGCCTAAAAATTTGTGTCTAAAAATAAAGCTGAAGTAACTTCAGGTTTCATCTTATGATTCTCTTTTTTCGGAGGGGGGTTAATTAATTAGTTAAAGCAGTAAAAATCAATTTGTTTTTCAAAATAAAAAACTTTCTTAATTTATCTGTCTGTAGCTAAAACTATAAGTTTGAAATTCTTAATAATGCAAATATGTTACGAGCTTGAGTGCTTAGAAATTTGTGTAAAATATGGAAAGATGGCCGCCAAGCCCATCATGCATAATTAAAAAAAATAATTTTCAGAAACACGTTATGATGTATTTAGTATAGGAGAAAAGGCTTTCTATCAACGCATACTTAGGTACTCGACATACATATGGTAAATTTTTATCAAAAAATGTTAAATAAGTACCGCAATATAAGCTTGGAAATTTGATATCACACTATTTTTTAGCCACAACTTTCACCTTTTTTCTTTTTTTTTCTTTTTTTTTTTTTTTTTTTTTTTTTTTTTTTTGCTTGGCTTATTTTTTACTTTTGAAAAGTTGTTTTTTAGTAGATATCAGTTCTTTTTTTAAAACAAAGGATATATAACTGAAATAATTGTACTAGCTCAAATTAAAATTAGTCTTTGTATAGCCTTTATAAGCAGGGAGCAAACACAATATTATACATTTTGTTTACCTATCATTCATTTTTTATAGTGATTAATAATTTAAAAGTAAGGAAAGTCAATTTCTTCTTTCAAAGTATCAGTCTTTCTCAATTTATATCTCCTTAAAATTTTCTACGAAAGATGAAAATTTAGTAAAAAACAGAGTCGAAATAAAATATATATTTACAGTTAGTCTGTCAGTTAATTGTTTTTTCTAACTTTTTTTGCTGACGGTTTTGCAAAATAAATTTACCTTTACAAATACCTACGGTTAATCCGAGAATGAAAACCCGCAGGCATCTAAAGAATCGAAGATCTGTAAATCTAGCAATTCTAGGCATAATAAAGGAACATTTTTGATAAAAAAAAAAATCTAAAAATTTAAAGAGATAAACTGTAAATATAACTTCATCTTCATTTAGATCGTGTTATAGAGAAGAAAGAATACATAAGTAATTTTACTCAAGTCTGTTTATCCATACCTGTTTGCATAAATGTGAGGATATTAATTTACTATAAAATTTCTCCTAAATTGATTATCTTTAATAGTCTATTATTAAAGCCGCATATACATTAGAATTAAATATTTTTCGGTTAAAAATTGCCTGAAATCTATAGTCTTATCGTTCGTTAAATTTCTTTTTTTTATGCCCAGACTCTTTTTCTGAACTCTGACAAATGATCACAGACATATTGAAGCTATCCAAATTCTTATATCTTTCTATCGTATTTCCTTTTTTGAGGGGGGTGTGAGGAAGAGCCTTAAGAACTTCGTTTTGTTCTCAAAATTCTGAATTATTCATTCAAAAGATCTACCTACATAAGTCTTGTTGCAGAATTTTCATTAGTTAAGAGTTGCATCAAGTTATACATCATGTGAATCTATTAAATTAATTTTGTGAAATACTAGATGGGAGCCATTGATAGTTCCAGAGCATTTGCCTACATTTTAAACTTGAGTCATTTACTACTATTCATTAATTTTCTATACGAATTAAAGAAGTCGTTGTTTCCATGCCAACTGTACCTTTCACTATTGCTTGCTTGTTTGTTTGTTTGATTTATTGAAGACATACATCATATCACATGCGGATCACGGCGGGATTCGAATCTGCTTCCACCTACGCTCTCAAGCGATTAGCGGCATTGTGTCTTATCCACTCAGCCACAGTGGGCCACTATTGCTTTCTCTAATGCCCAGATACTCAAATTTAACCAACTGCACTTAGAATCATGGTCATAACACAGAACATTTATATGTTAGAGCAGCGTTGCCAGTGGGCTACTTTTTTTAATTCAGATTTCTTGATTGCCAGCACTTATTATAAACGGTAAAATTCCCATTTTTTCGCCTTAATTAATATGTCATTAAATAAGGCACATTTTACAATTTCAAAAAAGTGGTGCCAATCAAGTATCTGAGTTAAAAAAAAGTAGCCCATCTGGCAACACTGTGTTAGAGTGGTGACATATGCACAAGTCGTGTACTCATATTCAATTTTTTGTCCAAAGTACGGTAACTCAGTTTTCAGTAATAGACGAGGAAGATTTCAATTAAACTAACCAGAAAAGTTAACAAACATTGGCTTCCTGATTTGATTTTATTCAAAATTGTTTTAACCAACCAAAGTTAATGTCCGGGATCCAGATAAATTATTCTCTGTTAGTAAAATTACATTGACCAATCAGTAGCCTTTATCCTTGCAGGCTTTTCGGTGTTTACTGCAAACATAAAAAAGTTCGGAAAAATGCAGACGTCTGATTGATCAATCCCATCCCGCTAATAGCGAAATATCTATCTTGATCCCGGCCTATTCAACGCCCTTTAAATATTGGAGAAAGCCTTGACACGTGTCAGAAAAACGTCACACAAAGCAGGCAAAACAAAGAAGAAAAATCATTCATTGGCTCGTTCATATTCACATGCCGATGAATGATTTTGTTTCTTTGATTTGCCTGCTTTGTGTGATGTTTTCGTGACGCGAGTCAAGACTTTCTCAGATATTTAGGATGCTTTGGCGTATTTCACCACCATGAAGTTATGAAAAGAGAGGAACAGACATGTCAATCTTCCCGTGTGAAAAACTAGTTACCAAAAAAAACGAGTTATTTCCTCTCTTCTGCCCTTTTCTCTCTTGATTTTGACCGATAGCAGCCCATTTAGCAGTCTCCAGTACAAGATGCCGCTATATACGTTGGACGCAGGAGGGAGGGTGTTAGCGCGACCAATGGCATAATAGGCCAGTTCATGATGTTTAAAAGTCACACGCAGTTGGATCGAGGCTAACGAAAAAGACAGGCTACCGCGGTGTGTCCGATTCTTCTTTTTTTACAAACCGCTGGAGTCACGTGATTCTCTTTGCACGCACGTTCTTTGGTGCATTCGAGCATCACGTGACTCCAGCGGTCTGTAAAAAAAGAAGAATCGGACCCACCGCGGTGGCCTGTCTTTTTCGTTAGTCTCAGAGTTGGATCATCTTTACACGATGATTAGTACAAAGCTGCGAGCCGATTTTTTTTTTGTGTCCATTGCCGTGTACATATAATCAACTCCGTGTGACGTTATGAACTGGCCTTATATGTTGTTGGCACAGTTTAGGAACAGCTACAAATGACTTTATCTATATCTACTCCGAGGTAAACGAAAAAGACAGGCTACCGCGGTGCTACAGCGCCTAGAATATATAGTGTGGAAATCGGCTATCCCAGTAATACTTTAAAAAGTGCTAATATATTGGATCTCTTAAATTTCAAATGATACTGAAATCCAATGAGTCGATCACAGCGATATCTGCAGGATATTTCCTAAAACTTCATGACGATTTGGTAACAGCGTCTAGAATACCTAGTGTGGAAATATTTTATTAAACAACGCTAAAAATTTGTATCCCGTAAATGATCGACGATACTGCTAAAATTCCAAGTGTCGATCGCAGCGAAATCTGCGGGATTTTCGTATTACATTGTATAGACTAGCAATATCTTTCAGTTATAGAAAATATCCTGCAGATGTCGCTGCGATTTGTATATTTCAGCAGCATCGTTGCACATTTAAGGATATAATATTTTACCACTTTTTTAAGTATTACAGGGATAGCCAATTTCCACACTATATATTCTAGGCGCTATAATTTGGTCTAGACGTTGTAGCGTTTTTTTTTTTTACATTTTATTAACATACATCTGACCTGTGTGCTTGGCGCCAAGCCCGCTGTAATAATACGATGTTTACTTTGAAAGTTTATCACAGATGTCGCTGCGATCAGCTCCCTGGATTTCAGCGTCAGTGCACATTTAAGGGATACAACTTTTTAGCGCTGCTTGGATAAATTCCACAGTATGTATTCTAGACGCTATAGCGGTGCATTACACGTATCTCTTTCTTCTTTAAAAATATCCTGCAGATGTCGCTGTAAATGACTGTTTGGAATTCAACATCGTTGTAAATTTAAGGGATTCACTATTTCCGCGCTTTTTTAAGTATTGCTGGGATAGTCGATTTCTACAACATATAATCTAGGCCTATAACTGAGCTATAGTACAGCGCCTAGAAGATACAGTGTGGAAAACGGCTATTCCTATAATGCTTTAAAAAGTGCTAAAAACTTGTATCCCATAAATCTCCAACAATGCTCAGCGGCAATATGCTGATACGAGCGCCATCTCGTAAATCTTTTCAATATAAACACTGAGTTTTCAAAAATTATAGAATGTTAAATATCGGAAACTATAAATATAAGATATTTTGGTCTGTTATAAGCTAATTTAGTTAAGGAACGTGAAATAGGTTAAAGAGTCTGTTTTAGAATGACTATCGTTTTTATATCACTACGATGGCGCTACTATCAACATCTTGTTATTCAGCATCGTTGTACATTTATGGGATTCAATTTTTTAGCACTATTTTGTAGCCGTTTTCCACGCTGTATCTTCTAGGTGCTGTATATATAGTGTGGAAATTGGCTATCCCTGTAATACTTTAAAAAGTGCTAAAATATTGTATCCCTTAACTGTGCAATGATACTGCTGAAATATACAGATCACAGCGACATCTGCAGGATATTTTCTCAAACTGCAAGATATTGCTAGTCTATACAATGTAATACTAAATCCCGCAGATGTCGCTGTGATCGATACTTGGGATTTTAGCAGTAAGGTCGCACATTTAAGGGATACAAATTTTTAGCGTTGTTTGGATAGCATATTTCCACACAAGGTATTCTAGACGCTGTAGCCATACTTTCGGCAAAAACTTGAAATGAGCATGCTTCCTGTGCATATATCACCACTCTTATGTATGAAGGCTCTCTGTTATGGTGTTGATTCTGAGCGCTCTTTGTTAAATTTTTATATTTGTGTTTTAGAGAAAGCAATACAGAAAAGTACCTGTTACTATGGAGACAACAACTTCTTTAATATTGAAAGGTATAGCAAAGGAGTTCAGAATCAGTACCTTAAATAGTTTCGAATATGTATTGTTGTTATAACAATTAATACCCTACCTGGATGTGGAAATGCAAAATTGTGTTCAACATAATGGAGGATAATCCATCTACATTTTGATCACGTGGTCAAGGTAAAAACTTCTATCGTAAAGAAGGGAAGTCTCCGTAGACGTGTAATGTAAATCCCCGCTATCCAATGAAACGGTTCATGAGGCAAAGTAGTAGTATCTTCCCTTCTTATCAGATAGAAGTTCCTTGGATAAATTACCGGTATCACGTGACTTTTTCAGCCACGAACCCATATTTGGAATATTCTCCATTGTGCGCAATTTAAATACAGTCGGACGATTTAATCTTCGAGCACTCTGACCCCCGCGGGTTTTTTCCGAATCCGGAAAAAAGCAAAAACGGAACGGGAAAAACTAACGACGAAGGGTTCGAGATTATTCGTACGGGGAACGCGTAAAAATTAAACTCTCGACACGGAACTCGACAGTCGAATCACGGGTCGGGAAAAATTAATTCGCGTGGGAGGGGGGCGAGAGGGGGAAACAAAAAATCAACAACGAACGGTTCGAGAAATAAACACTATCGGGTAATAATCTAGTTTCTTTCGCGTCAGAAACGACAAGTAAAAGTTTTTCGATTCATCAATATCGGTACACGACGCGTCTCGAGGAAACGGGCCAGAGGCGGCCATTTTCACTTTCGCCTTCGAGCAATTCGTCTTTCCCTTCCCCATTCGAAACAGAAAAATGGAAAGAAAAACATTTCTCCCAACACGACTACATCGCGCATTCCAAGGCCAATAAACAACTTTAAATTTCTAAATTTCCTCCATCGATTTCATCGAATCACATAATAAATTCTACCAACCCTCATCAACAAACTCTCCAGTTCCGTTTCGAGAAGAAAAACCGAGACAATCGAAAGCAGTTCCACCGAATCATTCACACATCGCGCATTCCAAAGCCAATAAACAATTTTAAATTCTAAATTTCCTCCATTGATTTCATAGAATCGCAAAGATCAACTTCCACCGACCCTCATCGACAAACTCTCCAGTTCAGTTTCGAGAAGAAAAACCGAGACAATCGAAAGCAATTCCACTGAATCATCCACAGATCGCGCATTCCAAGGCCGACGAACAATTTTAAATTCTAAATTTCCTCCATCGATTTAATCAAATCGCAAAGATCAAACTTCCGTCGATCCATCATCAACAAACTCTCCCAGTTCCGTTTCGAGAAGAAAAACCCAGACAATCGAAAGCAGTTCCACCGAATCATCCAAAGCCAATAAACAATTTTAAATTTCTAAATTTCCTCCGTTAATTTTATCGAATCACATAATAAATTCTACCAACCCTCATCGACAAACTCTCCAGTTCAGTTTCGAGAAGAAAAACCGAGACAATCGAAAGCAGTTCCACCGAATCATCCACAGATCCAAAGCCAACAAACAATTTTAAATTTCCTCCATTAATTTCATCGAATCCCATCCAGAATCAAATCGCAAAGATCAAACTTCCGTCGACCCATCGCCTTCATCGACAATCTCTTCCAGTTCCGTTTCGAGAAGAAAAACCGAGACAATCGAAAGCAGTTCCACCGAATCATTCACACATCGCGCATTCCAAAGCCAATAAACAATTTTAAATTCTAAATTTCCTCCATTGATTTCATAGAATCGCAAAGATCAAACTTCTACCGACCCTCAGGAAACAAACACAGACGACAAAACATCACAGGGTGTAATTCCGTTTATTACTCGTTTCGAGAAGAAAAATACACAAATGAAACTTTTACGTTTCGTCAATATTGGCAAACGAAGCGTCGCAAAAAAATGGGCCAGAGGCGGGTATAAACCCGCCTCTGACCCATTTTTTCACTTTCACCTCTAACAATTTTTCTCACCCGTTCGAAAAAGAAAGGGGGAAAACATCAGGTGAAACAAAGTCTCTCACACAAAGTTTTTTGTTTCGAACAGTTCTTCGAAACGTCAAGTGGAAAAAATGTCTCTCACAGAAAGTTTTTTTCGAATAGATCTTCGAAATATCAGTTGAAAAAAAGTCCTTCACACAAAGCTTTTCTCGTACTGCTCTTTGAATTTCAGGAAGCTTTTACCTTTCAGATTAAAAATGTACTTATAATCTTCTGCATCCGGCGAGAGAATCAGGATAGAATCCGAGTCGAAAGTGAAATTCGAAGGCTCGAACTTCGTCACGTGTTTCCGAAGATCTCTAGTTTTAGGAAATGGTATTTTGAAAACCTCCTTGTCCGTTTTCAACTGGGTGGCGGCAATTTCCATGGCTCGAAACACTTTCTTTTCCTCTTTCTTCGTCCGAGGAATTCGAAGATTTTTCCGCTTCGGCTCCGCAGCTTCCGAAACCATCTTTTCGCGAGAAATCGGTTTCGATTTCTCTTCGGGAACCGGCGTTCTCTTCGGGATCTTGAAGTGTTTCAACCCCTCTCGAATTTTAGATCTGGAGGCCTCCACGGCTTCGAAAAATTTCCTTTTTCGAGAATCTTCGGCAGGGATTTTCTCTCGGGGCGGCTCTGGTTTCTTTGGAATTTCGGCAGGAACGGGTTTTTTCTCTCGGGGCGGCTCTGATTTCACAGTAATTTCGGCAGGAACAGGTTTTTTCTCTCGGGGCGGCTCAGGTTTCACAGGAATTTCGACGACCGGAGCTGTTTTTTTCAGTTTCTTGTTCACGGGCTCAGGTTTCACAGGAATTTCGACTACGGGAGCCGTTTTTTTCAGTTTCTGTTTCACGGGCTCGGGTTTCACAGGAATCTCGGCAGGAACAGTTTTTTTTTCTCGGGGCGGCTCGGATTTCACAGGAATCTCGACGACTGGAGCTGTTTTTTTCAGTTTCTGGTTCGCCGGCTCCTTTTTCTCAGGAACGGGTTTTTTTTCTCTCGGCGGCACGGGAGAGAGTTTTTCCGGCACTGGCTTCGGCGGCAAGAAAACAGCAGGGACCTTCGGAACGACGGCTATTTTTTCTGGCTCGGGCGGCAAGAAAACTGGAGCGGTCTCGGGTTCTTCCAGGGCGAAAATTTCGGAAAACTTTTCCCCTCCGGACGAAACGGGCATCGGAGCGGGCGGGCAAGGACGATCGTCTTCGTAACTGACCAGCGGCGTGTGCAGCATCGTGCTGTACGGATCGTAGACTCGGGGCTGGCCGGAACACTGTTCGGTATACAATTCCATCAGTCCTTCCAGGTCTTCGAAACTGAGAGCCATCTCGTCCGAGCAAACGTATCGGAAAACTCTGGCAACGAGTAAATCTATCCAATTCAAAAAGACTCTGGCAACGAGTAAAGAAAATCAGCGGAGCAACAGCGACAGTGCGCGACGAAAACTCAGGAGGGTATGATTTCTATCAGAATATCTTCGCCTTTTATACGGAACATCGAGGTCGCGCGTTTCCCGCGGCCCCGACCGGTTCTGAGAACGACAGGAAACTGATCTAAAATTATCCGAAAGTTTCCTTCAGGCAGATAAAAAAAGCCCCCGGGGAAGGACGCTGCGCAATCCGGTTCGCAGAAAAAAACAAATCTTTCCGGGTCGCCGCACCCGTTCCGAGAAAAAAGGGTAAACACGTGTTTATCTTCCCACGATTTCCTTTCGGTCGCGGGATGTTGCGCAACTCGATACGCGGAACGACAGGAAACGCCGGAACAAAAGCGGCCTGTTATCGCGGGAAGTTACGCAACCGGATTCCAGAAAAACGAGGCCGCGCGTGTTTTTTTCATCCGCGGTCATACGAAACGCGACCGACCGAGGTCACGGGAAGTTGCGTAATCGATTCGGCCGAAACGGCGACAGGAAGTCGTAGAACGAATTCGGCCGAGATTCGAAAACTACCGCATCGAAAAATATATTTAATTTTTTTCACGAGTCGTAGTATTGATATTTTCCCAACTATGAAAAAAAAAAAAAAAAAAAAAAAAAAAAAAAAAAAATTTTTTTTTTTTTTTTTTTTTTTTTTTTTTTTTTTTTCAGTATTGAGATTTTTATATAATTTAGATTTTCGAATCTTGATCAGATTTATGCTAGCGTTCTGAACTTGTAAAATATTTTAGTTTTTTCAGCTTTTTGATAAACCGTGTTGTTTTTGCACGCGACAGTCATTAATATTCTCGGAAATCGATTTTCTTGGATATTTTCTTTCCGTTCGAAAGGGTAAATATTTCTTTCCGAGCTGGATTCTTGCACTTTATTATATAAGATACAGTTCGACAGTTATAACTTTTTTCAGCTTTTTGATAAACCGTGTTGTTTTTTGCACGCGACAGTCAATAACATTCTCGGAAATCGATTTTCTTGGATATTTTCTTTCCGTTCGTTTTTTTTTTAGGATGGAGGTTTGTATCTTTTACGCTTTTGAATCTTAGTTAAATTTATCGTAGCATTCTGGACTTGTAAAATATTTCAATCTTGTTTCGCGTTCTGAACTTGTAAAAATTTTCGAACAAATTTCCTAGTCATAGAAACCAACATTATAGAGTTTTATGTAAGCAGGAAAACTTGTGAAAAAATAACGGAGAAACTGGTGTATACGAAAACAGTCGGATAACGGAAAAAGTAAAGTTATTTGTTAGACTAGAGAAAAAGCCAAGTGTCACGCGGCACAGTATCATCAAATACGTCACCATAACACTTTGTTTCGAAACGTACAAGTTTTATTCTGAAGAATTTTTCAATATTGGTTGTATATTTAACGCAAAAAAACGGGTCGAACGAGGCCTGTGAGGAAAGATACGTATCTTTCCTCACAGGCCTCGTTCGACCCGTTTTTTTTTTTTTTTTTTTTTTTTTTTTTTTTTTTTTTTTTTCAAGTTTACAAGCATCAGAAATATTTTTACAAGAGTTTTTTTTACAACACAGAAGGACACAGATCAGAATTCATGGCGGGAGAAGAATTGTACAGGTCGGAAATGATGCTGTCCAGGGCGACGTCGTCTTTCGGATCGAAGGGCATGTCCAACATGGCATCCAGATCCAATTCTTTTTCTGGAGAATCGGATCGGTCGACCTGGGGGCAGTCTGCGAAATTCTCGGGATTCGAAACGTCAGAGTTTTCCGAATCGGGCGTTTCTGGATTCGAACAGTCGGAGTTTTCGGGCATTTCTTCCGTCAGATCCACGCATTCCGCGTTCCGGGGGATCGTCAAGTCCAAGGGTTCCGGATCCGGTTCTTCGCTGCGAAAAACCACCGCTTTCGGATCGTCCAAGACCTTCGAGTTCAAGATCTGGTAATTCTTCACGAAATCCGGAGAAGCCGTGACCACGCGCCTTTCCAGAATCGGCGGATTGGGAATCAGCCAGTACGTGATCTGTTGCTGCGGCGCTTCTGGCATTTGCTGCGGCGCTTCTTCGGGCACGAAAAACTCGTCGAAATCGCTTTCCGCTTCGGTCCTGGCCCGCTTTTGCGGCTGAAAGTAAGACGAAGTGCAAGGTTGCGGTGGAAAATAAGGAGAAGTCACGGGTCGCTGTTCGAAATACGAAGAAGCCGAAGAAGGGCCGGGCTGCGGTTCGACATACGAAGAAGCCGAAGAAGGGCCGGGCTGCGGTTCGAAATACGAAAAAGTACTAGATTCCGATCGCGGCAGAGGCGGCGGCATGGCGGCCCGATCTTCGTCTTCGTCCCTTTCGTCGTCGATGTACGGGGTCTGGGGTGGAAAATCCATCGAACATTCCAGTCTGGTGACTCGCTGGGCCACGGGATCGGTCGTCCGGAAAGGAATCGGAAAATCGCTCGCCAACAGATCCAGAGAGAAAAAATTCTTCTGAGTCGTGAAAAGCATGTACGTGGTTCCCGGGGGAACGGCGTAAGCGCCGTCGGCCAGCAAAATTCTCCTGTCGAAGAGATGGACGTTGTCGTAATGAAACAGTTTGTCTTCGCGGCTCAGTTCTTTTCTCCCCATCGTTCTCGGGAGCAGATAAAACAGCAAGGGCACGTTCAGGGTCTGGATCAGATGGACCGTGCCTTCCGTCACGGTTCTCAGGCCGAACGTGAAATAAGCTTTCACGAGAAACTGATTTTCCATCTTGAAGCTCATCCTCACGTCCGCGTTCTTCCGAAACTCCTGCTTCGGGTTTCTCCTGTACCTGGTGGCGATCAGGGACCAGTCTATGCTCTCGGGGTGAAACGAGTCGAATCTCTGGCATTCTTTTCCCATGTACTGCACGCTGGACAGGTTTCTGTCGTGGCCGACGTGCTTGCAGAAATATATCTTGCGGTCTTCGTTCATGAACGGGACGAAAACCTTCACGTCCTTATTGGAAGTCCAGCACTTGAAGTTTTTTTCGGGATACTGGAGTCTGTAGACAGACGTAGACGGGCGTTTGGGGAACACGTCCGTTCCCTTGAAAGATTTCTTGGTGTTCATGGCTTTTCGAAAAACACGAAGGAAAAATGAAACGATCGGCGGTCGGGCACGCAGGTCTCGATGAAGAATCGAAATGATGCTTTCGGCCCGAAGCTCTGGCTTTTATACGCTCGGGCCGCGGGAAGTTGCGCAACCGGATTTCCAGAACGATCGCAGATCGGAAGGAAAGACAGAAATAAACGAGGTCGTCCGGTCGCGCGACGCCTGTCGGATTCGTCGCTTCGAGGAAAAGACGGCATAACATCCGGTGACCTCGACGAAAATATCTCATCGAGTTCGAAAGCGTAAAAGATGTAAATCTCCAACCTCGAAAAAAAAAAAAAAAAAAAAAAAAAAAAAAAAAATTTTTTTTTTTTTTTTTTTTTTTCATGCATGGTTTCTATGACTAGGAAAATTGTTCGAAAATTTTTACAAGTTCAGAACGCGAAACAAGATTGAAATATTTTACAAGTCCAGAACGCGAAGCAAGATTGAAATATTTTACAAGTCCAGAACGCGAAGCAAGATTGAAATATTTTACAAGTCCAGAACGCTACGATAAGATTGAAATATTTTACAAGTCCAGAACGCGAAACAAGATTGAAATATTTTACAAGTCCAGAACGCTACGATAAGATTGAAATATTTTACAAGTCCAGAACGCTACGATAAGATTGAAATATTTTACAAGTCCAGAACGCGAAACAAGATTGAAATATTTTACAAGTCCAGAACGCTACGATAAATTTAACTAAGATTCAAAAAAAAAAAAAAAAAAAAAAAATTTTTTTTTTTTTTTTTTTTTTTTTTTTTTTTTTTTTTCAAGGATGGAGGTTTGTATCTTTTACGCTTTCGAACTCGTGCCAGATTTATTCCAGAACTTCCGGTCGGTAGCGATAAGCCGTCGGGGTCACGGGAAGTTGCGCAATCTTTTTCCTCGAAGCGACGAATCCGGAAGGCGCGACCGGACGACGTTTTTATCTCGCGCGGAAATCACGTGGCCCGGTGTTTTTCCGGAACCGATCGAGGTCGATCGCGCGTATAAATGCGTGTCTCCGGGGGAAGGGAAAATCATTCTGAATTTCTGTTCTCGCCAGCGGACACGTCGAAAATTTTCTCTCCGCATCACTCTGCTGTCTTTTCTCGAAAAGCAAGCCGCCATGAGCCTGTCCGAAGTCTGCATGGTCTTGGACCTCGACGGATTTCGCATCGACCGGAAATTTCGGGCCCGCGAGATGGGATTCGCTTCGCTGACCAGAAACGACTGTCGTTGTTTCAGGTTCCGGCTGGACCATCTGACCCCGACCCCAAAAGAATGGCAGAGCATCCGCTATTGCACCGACAGGATACACGGAATGTCGCTCCGGAGCCTGCCCGGAGAAACGGACCTGTTCGACGAAGATTTCCTGAAAATCCTCCTGCGTATCGTATACGAGGAAAACGCCACGGTGGAAAAGCGCCTGGTCGCGTACAAGGGGGGCCACGTCGAAAAGGACGTCTTGGAAGAACTGGGCATACCTTGCGTGAACCTGGAAAATTTCGGATGCCCGAAATTCGACGACTTGCTGCATCCTATGAAATCGGCGGTCAGAGACTGCGGACACCACGGAAAACTGAAAGGGAAAGGGGCCGCGGCTCACTGCGCTAAAGTCGAGTGTTTCTTCTTCGCCGAGTGGGCGAGAGACCGGCTGGAACGAGAGTGAAAAAAAAAACTTTGAAAAAAAAGAAAAAAACGGGCCGAACGAGGCGCGAAGGGTGAAAAGACGCGAGTCTTTTCGACCCGGACGCGCTTCGTTCGGCCCGTTTTTTTAAATCGGACGCATCGCCAATATTGTAAAATTCAGAACGATAAAACTCGCGTTTCGGAACCGAGCGCGGCGCAGTGTCGAAACTGTATTAAATATAAGATACAGGCCGATGACATTCTCGGATATCGATTTTCTTGGATATTTTCTTTCCGTTCGAAAGGGTAAATATTTCTTTCCGAGCTGGATTCTTGCACTTTTCTTGCATTATGTGTTTGAAATAATCGTTATCGAAAATCTTTCGAAACATTTCACGAGTCCGGAACGCTACGATGAATTTTACCGAGATTCGAAAATCTAAATTATTATATCAAATCTGAAAATTTTACGAGTCCAAAACGCGAGATCGAATCTGAAATATTTTACGAGTCCAGAACGCTACGATAAATTTAACCGAGATTCGAAAGCGTAAAAGATATAAACCTCCAATCTTGAAAAAAAAAATAATAAATAAAAAAAATAAAAAAAAAAAAATAAATAAAAAAAAAAAATAAATAAATAAATATAAGCTTTATTTTCATACATAGTTTATTTTGATACATGTTTTTGAAATATTAAATCGGAGCCTTTATAACGGGGAGTCTTGCACTTTCTGTCTTCATCCTTTTTCTTCTTTTATCTAATGAATCGGCGAGCCGTCTGGGTGTGATGTTTTCTGTAAATTAGCATCATGTCCGTCTCGTGGATCTCGGTGCGGCACATAGGGCAGATGATATTCGTTTGGATCCAGTTGAAAATACAGTTGAAATGCCATTTATGAGAGCATTTTAAAGTAACAGTTAAATTTTTTTTAAGCATTCGCGTTCGACAAATCGCACAGGTCATTGTTGAATCAGAATTCATCGTGGCTGTATAAGAGAAATCTTAAACGGAAAATTTGAAGTGTTCTCAAATTTGAAGTGTTGGCACCGACGATCAAATGAACGAATGTGGCTCGTATTTATACCCCGGGATTGCGTAACCTTCCAGAGATATTGCGTCAGAAAACTTGAACTCGATTCTCGAAGCTTGTGGAAGGAAAACTAAAAAAAAAAAAAAAAAAAAAAAAAATTTTTTTTTTTTTTTTTTTTTTTTTTTTTTTTTTTTTTACTAGAGGGTAATGATGAAATTTTTTTCGAAAAGATTTCTTTGAAAATTTTTGCAAGTCCAGACTGCGAGATCAACACTGAAAATTTTTACAAGTCCAGACTGCGAGGCAAAACTGAAAATTTTTACAAGTCCAGACTGCGAGGCAAAACTGAAAAAAATTACAAGTCCAGACTGCGAGATCAAAACTGAAAAAAATTACAAGTCCAGACTGCGAGATCAAAACTGAAAATTTTTACAAGTCCAGACTGCGAGGCAAAACTGAAAATTTTTACAAGTCCAGAATGCTACAATAAATTTAACTAAGATTCAAAAGTGTAAAGTATACAAATCTTCAACGTTAAAAAAAAAAAAAAAAAAAAAAAAAAAAAAAAAAATTTTTTTTTTTTTTTTTTTTGTATGGTTTCTATGACTAGGAAATTTGTTCGAAAATATTTACAACTACAGAACTCGAAACAAGATTGAAATATTTTACAAGTCAAAAAAAAAAAAAAAAATTTTTTTTTTTTTTTTTTTTTTTTTTTTTTTTTTTTTTTTACTAGAGGGTAATGATGAAATTTTTTTCGAAAAGATTTCTTTGAAAATTTTTGCAAGTCCAGACTGCGAGATCAACACTGAAAATTTTTACAAGTCCAGACTGCGAGATCAAAACTGAAAATTTTTACAAGTCCAGACTGCGAGGCAAAACTGAAAAAAATTACAAGTCCAGACTGCGAGATCAAAACTGAAAATTTTTACAAGTCCAGACTGCGAGGCAAAACTGAAAAAAATTACAAGTCCAGACTGCGAGGCAAAACTGAAAAAAATTACAAGTCCAGACTGCGAGATCAAAACTGAAAATTTTTACAAGTCCAGACTGCGAGATCAAAACTGAAAAAAATTACAAGTCCAGAGCGCGAGGCAAAAACTTCAAAGTACGATTAAAGAAATAATCAGAAATCGACTTACCCACGAGTCCATCTTCCGTCCAGCAGAACTTCTGGTAGCAACTCCTTTGGCACCGACGATCAAATGAACGAATGTGGCTCGCACACCTGTATTTATACCCCGGGATTGCGTAACCTTCCAGAGATATTGCGTCAGAAAACTTGAACTCGATTCTCGAAACGCGTAAAAAAAAAAAAAAAAAAAAAAAAAAAAAAAAATTTTTTTTTTTTTTTTTTTTTTTTTTTTTTCAGGAATGTTGGAGAAAAAAATAAATGTAAGAAAAATCAACTTTAACTTTTCGGTTTAAACAAGTTTAAACATTCCAATCGTTAATGATTATTTCGACTCGACGAGGTTTTTCGTTCAAGTTTCCATCGAAATCAAACAGGCGACCGAGTACGAACCTTCCGGGTGCACAACCTCTTTGGCGGGGGGAGCGGGTCCGACAAGCTGCAAATGTAATTTATAAAATTATGATAATTCGCCATTGTCGCAACTTCGATTCCGGGACAGGGATACTCGAATATTTTACGACTGTGTTTGTGATCGCAATCCACGACGTCGATTCCGGGATTCAAAAATATTTTAGACACGTTTTCGAAACCGAAAATTTTCGAAAAAAATTTGCGTTGGGAACCACCACGAACACGGACGTGTATTTCGCCCGGAAACGTATCGGATACGAAACTTTGCAACTCCTTTGACCAATCGCCTATATGGAGTACGTATTCGGCAACCGGTTTGATCGACGAAAGCACTCTTTCGATTCTGGACTAATAAAATCTATCTGGAGATAGAAATCTAGATTGGGTGACGACCGTGTCTCTTTTGGTGCTCCAACAAGTTTCTAACGGCGGTATCGTGAAAACGTAAACTTCTTTTCCAATCGTTGCAAACGCAATTTCCAGGGGAAATTTTCTTCCGTTTCCACAAGTCCTGAAAACAGCCTCGGCGTACAACAGCATGTCTGCGGAAAATTGAAATGCATCGGCAGATATGCGGGTCTAAATAACGTACGAAAAAAAAAAAAAAAAAAAA
Source organism: Maratus speciosus (assembly GCA_963932465.1). Taxonomy (NCBI): domain Eukaryota; kingdom Metazoa; phylum Arthropoda; class Arachnida; order Araneae; family Salticidae; genus Maratus; species Maratus speciosus. Next base: position 137,567,535 of record OZ010799.1, read on the forward strand.
AAAAAAAAAAATTTTTTTTTTTTTTTTTTTTTTTTCGAGTTTGGACAGTTTAGTTTTATTTCGAGTTGGTTTATATTTTTTACGCTTTCGAATCTCGGTTAAATTTCTCAAACGTTTATCCGAGACCGAACAAGAAACGTTTTCAACCTCGAGCTTTCTCGTCTCCGATCTCGGCCAAATTCGTTCTGAAAATCACGACAAACACGCTCGCGGCCGAAAATACTTCGTCGAGGTCACCGGAAGCGTGCCCGGAAACCAGGCGTCGCGCGACCGGCCGATCTTTTTTCGTCTCGGAAAAAAGTTCCCGCGCGGTCTTTTCTCGGAAGCGTGCCCGGAAATCACGCGTCGCGCAGCCGATCTCTTTTCGTCTCGGAAGGAAATCACGCGCGCGGTCGAGTATAAATGCGGGACTCGCGGCGAAACGAAAATCATTCTGCTCCAGACTGCCGTTACTTTCGCTGTCAGTTTGCTGCCGTCAATTTTTCCCATTCGCCATGTTTTTTCAACTCCGCCACCATCGCCTGCCCGTTCCGATCCTTATGTTCGTCTCTCCCGAGGGTCGTCTTTTCCTGAGAGCGATGGACGTGGCCCGGATCCTGGGCCTCGAGCACGTCCGCGAGCTGAACGAGAAACCGCTCAGAGTGAAAGACGTGGTTCGCAGAAAAACGCAACTGCCCCGTTCCGCGCTCAAGACCAGGATATTTTCCGTCGAAAAGACCCTGGATCTGCTGAGGGACTGCGGCGAGAAATCCGCCCGCGCCATCCGATTCTGGTTCCTGAATCCCGAAGTTCCGAGGGTTTCCGTGGACGAGCCCGCCGCGCCCTGCACCGACAGGAGAAAAGCCAGGGACGTCGAGATCGGCGTCGAAGACTATCTGAACTCGCCTAGCTTCGAGGAATTCCTGGAAGAATTCAAGCGCGCGACCGCGGAGATGTACGAGACCGCGGCCAGGGAATCTGCCGCGTAGAAAGCGGAGATTCGTTTCGGCTAAGAGGAATTCGAGTACGGACTGTCCTGATCTCTCTGACCGAAAAATGAAAAAAAATAAAAAAACGGGTCGAACGAGGCGCGCGTGTGGAGAGACTTTACGTCTCTGTCCGTACGCGCCTCGTTCGGCCCGTTTTTTTGCGTCGGACGCATCGCCGATATTGTAAAATACCGAAGAAAAAAACTCGTAAGTTTCCGAACCGAGTGTCGCGAAAACGTGTTTTGTCCGAAATCGAATACCACTCGGTGTTTTACCCCGAGCGACTGAAAATCGTAACTTTTTTATTTCCCTACTCGATGCGAAATTTATAAACGGCAAAGATTCACGAGAATTATTTTTTATATAAAATCCAAAGTCGGATGATGGCTAAAGTGCTATGCTTTTTCTCGGAAATTTTTCCATCTCCGAGCGTTTTAAAAACATTTCCGTCGTCCACGCGAATTTTTCAGTGGCTTTTTTAAGTTCTTTGTCGTCCCGAGCTCCGTACTTCTCGAACAGTCATTCGGATTCAAAAAACAATCACGAAAAGACCGAGACGAGTCTAGGTAAACGGTAACGGCTAAAGTTGATATCTTTTTCTCGGAAATTTTTCCATCTCCGAGCGTCCGAAAACATTCCGGGCGCGCCAGAACGCGAGATTTTACAAGTCCACAACGCGAGAATAAATCTGAACAAGATTCGAATACCTTTATTTTCCAGAACGCTACAATAAACTTAACCAAGATTCGAAAACTAAATTATATAAAAATCCAAAGTCGAAGGATATTTTCTTTCCATTCGAAAGGGTAACTATTTCTTTCCGAGCTGGATTCTTGCACTTTATTACATTATAGGTTTGAAATAATTTTGGTTTCAATTTTTCGAAACATTTCACAACTCAAGAACGCTACAATAAACTTAACCAAGATTCGAAAATCTAAATTATATAGGAATCCAAATCTGAAAAAAAAAAAAAAAAAAAAAAAAAAAAAAAATTTTTTTTTTTTTTTTTTTTTTTTTTTTTTTTTTCAACTTTGAATTTTATATAAGAAGGATAACTTGTGAAAAAATAATCGAGAAACTGGTGTATATGAAAAAAGTAAAGTTTCTTTGCTGGACTCGGGGAAAAGCCAAGTGTTACGCGGCGCAATATCATCAAATACGTCATTATAACATTTTGTTTCGAAACGTACAAGTTTTATTCTGAATAATTTTTCAATATTGGTTGTATATTTAACGCAAAAAACGGGTCGAACGAGGCGTGTAAGGAAAGACTTTTATATCTCTCCTCACACACCTCGTTCGACCCGTTTTTTTTGTACATAATTATTTTGCAGTTCAAGATTATCCATGTGGTCTACGACCCCCATAGTAGTTACATGGTTATCGCAAAATAAACGTATTACCACAAATATATCTGTGGTACGTTCTAGTTATCCGTTTTCTCATCAAGTTATTTAACTTGCCCCTACAAACAGGACATGTTGAATTTTCATCAATCCATTCGTATAAGCATGTACTGTGAAACACGTGTGTGCAATGTAATCTTACTTTGAAAAATCTTTTACTCGTCGTAACCTCCAAACATATGGGACAAATTGCGGCAGGCATGACGATCAATATAATTTCGGACTAAAAAAACTCGGCAGGCGAAACTCAGAAAAAAACTGGTCAGGAACACGGAGCGATCCACACGGAGCGATTCTCTGAGAGAAATGATAGCTCATCGCGGCTGCGGACCCGTATTTATACCGTATCTCGACCTCGAGAGACTATTCCGGAACATCCTGTTCCGCCGGAAAAAACACGCGGTCACGTGACTTCCTTTCGACGAGCCGTTGGAAATCGAAGCGAAAATAATCTCGCGCACATCCTGTAAAAAAAAAAAAAAAAAAAAAAAAAAAAAAAAAAAAATTTTTTTTTTTTTTTTTTTTTTTTTTTTTTTTTTTTTTTTTTTTTTTTTTTTTTTTTTTTTGGAACGTTGGAGATTTATATCTTTTACACTTTTGAATCTTAGTTGAATTTATCGTAGCGTTTTGGACTTGTAAAATATTTCAGATATGATCTCGCGTTTTGGACCAGTCCAGAACGCGAGACGAGCCAAGGTAAAATGTATTATGATATAAAATTCAAGGATTTCAAATTTCGAGGAGCATTTCGTCCATACCGAAAAGCCCAATTTTCGACATCAGGAAAATTGTTTTTCGACACATGGCAAAGCGTTTCTTCCTCCGGCAATCGATATTTTCACGTTCGATGCCGCGCAGATAATTTCGTTCGAGACTCATTATAGCAAGTTTTCTTATCGTCTTCCTTCCACACTTTTTTCATCCGGAAGGTCGAAAGGTCGCGCGGGCGATTAATTATAGCGAGTTTTCTTATCGGCTTCCGCCCGCGTCGTTCCGAGAAAAGACGAAAAGAAACGGGTCGAAGGCCGCCACGTGATCCGTTTCCCGCGAAACAGGAAGTTTACGCCGCGCGAGATTATTTTCGTTTCGGCTTCGATTTCCTCGAGTCGTGGAAAGGAAGTCACGTGATCGCGTTTTTTTTTCCGGCGAAACAGGATGTTCTGGAACAATCTCTCGGTATAAATGCGGGGCTATGGGCGAAAAGAAAATCATTCTGCCCGAGAGAACCGCTGCGTGTGGATAGCTCCGTGACCAGTTTTTCTGAGTTTCGCCCGCCGAGTGTTTTTTACTTTTGCCAGCCGCCATGTTTTTCTACCTGTGTCACGATCGCCTGCCCGTTCCCGTGCTGGTCGTTCTGTCCGCCGACGGGCTGCCTTTCCTGAGGGCCGCGGACGTGGCCCGGATCCTGGAATACAGAAACACGTACCGTTTTTCCTCGATGTACGCCAGTCTCAGGATCCGGGACATCGTGTATAAGAGAATGGAGCTGCCCCGCCAGGTGCTGGACACGAAAATTTTTTCTGCCGAAGAAGCCGTCGAACTTCTCAAGCCGTGTAAGCGGAGATCGGCCCTCTACTTGCGTTGCGTCTTAGAAATGTCGGATACCTGTCGAGTCTTGCCCCTGGAGACCATCAGGGCCGCCACCAAGCACAAAAGGGCCATGCGCGTCAAGTTCCTGGTCGGCGAGTATTCGAATTCTCTGACTTTTCGGGATTTCCTGAACGAGTTCAAGACGAAGACGTTTCTCCTGTACGAAGACCTGGCCCGGGAATACATGTTCAAAAGGATCGAAATACACTCGTACAACTCGAGCCTGGAAATCCTCAGACTTCCCGAGCCGCCGAGAAAAGTATTGGTACATTTCGGGGACGAAGTCTTCGAGTACCGATTGAACTGATTTCTGTAAAAAAAATGTTTTATGAAAAAAAAAAAAAAAAAAAAAAAAAAAAAAAAAAAAAAAAAGGTCGAACGAGGTGTGTGTAAGGAAAGACTTTATGTCTTTGTCCACACACACCTCGTTCGGCCTTTTTTTTAAAAACAGACAGGTCGCCAATATTGAAAATATATTAAAATAAAACTTGTACGTTTCGAAACAGAGTGTCGCAAAAAAATCATATTTGGTAATATTTCGGCTACGCGAACAAAAAAATCCCAACTTTAATTATATTTCATAAAACAATTTCAGAACCGAATATTTTTCCATCGGGATAAAATGATCGTATCGAGCCAAGAATCCTCTGGTGAAACGAGCCACGAGCCACGAATCCTCTGGTAAAACGAGTGCGAGCATCTCCAGAATCCAAGAAAAGTTTAAAATCTGAATCTAAAAATCCAGTAACGACAAGAACACGGCGTCCCATAACGACACGTAAAGAAAGTACCTCTGGTAAAACGAGCCACGAATCTTCTGGTAAAACGAGTACGAGCCGAGAATCCTCTGGTAAAACGATCAACAGACTCAGAATCATCTGATAAAGCTAATACGAGCCACGAATCCTCTGGTAAAACGATCACAGACTCAGAATCATCTGATAAAGCTAATACGAGCCACGAATCCTCTGGTAAATCGATCACAGACTCAGAATCATCTGATAAAGCTAATACGAGTCACGAATCCTGTGGTAAATCGAGAACGAGACAAGAATCCTCTGGTAAAGCGAATAGAGGCCCAGAACATCTGGTAAAACGATTACGAGCCAAGAATCCTCTGGTAAAACGAGTAAAAGCCAAGAATCTTCAGCTCAAATATTTACAAGTGTTTTACAAGATATTTTCTTTCCATTCGAAAGGGTAAGTATTTCTTTCCGAGCTGGATTCTTGCACTTTATTACATTAAAGGTTTGAAATAATTTTGATTTCAATTTTTCGAAACATTTCACAACTCCAGAACGCTACAATAAACTTAACCAAGATTCGAAAATCTAAATTATATAAAAATCCAAATCTGAAAAAAAAAAAAAAAAAAAAAAAAAAAAAAAAATTTTTTTTTTTTTTTTTTTTTTTTTTTTTTTTTTTTTTGTATGGTTTCTATGACTAGGAAATTTGTTCGAAAAGATTTCTTTGAAAATTTTGCAAGTCCAGACTGCGAGATCAACACTGAAAATTTTACAAGTCCAGACTGCGAGATCAAAACTGAAAATTTTTACAAGTCCAGACTGCGAGGCAAACTGAAAATTTTTACAAGTCCAGACTGCGAGGCAAAACTGAAAAAAATTACAAGTCCAGACTGCGAGATCAAAACTGAAAATTTTTACAAGTCCAGACTGCGAGGCAAAACTGAAAAAAATACAAGTCCAGACTGCGAGGCAAAACTGAAAAAAATTACAAGTCCAGACTGCGAGATCAAAACTGAAAATTTTTACAAGTCCAGACTGCGAGATCAAAACTGAAAAAAATTACAAGTCCAGAGCGCGAGGCAAAAACTTCAAAGTACGATTAAAGAAATAATCAGAAATCGACTTACCCACGAGTCCATCTTCCGTCCAGCAGAACTTCTGGTAGCAACTCCTTTGGCACCGACGATCAAATGAACGAATGTGGCTCGCACACCTGTAACTGAAAATTACAAACTAACTGAAAAAAACTACTAAAAACTGAAAATTTTTACAAGTCCAGACTGCGAGGCATAACTGAAAATTTTTACAAGTCCAGACTGCGAGGCAAAACTGAAAATTTCTACAAGTCCAGACTGCGAGGCAAAACTGAAAAAAATTACAAGTCCAGACTGCGAGATCAAAACTGAAAATTTTTACAAGTCCAGACTGCGAGGCAAAACTGAAAAAAATTACAAGTCCAGACTGCGAGGCAAAACTGAAAAAAATTACAAGTCCAGACTGCGAGATCAAAACTGAAAAAAATGATCAAAACTGAAAAACTCGAAACAAGATTGAAATATTTTACAAGTCAAAAAAAAAAAAAAAAAAAAAAAAAAAAAAAAAAAAAAAAAAAATCTTTTTTTTTTTTTTTTTTTTTTTTTACATTATAGGTTTGAGATAATTTTTATAATAATAAAAATTATTTTCAGATTGGATCTTCAACGTTTGTATACGGGCTGACCATAGTGTCAACCTGTATTATATAAAATACAGGTCAACAATTATAACTTATTTCAGCTTTTTTATAAACCGTGTTGTTTTTTGCACGCGACAGTCAATAATATTCTTGGAAATCGATTTTCTTGGATATTTTCTTTCCATTCGAAAGGGTAAGTATTTCTTTCCGAGCTTAAGTATTTCTTTCCGAACTGGATTCTTGCTTTTTATTACATTATAGGTTTGAAATAATTTTGATTTCAATTTTTGGAAACATTTCACAACTCCAGAACGCTACAATAACAAAACCAAGATTCGAAAATCTAAATTATATAGGAATCCAAATCTGAAAAAAAAACGTTATAGGAATCAGATAATTTTTTCCAGGCGTTTCGGACTCGTAATTTTTTTTCAGGTTTCGCCCGGCGCGAGATCTTTCGCGTTCGTTCCCCCCGCGTTCAACAAGTCGGAGACGAGTCTGAATTCTTCCCTCGCGAAATCAGAACCGCGTCGCGCGCTTCGATTTCCCGTTTCAGGCGCTCGTTCTGCATCTTCCCGCGACCTGCAGCAGCGGCCGCAGATTCCGGAGTCGTCGATTCCCGATTCTCGCGGGGTCTCGTCCGAGATTCCCGATTTTCGCTGGATCTCGTCGATTCTCGCGGGATCTCGGCGTATTCCCGGTGGCGGTTTTCTCGCCCCGACTGTCCGCGAACGATGGATCCCGGAGCGGGCTCGAACAACGGCTTCGCGAATCGTTTCCAGCACGAGATCAGGTGATCGACGTGTAGATATTTGGTCTGTCTCTTCCACGACGCGCGGCCCAGACGCACTGGACCCGGGGATAGATTCCGTGCCGCGCCCGGCAATGGTTTTCGAAGTCTTTCGAACACGTGACTTCTCGGCAACAGGGACATAGAAATTTCACTCTGCATCTCAGCAGGCTGTTATACGCGTTGAGGGATTTCATCGAATGTCTCGACATGTCGAAAATTACGGTTTCGCAGACGAAAGTTATCGAGCCGGTGCAAGTTCAGAATTCCGTGCAAAATGTATAGAAGTAAATTCTTAAGTCTTTTCAAACGGTTATATACTCAAGCAAAAAAAAAAAAAAAAAAAAAAAAATTTTTTTTTTTTTTTTTTTTTTTTTTTTTTTTTTTTTTTCACGCTTCCAGAATCGAGTTCAAGCTGTCTGACGCAACATCTCTGGAAGGTTACGCAATCCCGGTGTATAAATACAGGCGTGCGAGCCACATTCGTTCATTCGATCGTCGGTGCCAGAGGAGTTGCTACCAGAAGTTCTGCTGGACGGAAGATGGACTCGTGGGTAAGTCGATTTCTGATTATTTCTTTAATCGTACTT